>JAKSZU010000008.1:25066404-25276404 GCA_026018925.1 Tupaia tana
TCCTTGCTCATGGCGTGAAACGTGCCGATTGGTAGTGTTACTTTCCAACCACAGTCTGAGGAGTTTGCAGACGGCTTGTTCCAGTTCGTCAGCCTTGTTTATTGATGAAACAAGTGTGGTGACTTATACCTGATCTCTCTACAGCCCCTGGAGAGCTTCACTCTTAAAGCTGGTTACACATGACCAGCAAATATGAACATGTGGGCTGTCCCCCTAGCACAGTGGTTACGAGCTGCCGAGTGGAAGCTGGATCCCACGTGGCCAACCAGGGTTCAGTCTTGGCCTTAGCAGTTTGAAAAACTGCTGTTCAGGGTCTGATGGAATAGAGGATTGGAGGGAAAGGGGTGGTGGCATAACCAGGACCGTGCAGGTGGTGCGCTCTCTCTCTATCTCACGTGTGTGCCCTCTGGCATAAAAATTTACATAGAGGGGACCAGCAGTTAGTGTAGTGGCTATGTCGCTGGACTTCCATGTAGTCGACTGCTGTTCGTGTCCCGGACCTGGTGGCTTAAAACTCACGCCGGGCACGTGTGCATGTGTGCCCAAGATCCAGAGAGGAAAATGGTGGAGAAGGGATTGCAGTGTGGCCATCCTCTCTGGGGGGGTGATTTCTCGCTTTCTGTCTCTCTGTCTCTTTCTGTCTGTCTGGCGAGTGCACGCGCCCTACAGCAAAAAAAAAAAAAAAAAAAAAAAAAAAAAAAAAACTGTCAAAAAAAAATTTACATAGAGAAAAAATGTTAAACTATTTCAGTATAAAATACTCTAGGCCCTGCGGGACGGTGCAGTAATAGCACGCTGCTCTGTAGTGCTGGAAGATTGTGGTTCGGTTCCCAGGTAGACCTAGACATGCCAGGCACATACTGGTGCCTATGATTCTGGCTGACTGGGAAGAAGGCTGGGGGGAGGGCTGCAGCGTAAGACCCTGTTGAGGGGGCCTGTCTCTCCCTCCTTCTATCTTGCTCTCTCTCACTTTCATGAAATAAATATACTTTAAAAATATTTTAATATAAATAAATATTTTAAAATATAAAGGACTCCATCCAAGTTACTATTTTGGACTCCATTGCTCCTGGGTCAGTGGGACCCAACCTAAGTGGAAAAGTGGAGCCTACCATGCTCTTCTGAGGTGGAGAGCTGGAACCTGCCTCTTGCTCTGACATACCCTAGAAAGCTTTAATACAGTCTCACTTTAATGTTCTTGCCAGGCCACATCTTTCCCTGCAATGGATGCCAATGTGTCATCATTGTCATTTGGATTCTCTGAGTCTTGATTAGCAATAGAACCTTGTTAACTGCACTGGCTAAGAACCTGCCACATCGTCAGCACTAAAACATTTCTTAAATCAACTTATTAATAAAAGAATAAAGACAGACCAGCAGATGGCATAATGGCTACATTGCTGGACTCCCATGTAGTCGACGTGGTTCAAGTCCCGGACCCGGTGGTTTAAACTCACACCAGGCGCGTGTGTGTGCGCATGCCCAAGATCCCAAGAGGAGAATGGAGGAGAAGGGATTGAGACACGGCCATCCCCCCTAGGGGGTGATTTCTCTCTTTCTGTCTCTCTTTCTCTCTGTCTTTCTGGTGAGTGCACATGACCTATAGCAACAACCTCTCCAAAAAAAAAGAAGAGAACTTTAGCATCCTAAGTAATGTCCACTATAAACTTTTACAAAAGTGCTCATTAGCATTGAAGAAAAACAAATGTAATTCAGTATGATAAATACCCCTCTGCCCAAAAGACAAAGCGCGTGTAATTGTCACTTCTGGTTTCTAATAGCTCCCATTCATCTCCACTTTGATTAAGTGATCTGCACAAGAACACTAGCAGCTGCTGCAGGTCCCTTCGCCTTCTCCCGCGGAGCACACCGTGCTTTGTCAGAACAAGCCTCAGATCAGAGTCATCACCTGACCTTGGAAATGGCAGGGAAGCTAAAGTATGTCCAAGATACTCTATTTGTATTTTAAAGCTGAATTTCAATGTTTAAAACATCTAGGTATGTGTACATTATCAAATTAGTACAAAAGTGGGAGCCGGACACGCTGCAACATTAAAACGCCATGTTCTGGGAGGCTGATTGACATGGGAAGATTCCAGGTTCAAGTCCAGAGACCTCTTTGAGTACACTAGGTATACATGTGCCATGACTGGGACTGGCTGAGGCGTGTGGTGGGTCAGAGCATCAAGACCCTAATATGGATACTGTCTGTCTGTCTGTCTCTTTCTCTCTCTCTTTATTTCTCTCTTTCTCATACAAACACACTCATGGAATAAATAAATTAACATATCCTAAATATTTATATAAAAATGTACTTCAAAAACTACTTTTAGGAGCCAGCAGATGGTGTGGTGGTTAAAGGCGCTGGACTCCCACAAGGTCAACTGTGGTTCAAGTCCCAGACCTAGTGGCTTGCTTTCTCACTTTCCCTCTCTCTCTCTCATTCTGTCCCTCTCTGGTCAAATTAAAATAAATAAATAAAGTTAAATAAAATAATTTTTTGAAAAGAAAAAAAACTACTTTTATAAAGTTGAAAGACTAATTTGGGAGTCAGCAGGTGACGTGGTGGTTAAAGAGCTGAATTCCCATATGGCTGGACATAGTTGGAGTCCCAGACCTGGTGGCTTGAAGCTCATATTGGGTGCATGTGAGAGTGTGTCCAAAATCTCAAGAGGAGAATAAAGAAGGGATTGTGGTATGGCCATCCCCCCTAGACGGTGATTTTTCACTTTCCCTCTCTTTGTCTATCCTTCTCCAGCGAATGCACGTCCCTACGCAAAGAAATAATAATAATAATAACTTGAAAAAGCAGTCAAGGGACCAGCAGTTGGCATAATGGCTATGTTGCTGGGTTCCCATGTAGTCAACTGCGGTTCAAGTCCCACCCCCAGTGGTTTAAACTCACGCTGGGCGCCTGTGCATGTGTGCCCAAGATCCCGAGAGAATGGAGGAGAAGGGATTGCAGCTTGGCCATCCCCCCTGGGGAGTGATTTCTCTCTTTCTGTTTCTCTGTCTCTCTGTCTTTCTGGTGAGCGCGTGTGCCCTATAGCAAAAACCTCTCCAAAAAAAAGTAAGAAGCAGTCGATTTATTCCACAGTGAAACCAATGGAATTTTCCAAGGCCACTTCCCTTGTAAAACAAATCCATGTCTAACTCTGTAATTCTACACATCAAAGGGCAGGCCCCCAGTCAAAGGGGGTGCTAAAGGATCACAGAGATCTGACAGTGAGCATTGTTGTCCACGCTCAGCACCACGGGCTGAGGCAGAGTGGGTAGAGGTAGAATCCTAAAACCACTGGAATATTGTTTCTTTGAAAGTGGTAAAACAAAACAAAAGAATGGGAATAATGACAATAGCATGTGCCTATTATAATACAATAAAAATCACATACTGATATTTATATATTCCAAGAAATACAAAGCTCTAGAAACCTAATTATGCCTTTTAGTAAGTTAGTATATATTTTTAAAGAATTATTTATTTAATTTTAGGTATTATTATTATTTTTCATTTAACCAGAGACAGAAAGCAGGAAAGTGAAAAAGCAAGCCATCAGGTCCAGGACTCAAACTGCAGTCAACCATGTGGGGGTCCAGTGCCCTAACCACCGTGCCACCTGCTGGTCCCTCAGTAAGTTAATTTAAATTTTCCTGGACCTCTGTTTTCTCATCTAGAAAATGGGCATAATTAATAAAACCTACCGCATAGGCATTCATTACATGGATTACATTATGTTATCCATACAAAAATGCTGGCGCTTAATAAACACCCAATAAATATCATCAATTTATTTTTTTAATTTTTATTATAGAGGTTTCATCTCAGGTCTGTTCAAGGTGTACAGCTTCCCATGTAGGGTGCTATCATCATCATAAATAATAGTTTTCTTTCTTACATGATTAACATACTTTCCACTTATATCATGTGCCTATTCGAAGTCAGGGAGACGTCAGACAAGTAACTGCTCCCTACTTCATTTGTCACATCGCTGACACAGGGAGTCAGGAGAGGCTGTCCTCACTCTTCGGGCACACTCCAGTTTTAGCTAAAGTCTCGGGCAGTAGGTGATTTGCCCAAAGCCAAAAGCTAGTAGCCAGCAGTTGCAAGATTCAAGTCCACACTAACTCCTCCTTCAAGGCTGTTCCCAGCATTTCAAGCTTTTCCAAAACATCAACTTCAAAATATTTCATTTCAAGAGATAAATGTAACCCCAAGTGGGTTAGCAGCAAACCCACGAATGGACGAGTGCACCGTGCACAGATGCGTGTTGGGTAGGCACACGCACCGGAGGAACAAATTGGCTAGGTGACGGGGCTGCGATGCCCTCATCGGGCAGGCAGTGTCACCACCCCCATGGGACACAGGTCTCCCCATGCCATGACAGTGTGCACCGAGTGGTGCAGAAGGTGCCTAAACAGATTCCCCACCCCTGGTACCAGAAAGCATTGCTCCCACCCTACCAGCGTTCCTCTAGGGTGCTCTGTATTTTCTGGCCAAGGGATGATCTGCTGTTTTCTCTGCTGTGAGCCTTATCCTTCCCTGGCTGCCCAGCCTTTGCTCAGCTCCAAATGCCAAGTGAGCAAATTCTACTTTTCCTTCAACGTCTGTTTAAAAGCCATTTCCTCCATGACACGAGAAGCAAACACACAACCACACCAGCCAGAATAAGCACTGCAGCCCAAATCTATTACTTTATTTAAGTGGGTTTCTCCAACTTACTTTCAACCGTTTTCTCTGTTCTTAGATCTGAGGGCAATTGAAGGCCCTGGTTTGAGTCTTTATATTTCTCCAGGGCCTTACAAAGAGCTGGTGTTCAGTGAGGATCTGCGTGAGCAAGGGATCGAGGGCTGATCTTTTGCTACCTTTTGGCACTCACTATGCCTGACCATGGAATGCAACGCGAGCAAATTGCTATGAAGGGTCAAGGTATTCACCCCAACACTTATTTGTTTGTTGACTAAGCAGGGTGTTGCTATGTCACGATTTTGTCTCCGGAGTAACTGGGGCCACAGGTGCACTCTACCATGCTTGGCTTGTAGGGAGGACCAGGAATAAATCTGGGCCGCTAAGTGACTGTGGCCTGTCAGGAACCAGCAGCCACCAGCACACACTCCCACAGCGGGACTCCGACTAAAGTTTTTATATGAAAAGAGAACTTGAACTCAAAAACTTGGCAAGATGAGAAATATAAACTATTTTTAAATCTTGGTCAGATAAATTTCTTAATTCTCCATTTCATTCTACATGCACGGAAAAGGATTCAAAGGACAAAAGATTTCAAATTAAGTAGGTCCCTTAAAAATGAAAATCTATACTCAGAAGAGGATTTAATTGATAAAAATTTAAAAACCCAAGAGGAGTTTTAGAAAGAATTACCATCTGTATTTAATCTTACTGTAATAGAACAGGGCACCTCCTACTCTTACGCAATCTGAATAGCTCTCAAATATTATTATTTGTAGTCTATCTGCAAAGGAAGGAAAGTACGTGTACCAGGGATCGAAAGCCTTTTACGTGGACACAGTTAGTAGACTATTAAACATGGTATAAGTTACACTGACAATGAAAAAAAAAAAAAAAAAAAGGGCCTGCTGATGACAAGACCAGAATGGAGTTGGCACTCAGTCTCTGTGATGTCGCTTCTTTAATCCCGACACAGGAGCACAGGATGAACGGACTCCCTGAGCTAACCGTATTCAGTCCGATGCCCCCAACCACAGGGGCCATGTCTAGTGACTGCTGCTGTGACTACACCGCTGTGGAACCCTGCAGCCGGATACCCGAGGTCCAGCAGAACTGTCTACTTCATTTCCCCAAAAGGAGTTGGCTATCTTGCCTGTCTCTACCAGTAATGAAGAGATGACTTTGGAAAAAGTGCAAAGGCACATTGATTCCTACCCAGCTCAGCACCACCACACAGCCCGTAGATACCCAGAAGCAAAACACACATCTGAAGGAAAGTGGGACCCTCTAGGCAGCTCTGCTCCTTAGTCCGGATAGGACAAAGGCACAATGGATTGCTTCCCCCGTGTTTCCTGGGGGAACATGATTCACAAGAAAGATGCCTCTGAAATAGAGTGTTTCGTGGGCAGATACATTTGGAGAAGACTACAAATCTTTCTCTGAAATTTCACAATGCATAGTGACGGTGATGAGAAGTGGTGCAATAAAGAACTCCATTGGATGTTGTTTGACTCAGCAAGGTCCAAGTTTATTTTGACTATGAACCTTCTTTTCAGTAATATCTTTTTTGAGGGGGAGTGGGGTAAAGAGATGTTTTGCCTTAGGGCATGTCTGCTCACCAGAAAGACAGAGAGATAGACATAGTGAGAAGAAAAATGAGGAATCACCCCCAGCGGGTATGGCCATACCACAATCCCTTTTCCTCCATTCTCCTGGCATCTTGGGCATTCATATATGTGTGGCGGGCATGATTTTCAAGCCACCAAGTCTAGGACTCAAACCACGGTTGGCCCTGTGGAAATCCAGTGATGTAACCACTATGCCATCTGCTGGTCCCAGTAACGTCTTTTAATATTTAAATTTGGTTTGTAAAATGTTTGAAACTACTCTACACTGCACATCTGTATGGCTTTGAGTCTAGCTTTGAGACAATCATTGGTATCCTTGTTAAAAAAAAAAATGCTGGTCAAAGCATCAAAGGAAGTTATACTAGAAATGGAAGGTTTCGATTTTCTGTCAACTAAACTATGAAATAATCTGGAAATTTTATGTTAATATAGGGAAATACATTTTAAAAACCGAGAAAGAGAAAAACATTTATGTCACAATTACAGTGGTCCACAGCAGTATGTTTTTTAACTTTTTTTAAAGAGAGATTTTTGCTATGGGATGCGTGCGCTCGCCAGAGACAGAGACAGAAAGTGAAAAATCAACCCTTTCCCGGGACTGTTCAATTTCAGATCATTTAAGTTCACTGGTTTTCAACATGGAATCAGAGAAGGTGGGAGTCTAAGTCATCTGAGAATAATTTTGCACTTTTTTTTTCTTTAAAAAAATTGTGTTATACGGCATGTGCGCTCGCCAGGAGAAAGAGAGAGACAGAAAGTGAGAAATCACCCCCAGGGGTATGGGCCATACTGCAATCCCTTCCCCTCTATTCTCCTCTTTGGGTTTTGGAGCGCACACACACACCCAATATATGTTTCGAGAGTCTAGGTCTGGGATTTGAACTGCAGTTGGCTATGTAGGAGTCCAGCGCCTTAACCAGTACACCACTTACTGGCCCCTAAGTTTGCACTGTTTAAATACACTTCAACTGATTAACTATGCTCTACTGATAAATTAAGCCTTTAAGGAGATACGGTCACTTGACTATCTTTGGTGTCACTAAGGAAATATTTAGAATATTACATGCTAAAATACACTGAAAATGCCCTCAATATCTGAGAACTCATGTTTTCACATGTCTATCTATGTATCCTGGTTATTATGAAAGAAGATTTGAGTAATAAGTACTATGAGTATATGTATCAAAGTCTGCTAAAAAAGAAAGTTTGCCCCAACATGAGACACCTAAAATAAACTTTCATAACTTTTTTTAACTTGAAGCATACCCAGTCATTCAATTAAAGCCTGTTTGCATTTATGAAGGGAAAATCTCGATGCCATGGATCTGATGTATATTTCAAACGAACAATTTTTTCTAACTTAGCATTTTAAGATCCATGCCAACCCGTAAAAATATCTATTTAGATTTAAATTCAAATATCCTTGCCTCTTTCATTTTTTAAAACTGAGAACCATAAAAACATAAATATGCAAAATTCTCTTTTTCCGAAACACAGTAGGCACATATGCCATACAGTTACATGATCTGAACCAGAAAGAACACATTCCAGGCTTCGCGCGTCCTCAAATCTGGGGGGAAGGTCGTTGTTAATTTGCCATGATTAACACTTTGAGGTTAGATTGTACTTCCTCTCGACTCATGCCATTTTAGTTCAGTGGTCAAAATGATCGCGTTTTCAAGTAGCCCTTGTGGCAGTGCCTTACCAGTGTAGATGCTGGCATTGGAAGCTGGGATACCAAACTGTGACTCGATGAACTTGGGAATGAAGGTAATGAAAGCAGTTACAATGGCACTCTCAGCTGTGTATGACAAACTCACAAAAAGGAATGTCATGTTGCTTAAGATCCTGACAGCTGCTCTTGGTAGGTCTACAAAATGACAAAAATGACAAATGAATGTTATAAACAATGGATGGGAAACAAAATAAAATCTAACTGTTTTTGAAATGAACTGGAACTAGCCATTGAGCAATTTTTGTCACGGAGAATAAAAATAGATCCGAGGATGTTCAGAAATCATCTCATATTAAATAGATTTTGTTCTGGTGTCATTTTTTAAAATGTTCAAGTAAAATAAGAAAATTTTAAAAATTTTAAAAGCATACCCATACACGAATATCCTTAGAAGCAGTACCCCACCAATGACTCCTATTTCATAAACTGCTTAAATTATTTGCAGTTTTTATTGATTAAAACAACGTTACTCTCTGTGAAGATCCCAGTCCACTAAATGCGCAAAGTCCCTGCAATACAGTCCCAAATTACAGTTTCTATTTCAGGAACAGGAACACGATATTGGACATCTGATCATCCAGGCTCATTGTGAGACAGGAAATAATCATGGCTATAAAGGTGAAAGGGACAAGGCCATGAGGCCAGACATCCCCATCCTTTGGACTGGAGAACACCTAGCCATGATCTCCCAAGTGGACAGACCACGAGTGCTGGAGAACCCGTATCTGCACAACTGTCCCTCAAGGGAGAAAGAAAAGTCCCATCCTTGAATCTAGGCACTTACTTATTTCCCAGAACTTGCCATCTATTACACTTTAAGATACACATACCAGGGACCAGCAGTTAGCATAATGGCTATGTCGCTGGACTCCCACATAGTTGACTGCGGTTCGAGTCCTGGACCCGGTGGCTTAAACTCACGCCCGGCGCATGTGCGTGCGTGCCCAAGATCCCGAGAGGAGAATGGAGGAGAAGGGATTGTGCCGTGGCCATCCCCCCTGGGGGGTGATTTCTCACTTTCTGTCTCTCTGTCTCTCTCTGTCTGTCTGGCGAGCGCACGCGCCCTATAGCAAAAACTTCTCCAAAAAAAAGAAGAAAAAAAAAAAGATACACATGCCAGTATTTTTTGCAGCATTGTTTATAATAGCAAAAATTTGGAGGAAAAAAATTAAACATTCGGCAATGGTAAATGTTGAACTAAATTATGACACAGCCATATCATGGAATATTATGCGGTAGTTTAAAATGAAATAGAGCTACATGGACTGACATAAAAGAACTCCAAGAAATATTGTATTAATGAACAAAGCAAGCTGCAGACATAGACATACATGTGTGTTTGTAATCATATTGAAGTAAAAATCTAATAAGCCAAAACAGTATGTTTATATATGGTCAAACATATACTTCTCGGTACATATGAGGACACTTCAAAAAGTGTCATGGAAAATGGAATTAAAGTATGAGTTAATTTTGGTGCCAAAATAAAATAAAATCCATGCAATCGTTCTTTTATAATATTTACTTTTCATGAACTTTTTGAAGACCTCCTTCTATTAGCATCAAACTACTAAACGTGTAAGTTCTCCCAGTGGACTAACACTGGCAAAGAGGAAAATAAAAAGAGATTTTTGTAAGCACATTTTTATATTTTTTCATGTTTATAATATGAATTAATGTGTATTTATGTAATCCTTGCATGCCTTCATGGAAAAGGTGAGCTGCATTATTTTTGACAGTATGTTTATCTCTGCAAACAGTTATCTCCTATGCTCCAAACTAATAAAGACATTTCATTAAAATTAATCAACATAGCCTCCTAGTCACCAGACTTTAAAACTTAGAAAGTTGACACTACTCAGAATCATTTCAAAATTTAAATTAAATTTAATATGCTATATCTTAATTGTTAAAGTTTAAATTAACATTTTATAAAACTAAGATCCACACTCTATTTTTAGCATAGAAAACACATCAAAGAAAAACATAATCAAAGTGATTCATAAAATTATCCTATATTCCCTAATAAACACTGTAAATCAAAATGTCATACTCTAAATTTTAAAATTAGAAAGTCAAAGGTACATCTTAACATGCAAGAATTCAGATTAATTTTAGCAATATACAAAGAGCCAATGTGTTCAATCTAAAATATCTGGGAAGATATAAACTACTTTAATACAAGGACAATGCATATGCATCCTATGAGTATTTTAAGAGAGACTAGCTATGTCGAACTAATTGTTCATAATTGTTTGATATAATGAAATAGCCTTTTAATTTCAAAAGTAACAAAAGATATATATGATGATTCTTTCATTAAAGAAAAAAATCTGAATGGGGATTGTAATGTCTCTGTGTCGACTGATATGCATGGTATTTCTTCTGGGAAAAGAAATGCAATACACTGTAAAGTTATATGTGATTCAATGTAATATAAACAAGATTATGATGATAATAAATAAATTTTAAAAAAGAAAAAACATGCTTTTATGTATAAGAAGACGTTAGCAACAGTTCAGACTTCAACGAGTCTAAGTTGGTTTCCCTCTTTCCTCTGTCTGCCTCCTCCTCCTTGATGAAGGCCAATCATTCAACCTGGTTGCCCTGCAGCAAGGGAGGGCCAGGGTGTACCCCAGGTCAATGGCTCTGAATTTTTTTTTACAATACAGGAGGACTGAGCAAATAAATAAACACATTGACATTAATGAGACTCAGTATTCAACTGCCAGAGCATGGAATTTCAGAGAGGTACGGTTATTCTATTAGATCCAGAAGCATCAGTGTGAATTGATGGTTTAGATAGACAGATAAGTAGATAAAATGATACACAGAGATAGGGAAGTGATGAATGGAGACGATGTGTGTGTGTGTGTGTGTGTGTGTGTGTGCACGAGTGAACACATACTGCCCAATTCGCTGTTAAGAGGTTAGAAGTCATGATGCCCTAGTAGGAATGAGCCTACCCAACACCCAATTCCTGATTTCTAAAAGCCATTTTCCACTAAAAAGAACCAGAACTCCTTGGAGAAATATGTAACCTCAGAGTTGGGGCACAGAATATACAAGATAAGCCTGGAAAAATTGTGGAACAAGAAGTTAAAGAATGCACCCAGAATAATAGGGACATGTCAGAAAAGACACTGAAGACAGCTTGGAAAATTGCAGCAGCCAGTCTGGGCTGATTTGAGATCAATGAATGCTAACGCCAGCACCAGTAAGTGAAAGCCGAATAGGGACAATGACACAGCCACTCTTCATTACTTCTTATTTGCAAATTTGTCTACTTGCTCAAATTTATTTGTAACCCCCCAACATACTTGCAGCACTTTCACTGTCATGCACAGAAAAATAAAACATTTGATACAGGGTCAACAGGTGGTATGGAGGTGAAGGCACTGGATCCCACATGGCCAACTGTGCAATTCAAGTCCTGGATCTGGCAGCTTGAAAACCGCACAGGGTGCATGTGCATGCGTGCCCCAAATCCCCAGGGGATAATAGAGGAGAAGAGACTGCGGCATGGTTACCCCCTCGGGGGGTGATTTCTCACTTTCCCTCTCTCTGTCTCTCTCTGGCAAAAGCACTTGCCCTGTAACAAAAACTAAATACATAAATAAATATGGTTTGTAGAAAACACCCATTCGCTGCTAAGGTTAACAAGGCACACTGTCTTCTTGTTTCAGTTCTCTTAAAGGAGGGTCCTTGTCACTGCAGGTGGCCGTATTTTTCCCATTGCTGTGCTTGTGGGAGACATGCTGTTTCGAATGGCCGTGAGTGTACTGCTGCACCACTGTCTCCGGTCCCTAAGCACAAAGAGCCTGTGACATGCCTTGCAGAGACTTGTGCGAGATAAGCTTCCTTCAGGCCTGAGTTTCAGTGCAGTGGACCATGAGTTCAATGTTAAAAGTCAACAATATATATTAAATAAAGGGGGTTTAAACAGAAAAACTCATAAAACAAGGTTATGTACTACCAGTTGACGACTGCATTGTGACAGAAACCCAAGCCTGGCTCTTCCCCAGGAGCAATGCTTCAGCGTTTGCTGATTCAGTGTTCATGGTGACATCATAGGCTACAACTACCACAAATAACGGGAATTGACCATATTTATATACCCTCAAAAATAGTTCTCCTCAAAGTACTTCGAAGTTACTTATTGATGTGTTGTTACATTACATGGAATAACTTTAGGGTAGGGAAACCTGGCAACTACGATCTCATCCAAGTGGGGAAAAGTCACCTAACTGGTCACAGGTGCAATCCACACTGTGGGCCTGTTGCAGTGTTCCGAGCACGGCGCCTTCTCAGTGTTGCGCTGCAGACGTGCTACATAGGGAGACATCATGAAACCCAAACCGAGGGGCACCTACAAAGTTAATGGCTTGGATTTCTTAGAAAGATTATGAAAGACAAAGAAAACCATCATTGATCCAGGTTTCAAAAGACTAAAAGACAGGGTCAGCAGGTGGAGCAGTGATTAAGTCGCTGGACTCCCACATGACCGATCATGGTTTGAGTCCCGGACCTGGCAGCTGCTTTCTCACTTTCCCTCTCGCTCTCCTTTTCTCTCTCTGGTGAGCACGCATGCTATATACCAAGTTAAAAAATAATAACAATAAATAAAATTAAATAGCTATTCTTTTTAAAAAAGGAGACAAAAAAGACTAAAAGATACAAAAACTAAATACATATGATCATGGATTGGATTTTGGACACAAAGGACATTATTGGGATAACTGGCAAAAGTGAATGAGACCCATGCTTTCCTAGGTAGCACCAGATCAGTGTCAGTTTCCCACTTTGATGGCTTCCCCGTGTGTAGGTGAGAGCGTGCACTTGTGTCTGGGAAACACACCCTGAAGTATGAGGGGACCGTAGGGCACAGGTCTGCAACTTTGCAGAGATAGTTGGAGAATCAGGGCACAGTGTACACGGATGTGCTATTTCTACGGACTTGATGTGACTTCAAAATTATTTCAAAACCACAAGGTTGAAAAAAATAAAGTTAGCAAAGAAGTTGCCCATCCATAAATTTACAACCAAATACCTAATTTTTAGGCTGCAGCACCTATTTTAGTTCTTGGTTCTTTATAGCTGTCATTGTAAAATAGACGATGCCGTAAAAAGCATGACAAAGAAGAGGTGATGATACAATAAGGGTGATGAGCATTTTTATCATTTAATGCTAAGAAACCTTACAACTGCAATGATAAAAGTGAGCTGACACTAAATCCTGGAAATTCCTTAGAAGTAGTAAAGCAGGAACAAAATTCAAAAACTGAAATACGTGGACCAGCAGTTAGCATAATGGCTATGTCGCTGGACTCCCATGTAGTCGACCGCTGTTCACGTCCCAGACCCTGCGGCTTAAAACTCACGCCGGGCATGTGTGCACACGTGCGCAAGATCCCGAGAGGAGAACGGAGGAGAAGAGATTGCGGCGTGGCCATCCCCCCTGGGGGGTGATTTCTCGCTTTCTGTCTCTCTGTCTCTGTCTGGCTGGCTGGCGAGCGCATGCGCTCTATAGCAAAACCTCTTCAAAAAAAAAAAAACTGAAATACGATGAAGCACTAAAATTCAGGGGAATGTAATATAGGTGGGCTGGACTTGGAAATCGCTTTTAAAAGAAGTGCCAATAGAACTACCTAGATAGAGGCTAGTGCTAACCCATAGCCTAGTGGTTAAGGAAGTGAGATCCCACCTGACCAACCATGATTTAGACCCCAGCCCATGTGGCTTGAAAAATAGCTATACACATGTGTATGCTTTCCCCAAATCCCATCATTGATGGAGAAATGGAGAAGGGATTGCAGCATAACCATACCCTGTTGTGGGGCGCTTTCTGCTCCCACCCATCTTTCTGTCTCTGACAGTCTGGTAAGCACACCTGTCTTCTGTCAATTAAAAAAAATTTTTAAATTAAAGATTAATTTAAAAGAATAAAAGAAGTGCTAATAGTATTGGCAGATCCTTTGCTTCTTCCAGATGTACGTCAGTAACAGCAGAGGCAGCCCTGCCATCATGCACACAGGGCTATGGGTCGTAAATTTGATGCTTCCCAGGACCTTGGAAACCTTTAGTTAGGGGGCCAGCCAGTGGCTCAGCCACAAAACATGGACTCATATGGAAGGTCCTGGGTTCACGTCCTAGAACCCCACTACGCACGCCAGGCACACATTGTTCCCATGACCAGACTGGCTAAGGCTGGGGGTCGATCACAGTGTGAGGACCCTTTGGGGATGCATTCTATCTCTATCTATCTCTGTCTCTTTCTCTCTCTCAACAAATAAACTTATTAAAAAAAAAGCTTCACTTGAAGTTTCAGAAAATCTGAGATGCAAGCTGTGACTGTATTCTTGTGGAAGCTTATAAGAACCAGTGTTACCGGCTTTAAATGAAGGTCAAGTTCAGCACACCTGAAAGGTCCAGGCATCTTTCCTAATGGACAGATAAAGGAACTTGTTAGAACTTTAATTTGTTCAGTAAGAAAAGTACCCCCATTGTGGAGAAAGGCCAGCAAGTGCCTGCCACACTGGAGATCCTTGATGGGGGCTCTTTGTACCCAAAGCCGCTGGTTTTTGTCATGGGACCTGATACCCCCAAATGAACCTGAAGACCAGGGCAGGAGGCTGCAGTCAAAGGTACTTCCTGCAGACAGCCCGTGGCCATGAGTGGCAGGGCACCCCCATGAGCACAGAGCTTCCCCCGGTTTCCCTTAGAGTATCTGCACTTGAGCCATGCAGGGGAAGACGGGGTGGGAAGGAGGAAGAAGGTCTGCTTGAGAGACTGAGCCCAAGCTGCAGTGGAGTCTGCAGGGTGGTCGTGGGTCTCCATGACTTTGAGCATCCTCCCATGTGCCAGGGCTCAGCTGCCAGGGTTCTGCCCTCTTTTGGAGCCTCTTCCTGAAACTCCCATATCTCCACTGGTCCAACCTTCACATCCTGAAAACACCTAAACATGCCTTTTTGCTATTGTCTCAGGAGACTGAATCAAACTTTTTTAAACAAATAATATATTTGAAAAAGCTATGCCAGGCCAGCAGGTGGCGTGGTGGTGAAGGCGCTGCACTCCCATATGGCCAACTGCGCTTTGAGTCCCAGATCTGGTGGCTTACTTTCTCACTTTCTCTTTCTTTCTGTCCTTCTGATGAGTACATGTACCCTATAGCAAATTAAAATAATAATAATAAATAAAATTAAACAAAAATAATAACAATTTAAAAAGCTATGCCAACAATGGGACTCATTGAGCAAATCAGAGGAGGGACCAGCTACCATGACCTGGACCTCCACACCAGGCCTCCTACCCTGCTGGCCTACAGTCTATTAGTGCCCTACTGTAAGCTCCATCAAGGCCAGGAGCTTCCTTGTCTCTGTCGTTTGCGGTTTTCCCAGCAGTCTACTTGCAAATGTCTTATCATCCATGAGTCTCAGGATCAGCCTCCCATCCTGTAGGGAGCAGTCCACAGACTTAGGGACTCCCTCACTCTGTGCTGGTAAGTATCTGGCTCGTCTCTCTAGGCCTCAGTTTCTATCCAACTGCCAGTGTCTGTCTGTTCCCTTCTGGACTTAACAAAGCCTGGAACTCGACCATCCATACATCTTCAGTTTCTAGTGTTTGCCTGCCTTTACTGGGCACCAAAACATATACTATATACTCAGAAGTATTCATTTACTAACATTCCTTATTGCACCCCAGCAAAAATTGGTACTAAAACAGAATCATATTCTTGTGAGAAGACAAAGTCCATTCCAAAGATGCATAATTCCCGCCTGGGGAGTGGGTCTGGGTCTATGAAAATAAATGTTATAAGATGACAGGTGGTCCTCGGTGCTGGACTTCACGAAAGCACAAGAAGTAAAGACAGAATAGATGGTCCATTTATTTATTTTAATTTGCAATAGGGCACATGCACTTGCTAGAGAGAAACAGAAGAGAGACAGAGACAGACAGCACACCCTCCCCGCCAAAGGGAATGACCACACTGCAATCCTTTCACCGCCTGGGATTTGGGGCACAAGTGCACACGTGCCTGGTGTGCTTTTAAAGCCACCAGGTCCAGAACTGGAACCATGCAATAGGCCATGTGGGATCCAGCTGCCTTAACCACCACACCACAGGCTGACCCAAGATGATCCTTTTTAAAGAAGGAGGAGACTTCAGAAAGTTCATGAAAAACTGAAATTAAGTACAAGTTTACTTTGGTGCCAGCATTTTTTTGTAATCCATGCATCATTTTTTATAGTATGTATTTTCCATGAACTTTTTTTAAAAATCCTTTATATGGCTCTTTAAAGCCAAGAATCCTTAATGAGTTTAGATAAGATTATAAATTAAAATGTCCACTAAAAATTAAAACACCAACAGGGGAAGGAAAAACCACACTACACAATTTATTTATCTAGCACATCTGCAAGGCAGGTATTTCATATGCTTACATTTTTAGATAACTGACCAATTGCCTATTTAAGCAACAAAGTTTTAAATTTTTTTAATTTTAAAAATTGTTTTTAATTTTTATTGCCAGAGAATATATATGCACCTCAGAGAGACAGAGAGAGAAAGCAACCCCCAATGAGCCATAGTCATGCTGCAATCCTTTTTCCTCCATTTCTCCTTCCCATCAGGATTTTGAGTACACATGCACACACGCCTGGCTTGTTTTTCAGGCCACTGGGTCCAGGATTCAACCCCTGCAGTCAGCCATGTGTGATCCAGCTGGTCTAAGTTTTGGGCCATAGGCTGACCTAAGTTTTTGACAATAGATATTTTCACAAATAATCTCTCTTCTTGAGGGAAAAAAATACATTTATCTAAACTTTAGCCTATGCAGTATTTCTCTTATATTTAAATTAAAATAAAATACATACCTTTAAAAAAAAACTGTTCATTGGGCCAGCATTTGGCATGCTGGTTAAGGTGCCAGACTCCTACATGGCTGACCAGGGTTCAAACCCCAGACCCAGCAGCTTGAAAATCACTCCAGGCACATATACATGCATGTCCATAACCACAAGAGAATGGAGAAGAAGGGATTGAGGTGTGGCCATCCTTCATAGGGGCGATTTCTCACTTTCCCTCCTATCTCTGTTCTCTCTCTCTGGTATATGCACACACCCTATAGTAAAAAATCTTTTAAAAAATCACTCTTCCTGGTAAAATTCATTAAGATTAACTACTATAAAGTGAATTCAGTGGTACAGTCATGATGTGAGACTGAAACTTGCTTTTATTTTATTATTTCTATTTTTATGACCTTTCTAAATATTTTTACCATGAATGTGTATTACTTTCAGGATCTTTTTTAGAAAACTGTAATTGTGGCCAGCCACAGTGACACAGCGGGGATGCAACGCTTCGAGATGCTGAAGCCACAAGGGGAGGTGCCAAATTTCAGTCTCAAGGTCTCCCCGTACACACCAGGCATGCAAGTGCCTGTGTCCTGTCCGCCTGGGGCTGCAGGTGGGTGCAGCATGGAGACCTAATGGAGGGTGCTGGATGCTGGCCTCCTCTCTTTCTCTCTCACAGAAAAATAAACAAACTTTACTTTTTACAACCCTGCAATTTTAAAAGGATGCAGCAACATGTTATTTTCCAGGATTCTTCCCTGAGTCAGGTAACTAACTGAAAATCTCTCGCTTCTCTTCCTTCTACATTTCTTAGAAGTATCTGCCTCCATTTTAAGAGTTAGTATATTGGGCTGGCCTTCGAAATTAGTGGTTAAGGGAGCTGCATCCCACATGGCCAGCCACAGTTTGAACTCTGGTCCCAGTGACTTGAAAAACATGCCAAAGTGGACATGGCTCCAGCGAAGTAGATATTTCAGGGAATGAAGATTTTCTACTGATAATTCAGCCTCTCGCAAACGAGCTAGTGGTAGGGAGACCCCCTGCACCCCCAGCCTTCTATCTCTGTTTCTGTGTCTCTTTTTCTGTCTCTCCCTGCTCAATCTTCCCCTTTTTTTTTTTGTAACTTTTCTTTTTTACACTTTTTTTAAAAGGCAAAGTTTTTCTCTTGCTCCTGGCCTCACCTTTTATCTTGTTAATTATCACTCTGGTCCTCCCACCCAGGCAGAAGAGGCCGGACCTTCAGAAGAAGGTTCCATATGGCTCCAGCGAAGTAGATATTTTGTGCGGTGCACAAGCGCGCCACACGGTTTTCTATTTTGTGATTTTTTTTTTTAAAAAAAGAACAGTAATTACAATTATTTTATTTTTTTATTTTTTGTCTTTTTTCTCCTTTTGTTGTTATTTCTCTCTCTCTTTTTCATTTTCCTTTTTCTTTTCTCTCTACCCTCCAATATCCATTCAATGTGTTTTTAGATGGATCTAAGAGCACTGTAGATAAACATCCAAATACTAATAGGGTTAAAATATTCCTCAATATCTACTGAATCTGCTGCACCAGTGATCACAACAGAACGGCAAAGAGATTCTAGATCATCTCTATCTGCTTGCTCCTGAACATTCAGGCTGAACTTCAAGAATCTGAAAGAAACACACCATCCATCAGATGACAAGAAATCACCACCGGATCACAAGAAATATGGGAAAACAAGAAAATACCTCTCCTCCAAGGGAAAAGAGTAACTCTTCTTCATCCACAAGCAGTTCGGTGAAAATCATGGAAATATCTGACAAGGAATTTAGAGCATTCATAATGTCGAAGCTAACAGAGATGGGAGAGAAGAGAGATAATGAACTGCTAAAGAGAAAGGAGAAAGAAGTTGATGAGTTCCAGGAGATGAGGAAATTCTTGCAAGATCTAAAACAGGAATTACACACTTTACAAAAGACGCAAACAGAACTGCTCGAGATGAAGTCTATAATACAGGAAGTCAAAATCTCCCTTGAAAGTATTAAAAGCAGACTAGATCATTCAGAAAATAGAATCTCAGATTTAGAAGAGAAAATGGCTGGCCTAGAAAAATCCACCACGAAGACTGAGAAAATGGCCCAAAAAATTGAGAATAATATGCGAGAAGTACTAGATACCATCAAACGTCCAAACATCCGGATAATTGGCATTCTAGAAGGTGAAGAGACCCACAAGGGCATTGATAATCTATTCCATGAGATCCTGCAAGAAAACTTTCCAAACCTAGAGAGGCATTCGAAGATCCAGTCCCAAGAAATACAAAGGACCCCAAATAGAATCAACCCAAGAAGATCTTCTCCAAGACACATTATAGCCAGGTTGACCAAAACCACAGACAAAGACAAGATACTAAGATTGGCAAGAGAAAAACATCAAGTTACCTACAAAGGACATCCCATCAGGCTAACAGCAGATCTCTCATCGGAAACAATGCAAGCGAGGAAAGAATGGGAAAACGTATTCAAAGTGTTAAGAGAGGGGAACCAGCAATTAGCGTAATGGCTATGTCGCTGGACTCCCACGGAGTTGACCGCAGTTCATGTCCTGGACCCAGTGGCTTAAAACTCACGCCGGGCGCGTGTGCGTGCGAGCCCAAGATCCCAAGAGGAGAATGGAGGAGAAGGGATTGCAGTGTGACCATCCCCCCTGGGGGGTGATTTCTCGCTTTCTGTCTCTATGTCTCTCTCTGTCTGTCTGGCGAGAGCACGCGCCCAATAGCGAAAAAACCTCTCCAAAAAAAAAAAAAAAAGTGTTAAGAGAGAAGCAATTTCAGCCAAGAATACTGTGCCCGGCAAGATTATCTTTCAGGTGGGAAGAAAAGACAAGAACGTTCTCAGATAAACAAAACCTGAAAGAATATACCAGCACCAGACCAGATCTCCAAGAAGTTCTCAAAGGTGTGCTGTATCAGGAAAATTAAATACAGACACACGGAAATAAGAGTTCAAAAACTAAGAAAGTGGCCAACTTAATTATAGGGACAAATCTGGAGTCGAATATTATATCCCAGAATTTAATCAGGAAAATTGAACCAGAACAGAAGATAAAAGTACATGAGACTGATAGGTTCATGCACCTACCATTTGAACAGAATCCTAACCTGTTTCCTGGCTTTAAGCAAAGTTCCTTGGCATTTCTTTGATTTAAGTTAAAACTGGTTTTCTTAATAGTAACGAGTGAACTCACCATTGAAAGTAGTTAGATTATGTAAGAACTTGTGTGATCAATACAATGAGGGTGGGAAAGGAATGGAAGACAATTGTAGACACCAGAGATAGTGTGAGAAGAGGGTGGGAAAGGACAGAGGGTCAGAAAGAGAGGTAAAAATAATTCTAGGAACTAAAAATGGAAAATTTTTTTATAATATGCATGATTAAGTCACTATGCAGTATATACTGGATGGGAAATCACATTTTGTATGCTATGATGATGCTTAGGGAAAGTTTCAGGAAAAAAAATAAATCTATTCAATGACTGCAGTGAGATATATAGCCCCAGCTAGGTGCTACTTTATAAGATGTGTAAAGTTAGACTTGTGTTCATGGAAATGTATATATCACCTGTGTTTGCTATGAAAATATTTAGATTAATTAAGGTCTTTAGTAATTCAATAAAATGTGGGGGAAAAACAGTATAGAAAGCAAACATAGATAGCAGAGACAGTGTGGGAGGAGAGTGGGAGATGGCAGAGGGTAAGAGATAGGGAATCAAGGATGGAGGGAAAGAAAGCAAACCATACACAAAACAAGAAATGGAAAATTATTTGCTGATAATAACATGTTTGTTGATGTGCTTGATTAAGACAATATACAGTGTACTCTGGATGGAAAATCTCATTTTGTATGCTGTAATGATGTACAGTGAATGAATGCAAATAAATAAATTGAAATAAAAAATAAAAATAAAATAATAAAATTTTAAAAAATCACAAGGAAAAAAATTAAATATGGCCATAAAACTCTTCCTGATCTTCAGATTTAACTTTGAGTTTCCTAGCCACTCAAAGCAAAAGTTACTCAGTCATCATTCCCCAAAACACAAACATTCTACTTTCTTCGTGTAAAACAAAGCTCTTCTTACTGTGTTCCAGAGCGAGTGTCTTCACAGTGTGGTCCCTGGACCACCACCATCAGCATCACCTGAGAACCCATTAAGATGGTTAAGATGCAGATTCTCAAACCCACTTTAGACCTCATGAATGAGACTGTGGACAGGGTCCCAGCAATCTGGTTTTTTAAAAGCTTTCATGGTGATTCTAATGTAGGCTAAGTTCAAACAACACTGTTCTAAAGAGATGAGTTCTCTCATAAAGGGCACTGAGAGACGATCCTGTGGCACATATGGAGAATTCAAGCAACAACTTTCGACAAAGCAGAAAGCGTAAAATTAAAGTGCAATTCAGTAAGGCGTTTATGCAGGAAGCTTAAGATAATATAACCCGGGCATTGTAGCCTTCGGTGGTCCCTCTGTTGAGTCAAAAATTGACCCTCGGGGTTGGGCAGTGGTGCAGCAGTACGGTAACAGAGCCTGCATGGGAAGGCCCCTGTGAATGCCAGGCAAGCACACAAGCCCCATGATGTGCACCAGCTAAGACAGGAGATGCGTCATGGCATAAGACCCTGCAGAGGATGCCCAGCCTTCTCTCTCTTTCTTTCCTTCTGTCTCCTTCTTCCTCTCATGGAAGAAAGAAAGAAAGAAACTTTTAAAACATCGACCTTAATATATCTCATATTCTCCTTGTTCTAAAACACCTAGCAAAGGGCTACGTGCGATGGTTCTAGATACTTTTGGGAAACTCAGATTGAAAATGTATTCTTGAACCTCTTCTTGGCCTTTTGACTAGGATCAAGTACAGAATGTCTTCCCTCTGCTTCTCTCAGCTGGTTCCTCTCCTCATTCGCTAAGGTAGACAGCCTGAAACCATCTTGGTGACCTCCCTCACCATTCCCAAATCCATGATCACATCCTATAGAAATAACCTCTCTCCCCTTCTCTCATTCAACAGGTCATTCATCGGGTATTCACAGGTATTCACGAGTATTCGAGTATTCACTGAGCACCTAGGAGGTGGTGGCAACTCAGCAGGGAACATGATGGGCAAGATAATCCTTGCATATGTGTACTGTACTTTCCCACTGGGGAGACAATAAAGAAGATAAATAAGTAAAATATTTTGGAAGTGAGTGACAAGTGCATAGAAGAAAAATAAAGGAGGGAAGGAGATGAGAAGCTTTGGAGAGAAGGCTGGACATTTTTCAGTAGGATGGCTAAGGAAGACCTCACTGAAAAGACCATTTGAGTAACAGACTGAAAAAAAGGGAGAGGCTCGGGAGGGACAGTATTCCCAGCACAGGATGGCGAGTGCAAAGGCCCTGGGGCAAGAGTATGCTTGGCACGCTTGAGGACCAATGATGAGACCAGGATATGAAGCAGAATAAACAAAAAACTGAAAAAAAAAAGAGATGAATTTGAAGAGATAACCAGGGGTTAGATCACATAGGTCATACAGAACGGTGATTTTCTTTTTTCTTTTTTCTTTCCTTTTGCTAGATGGTGCATACACTCACAGAGTCAGAGAGACAGAGAAAGAGAGAAACTCCCTCCATGGGGCGAGGTCACACCACAATCCCTCCTCTTCCATTTCTCACTCTGCTGGGAAATGGGGCAGGCACATAGGACCAGCATGGTTTGGTTTGGTTTTGTTTTGTTTTGTTTTGTTTTGTTTTGTTTTGTTTTGTTTTGTTTTGGAGAGGTGTTTGTTATAGGGTGTATGTGCTCACCAGAAAGACAGAGAGAGACAGAGAGACAGAAAGTGAGAAATCACCCCCCAGGGGGGATGGCCATGCCGCAATCCTTTCTCTTCCATTCTCCTCTCAGGATCTTGGGCATGCATGCACACACGCCCGGTATGAGTTTAAGCCACCAGGTTCAGGACTTGAACCGCAGTCGACCGCATGGGAGCCCAGCGAAATAGCCATTACACCAATTGCTGGTCCTGGCATGTTCTTCAAGCCACCAGTGCCAGGATTCTACACCAACTGGTCAGCCAGATGGAAAAAGGATCCTTTAACCACCGGCCCCTGGAGTTGACCCAGAATGGCAGTTTTCTATGAGTGAGATAGGAGACCAGAGAAGCTTGTGCAGAGGAGGGGCCCCTTACAGGATTCTTCTGGCTACTGCGTGGAGAGCAGGCCGAGAGGAGCAAGGACAGAAAACGAGAGTCCCGTTCAGGAAGTGATTGTCCTTTCCTTCTCTCTGGGCCAAAACCTGCCAGTGGCCTCTGTCCATAGCTTTCTGCCTGGGCCCCCTCCTTCATTCTGCCTCCTCCCTTCCCTATCTACCTCATGGCCTGCTGCCAAAGGCCTGCTCACAGCTCTCATTCCTTTACGGAAGAACGCTGAGATCTGGCCCAACCTTCTCTGCCCAACCTTATCCCCCAGGCCTCTAGCACACACCTCCAGCACACAGCCACAATGAGCTTCCCAGCATTTCCAAACCCATCTCCACAGTCCTGCCTCCTGGCTTTGCTCTCACCCCCAGCTCCACCTGCTGAAGCGCTCCTGATCTTTGAGGTCCATCTCAAATCCCATCTCTGCCATGTAACCTTTGCTGGTCACAACTAGATGCTCCTTCACCAACCTTTAAACCTCACGCCATCATGGCTATTCTCTTTTTGTGATCTTTAATATTTTTCCAACTACTGGGACCAGCAGATAGCATAATGGCTATGTCGCTGGACTCCCATGTAGTTGACCGCGGTTCGAGTCCCGGATCTGATAGCTTAAACTCATGCCGGGCATGTGTGTGTGCCCAAGATCCCGAGAGGAGAATGGAGGAGAAGGGATTGCAGTGTGGCCATCCCCCCTGGGGGCTGATTTCTCTCTTTCTGTCTCTCTGTCTCTCTCTGTCTTTCTGGCAGGCACATGGACTCTATAGCATAAACCTCTCCAAAATATATACATATATATTTTCCCCCCAACTATAATGGTCTTGTCCTCTTACGGGACTCTCAGCTCCCAGAGGGCAAGCTGAAGCTCACCCCTCTTTGTAACTGCCACAGAACAGAGTATGGCACCTTCAGTAAGAGTAAGTACTCCCTGAAAACTGCCGATAGTATCCCTTCATGGACAAAGGTCTGTATCTGTCAATGGCCTCTTTAATTTAAAAAAGGAAAAAAAAAAAAAAAAAAAAAAGAAAGAAAACACATTTTTTTTTAAAAAAAAAAAGATAATTTGACTGTGTGGGAACCAGCAGTTAGCGTAATGGCTATGTCACTGGACTCCCACGTAATTGACCGCGGTTCGCGTCCCGGACGCGGTGGCTTAAAACTCACGCCGGGCGCGTGTGCGTGCGTGCCCAAGATCCCGAGAGGAGAATGGAGGAGAAGGGATTGCGGCGTGACCATCCCCCCTGGGGGGTGATTTCTCGTTTTCTGTCTCTATGTCTCTCTCTGTCTGTCTGGTGAGCGCACATGCCCTATAGCGAAAATCTCTCCAAAAAAAAAAGATAATTTGACTGTGTCAGGCAATCCCTCTGCCTCAGCCTCCCAAATAGCTGGGACTAGAAGTGCATGTCATCATGCCTCACTCTTTACGGTTGGCCAGGAATGAAACCCAAGCCACTCAGTGGCTTTTTAAATCAGTTTGTCACCTCGGAGTAACTACTTTAAGTAGTTAAGACTATAAATATACTGCACTGTAACACAAACAAAAGCCTAGCAGAGAAAAAATTTGTTCTATTTTATGCTAACTAAAATACTAAGCAGGGGGCAGCCCATAGCACAGTGATTAAGTCCTGCACAGAGGAAGCCAAATGCCACATGGCCCGCTAGGGTTCAAGTCCCAGCCTTGGCTTTCTGCAAAACATGCCAGGCACATGTGCACGTGCCCAGGATCCTGACAGATGGCCACATGGAGAAGGAGTGGAAGACTGCAGTGTGATCAGGCCAACTTGGGAGGTGCCTCGTCTCTCTCTCACTCTCTCGCACATGCACCCTCCGGCATTGTAAAATATTGTTTTAATACTAAGCAGTTAAGTTTAAAAAAATTAAAAGTGGCTACAAAAGGGGCCTGGATGGTGGGCAGCAATAAAATGTGTAGCACTGTAAGGCAGACCCATGTGACAAGGGTGCCAGTCCAGGTCACCAGGCACTTCTGTACTCCTTATCAGACTGGCTGTGGCTACAGAGTGGATCACAACATCAAAACCTTGTCCAGGTAGGCCGTGTTTCTGCTTCTCGTGTGTGTGTGTGTGTGTTGCTCATGGAATACATAAACAAATTTGTTTTAAAAAGTGGACACAAAGGGACCAGCAGGTAGCGTAGTGGTTAAGACACTAGACTCCCATGTGGCCAACGATGATTTGAGTCCTAAACATGAGGGATTGAAAATCACACTAGGGGGACCAGCAGTTAGCGTAATGGCTGTGTCGCTGGACTCCCACATAGTCGACCACGGTTTGAGTCCCAGACCCGGTGGCTTAAACTCACGCCGGGCACGTGTGCGTACATGCCCATGATCCCGAGAGGAGAACGGAGGAGAAGGGATTGCGGCGTGAGCATCCCCCGTTGGGGGGGGGGGGTGTGATTTCTCGCTTTCTGTCTCTCTGTCTTTTTCTGTCTGTCTGGAGAGTGCATGCGCCCTATAGCAAAAACCTCTCCAAAAAAAGAAAAGAAAAAAAGAAAGAAAATCACACTAGACACCTGTGCATGCATGCCAAGAAGGGACTGCAGTATGGCCTTCCCCCGAGGGGTGATCCCTCACTGTACCTCTCTCTGCTTCTCTGTCTTTCTCTGGTGAGTGCATATGCCCTAAGGCAAAAAAAAAGAAAAAACAAGACACAAAAATAAAATTTTGCTATTGCCGTGGTTAGTTGATACCAAAAGTTTCCTATATAGGAAGACAAATTTGGAATGTTTTAAAATGCTAGACCTCTAATCTCAGAAAAATTGATTCACTTAAATATTTAAGTGTTTATTTTTATTGGTAAAATTTTGATGGAATCAATGCTAATCTCTTTATAGAAAGGTAATGCAGACACACTGAGACTTCTACTTTCCCCTTTGTGGTGTTCAAAAACAGCCTTATTCCTGCATAATTTATAATAAGAATGTGGAAACACTGAGTCAGATTTTCCCAGCTGTCTATCATTAAAATGTGGGGGCCGCGAGTGGAAAGCACTGTAGATTTTCTTCTAGCTTCTCTATAAGAGAACTTCCCAAAAGAGTACCATTCTATATGGCCCCCAAAATTTCCTTTTAAGGATGCATACATTACTAAGTAAGCTATCTTTCCACCTCCTCTTTGAAAAAACTAATATTGGTATTCAAATTTCAAATACAAAATAAAAACCAAAAGATGCCCTGCTCCAGAAAATAGAAGGGAAATGAGGTGGGGGCCAGCAAGTGATGGTTGAGGTGCTGGGATGCCACATGACTGACCATGGTTTGAGTCTCAGACCCAGTAGACTGAAAAGTCAGGCTGGGCACATGTACATGTGTGCCCCGAATCCCAAGAGAATAATGAGGGAAAAGGGATTGCAGTGTGGCCATCCCCTCTAGGGGGTGATTTCTCACTTTCTCTTTCTCTGTCTCTCCAGCAAGTGCAGGGGCCCTATAGCAAAAATCTCTAAAAGAGAGAAAGAGAGAGAGAGAGAGAGAGAAGAAAAAGCAGGAAAGAGATAGAAAGAAAAAGAGAGAGAGAACGAGAGAAAGAAAGAAAGAAAAGGAAGGAAGGAAGGAAGGAAGGAAGGAAGGAAGGAAGGAAGGAAGGAAGAAAGAAAGAAAGAAAGAAAGAAAGAAAGAAAGAAAGAAAGAAAGGGAAAAGAGGATCTGGAACTCACTCAAATTTAGCTCAAAACAATATCTTAGCAACCAATTCTTTTTTTTTTTTTTTTTTTTTGGAGAGGTTTTTGATCGGGCGCGTGCGCTCGCCAGACAGAGACAGAGAGACAGAAAACAAGAAATCACCCCCCAGGGGGGATGGCCACACCACAATCCCTTCTCCTCCATTCTCCTCTCGGGATCTTGGTCACACACGCACACGCTCCCGATGTGAGTTTAAGCCACCGGGTCCGGACTCAAACCACAGTCGACTACATGGGAGTCCAGTGACGTAGCCATTACGCCAACTGTTGGTCCCACCAATTCTTTAATGTAAGACCTTAATAATGAATCTCAGTTTTGTAAAACATATATATATATGAAATACATATGTATATGAATAACTTCCAGGGATTTAATTTGTACTTTTGAAAATCAGATTAAATTTTAGACTTCCATTTCCTACAGGTGATATGTTTCGATATTCTAAAAGAAATTAATGTGTGCAAGATCAATACAAATTAACCTTAAATATTCTAATTGAACATTTTTTCAGTAACATCAGTATGGTTTGAATCACTTTTATCTATACATTTTCCACAGAATCCAAATGTCACAGTGTTCTTTCTAATAAGATAAAGTGACTCTTGAAGTTCCATCTAGAAACAATTAGAGACTCTTCTGCAAATAAAAGTAGTAAAACAAACACGCGCTCTGTGGTTTACCTGCAGAAGTAAGATCAGGCACCGTAATCACAGCACATAGTAATCATAGTGAGGGCAACTTACCAGAAATAGTAACAAGAAAATCAGAAATAATACAGGTTATAAAACAACTACTCATCACTGTGCAAAAATTCCTCTCATTCTTTCTTTGAAAAGAAGAAGTCATCAGATCGAGCCTAGGAAAGACAGAGAACAACCATTCCTGACAGTACGAGAATATACCTAATAAACTAGTGTATAGAGGCAACTTCCCAAAATCATTCTTTAATTCTGTGATGACTTTTTTCACTTTGGAACCTACATGTCTACATGTAGGTTCTTCTCCCCAGAAGCAGAGCTTGAGACAAGGATTCAAGTTTCAGTCATTTATTTGGGAGCCTCGGCAAATGCTGAGTGAGAAGTATGGCCCATAATGTCAAGAAAGAAAGGGCCATCTGCAGAAGACACGGAAACACACCTCGGAAGTGCCTCCCCCGGAAGTGGATGATTATCAAGAGAAGAGGAAGAGGAAGCTGGAGGTTTATCAGTCATCTGATTAAGACTTCTGCAGGGGAGAGGAGGCCAGGAGTGTTAATCGTAGGTACTTAAAGACTGCATAAACAGAAACTGTTTTCCCAGCCTGCAAAGAAAACCTTCAGGCCAATGACCCAGGTCCTGATGCTTGGGAAACCCCCATCATGAAAACAGTAATGTTGAAAATGCAGATGGTGTGGACAGCATTAACTTCACCTTATCCTCCAAAAGAACTTTGGTTCCATCCACTGTCGTATGTATCGTTGGTATTTGACATCAGTTTTCTTGCCCCTTTTTTTAACTATCCGATAGAACATATATTTCTCATTCAAGTCATCTACCCCTCTCTATTAAATGCACAAATTATCTTTCCAATGCCTTAATTTCTCCTTTTGAATCTATTTTATATTCTCCATAGATTAAGATTTTATTTGTATATTTTAAATTCTTACACATGAACTTTTTCACAATCAAGTTGTAAATACATATATGATTCCTGCAATAGTAGCCATGTGGTCCACTGACCCCACAGAAAGAGCTCAGGCCTGGCGAGCGTCAGAAAATCAGATGTCACTGTGGCAGCCCTGAAAGTACACTGACACAAAATAATGGGAAGGGAAGGGGCCAAACCTAAAACAACAGGGAAGAAGTGTTCTCAATGCAATGCCAATTCATTTGCTTTCAGCAAATAGTCTTTTTCAAAACTAAAAAGGTCAAATATAACTATTAGCATTTTTAGGCTATAGAGAAAGGTCTATAATAGAAGGGGTTATTCAAAAAGCTCATGAAATGTGTATTATGAAAAATCTATGAATGGATTTCAAAAATTTTTTACACCAAAATAAACATACACTTTGGTTTCATTTTTTTACAACCTTTTTGAAGTTCCCTCATAGCTACTAAGCTTTTTTAGGTTTTGGCCATACGCTGTATATGGTCAAGATGAGATGATAATATGCCTCAGCAAATTTTACCTAAAAACAACCGTGACTGATGTAAGCATTAGAGTAATATAATGCTTCATAATTTATACAAAAAAATCAATTCAGAGAACTCAGAAAACAAAAACTATAGTTGCTTGAATTAAAGGGACTACTATCATTTAAAAACTATATTGAATACTGAGCAAAGGTTTGCCCAGATAAGATTATTTTAAATTGTTCAAACTTTGGGTTGTCAATTCTAGCTTTTTAATAAAATCATTATTTTAAAGAGAAATCAAAATGAAAAAAAGATACCAGTACTTTACTGAAACTATTTGGATGCTTCTACATAGGACATGGAGGAGACCCACTCTCATTGTCCACATGCAAGCATTTGACAGAGCCACTGTGAAATGAGATTCCTTTCTAGAGGTGGGTTTTATATGCATGTAAGTGTTATGGTTTAGAGAATGGTTTGTCCCCCAAAAGCTCATGTTTTGGAATTTAGTCCCCAGTGTAAAGGCAATTGGAAGGTGGTGAGATCTTTCAGAGGTGAGGCCTAGTGGGTGGTGATTAAAGCATGGAGGCATCACCCACGTGCATGAATTAATCCTGTTTCAGGAGACCGGGGAGTTCTAGTTTTCATGAGAAGGGGTTAACTCTCCTGAGAGTGGGTTGTTATAAAAGGAAGACGGCTACTCCTAAGTTTCCCTGTCTCTTCTAGAATCTGCCTTTCTCTCTGTTTCTGTCAGCCATGTTTTGATATAGCCAACCTAATGCCAGTCTATGCCTTTAGACTTTCCAACCATCAGAATCATGAGTCAAATAAACCTCTATTCTTTATAAATCACCCAGACTCGGGTATTTCTCTTAGCAACACAATAGTGAACTAAGACAGGAAGCATCAGGTCACATAACCAAAAATAGCACTGTTCCCATGGAAAAAAACACTCATTATGCAATGCAGTTATATGTTTTTTAAAATCACACATTTCTAATTACAGTAAATAATAAATATGAACGTCTGCATCTTTATGATCTAAATCAGTGCTTCTCAAACTGTGAGAAAAGACCATTTTAAAATTATTTCCAGTTTGTTATCAACTGATATTTTTTTAAATACATTAAAGATTAATTATCAGAAAAATTGGTTTTTAATATACAAAAGATAAGCCCAACTTTTAAAATTATTATTAGATTCAATAGAAATCAATTTACTCTGTCAAACTTCTTTCTTTCTCTTTTTTTTTTTTTTTTTTTTTTTTTGGAGAGGCTTTTGCTATAGGGCATGTGCACTTGCCTGAAGACAAAGAGGTAGAAAGCGAGAAATCACCCCTCAGGGCGGATGGCCACACTGCAATCCCTTCTCCTCCATTCTCCTCTCAGGATCTTGGGTATACATACACATGCGCCCGGTGTGAGTTTAAGCCACTGAGTTCGGGACTCGAACCACAGTTGACTATATGGGAGTCCAGTGACATAACCATTATGCCAACTGCTGGTCCCCTCTGTCAAATTTCTAAAAACGGTTTACAACACTCTGAATTTTGGTTCTGACCTGGCCACAAGGCAGTGACAGATAGTGGGGAGCACTGATCAGGGACAACACTTTGAGTAGGGCTGCTGTAAGGCACCATGCATGTATTTATTTAGGAGACATACTTTACCTCTGACATTCTTTCCAAATCCCATGGAAGAAACTTTTTTGTCCACTTGTTCACTATTGTTTGATTTCTCCTTCATAACATCGTCATCACTAACAACATCAGCAGAAAATTTTTTCTTTTTCTTTTTCTTGTGTCGAGGTGGAAGCTTTTTTGGAAAAGTAAACATTGGGAATATCACAAGAAACATTGCAATGGCACAAAGGAGGAATCCACTCCACCTAAAAAATTGGGAAATGTGAATAGCATTTATGGCTTTTACATTGTGAGACAAATCAGCAAAGTAGAAATCTATGGTGATAAAATTCTCCATAGAAAATTTCTTACCTTCATCAGTTATACAGCAGTAGGAAGTTGGACAAACTAAGAAAATAAAGGGGTTCTCCCTTTCTGTGACGTAACTGAGAAATCTATCCAACAATTATACAAATATAATCATGAATATTATAATCAGCAACCTGATTAGAATTTCATTCAAGTATTTGTTAATACCTGTGTAATAGTTCTGCTAATCAATATTGTTACCCCATTACAAGGTGTGTTTTATAATAAGTCACAAAGTCATAAATACAATAGAAAAATAATATAGTCTCTAGACCATGCTTTGTGGATCAAATAGATACTTTTTTTAAAGAAAAGCATTAATATCTCATGTAGAATTTATTTTAAATTGCTGCTTACATTCCAATACTTTTTTGCAAGCATTTATGAATGTATCACCCCCACCTTGCGTATTCTCACAACACTTTACTAAGTATGAGTGCTACCAAAGCCATTTTGATTTATTCCTTGCTTGCAAGAACTTACAACCTAGTTTTATTTAAGCAAGCCAAAACTATAAGAAACAGCCTCCAAAAAATGGCAATAATGCATAGAATTAAATTTTAGATCATGGCATAGACTATGAATGCTATAAAAGTTCAGAAAGGGGAGATTTATGGGTGTCAGTAAGCTTCCTGGGGGGCCAGCAGGTGGTGTGGTGGTTAAGGCACTGAACTCCCACATGGCAGACCACAGTTCAAGTCCCAGACCTGATGACTTGAAAATCATTCCAGGTGCATGTGTGTGTATGCCCAAAATACCAGGAGGAGAATGGAGAAGAAGGAATTACAGCACGGTCATCCTCCCGGGGATGATTTCTCACTTTTCCTCTCACTGTCTCTGTCTCTCTTCAGAGAACGTATGCTCTCTATGACAAAAATCTTACCAAAAATAGAAAAGAAAGAAATCTCCTAGGAGAAGTAGAATATGAACTGTGTAGACTCTGGATTCTGTCTTTAAATTCATCTGGGGTTGCCACATTGCAGAGAACTGGGAAGCAAATACAAAGAGTGGAGCTCAAATCCTAGTCCTACAGTACAGTCATACGTTAAGGGCTGGGACTTATTGCCAGCATAATTCCCCATAGGGCGATTTTGCAGTTCCCTTTCAACATATCGTCAGTAAGCAGTGGACCCTAGTCCTACAAACAGGTTCCCCACTTTTTAACCAGGACTTCTCAGCTTCAAACTCTGCCCTTAAAGCTTCTGAGTCCACAAACACTCAGGCTTTGTCCTCTGTTTCAACATGCCCCCATCTGTGGTTATCAGAATGCAAACAGAAATCTAAATAATAATTTGAATTCAATTCAGTAAGAATATAGCTCAATGGTAAAGCAAACATTCACTTTAAAAAAAATAATGTTTCCGGAGCCAGCAGGTGTGTGGTAATTAAGGCGCTGGACTCCCACAGGGCCAACTGCAGTTTGCACTCGGAAACATGATGGCTTGAGAATCACACCAGGTATGTGTGCATGTGTGCTCAAAATCCCGAGAGGAGAAAAGACAAGAAGGGGCTGCAGCATGGCCATCTTCCTGCGGACTGATTTCTCACTTTCCCTCTTTCTCTGTCCCTCTTAATTTCCTTAAAAAGAAAAGTTTCAATTCAAGTCTATTATCAGCTGTGAAGCTCACAGTTTAATTGAAAGAAGCATTTCTAGAGTGGTCATTAATAATCCAGTGTGCTATTCTCAAAGATATTTAAAGTTATATCAAATAAAAATGTTAAGATCATCAGAAAAAGGCTTTATTTTGAGAAGATTGCTTACAGCAGACTTTAAACAATCTCAATTATTCAAAATATAATCACCAACCCAGTGCCTGACACTGAGTAAGTACTCAGAAAATTTGCTGAATAGTAAATCAAAAGAGATAGACTTAAAAGAAAAAAAAAGAAAGCAAGAATCATAGCTATGGTAATGTCTGGGCCTGTAATACACAGCCATCAACGAGGCCCTTGCCCATCAGGCTCTGCTCGTTTGCCTGTCTGGAACTTTCCTCCACAGACTGTTGTACATTCGCGTACCCCGCACTGAGTCAGCTCCCCAGACGTCTCATGCTCTCCAGCAGAGGGCAGGCAGGGTGGTGGAGGAGGTAGCTCGTGAACTATGGTGGTAAGCAGAGCTGGGTTTGTATTCTCTTTATCACTTACTAACTATCCTGGGAAAATTATTGTGGGTTTCCAAATCAGTCTTCTCGTCTGAAAGAGGATTAATGAGTATTTGGGGGAGGGAGCAGGCATCGAAATTAAGTAAGACAGTATTTATAATGACCCTAATAAAAGCTTGCACTGAAACCAGCCATTAATTCACGGTAGCTAGTTTTGCTGGTTTCTTTGGTTTTTATGTAGACCTACGCTCAGACTTCCTACCCACCTAACCCCCAGCTATTGACATAAATTCGTAATGGACAAATTAAAGATACACATGTAATAGCCCACAGTGAGAGTACTTAACAGAAGAAAGGGAGGAATTATAGCAAATAAACAAAAATAATAGAAAAGTTCAAAGCAGAACAAACAGAGCCATATCCGTCACCAGACTCCAGTAACATTGATGTGACACGATGGTGATGTAATGATGGTGCTGACAAGTGCCCTGAGAAAAGCCAAGAGCTCTGTCCTAAAGACAGTCTCTTACTCCAGCTCTCCCTAACTCTGAGGCTTAAAGTAAATTACTCAACTCTCTGAGCTCCAATTCCCTTACCTGCAAAATGAGTGTAATATTAATGGCTGCATATGGTTGTTCCAGGCTTAAATGAGAATGCTTGTCAAGCTCTTAGTATAATTCTTGACCCACAGGAAGCACCCAGTAAACATTCAGTCCTTCTTTTATGCTTTTCAAATTTTTTTTATTATTTATTTATTTATTTATTTATTTTAATTTGACCAGAGAGAGACAGAGGGGGAGAGAGAGAGAGAGAGAGAGGGAAAGCAAGAAATCAAGCCTCCAGGTCCGGGATTTGAACCAAGGTTGGCCACGTGGGAGCCCAGTGCCTTAACCACCACACCACCTGCCAGCCCCCTTCCTTCACTCTTTCAGCATGTATTTACTGAAAATCTATCACTGCTCTAAAGAATTGTACAAATGACATTGCATCAGGTACCTAGGTCTTTGTGGAAGGTGGAAGTCTGCCAACAGGACCACTCAGCCCAGCTGCTGTGGCACAGGGGTAAGGCTCTGCTGTGTGACCCTGGAGCCCCATGGAAAGGCCCAGATTCACAGCCTGGGTCAACCTGAGCATACCAGGTACACCTGTAGGTGCTCAGGATCCTGGCTAGCTGGAAGGCTGCAAGCGATCATAGCGTGGTGAGAACCTGTCCAGGGTGCCTGTCTCTCCCCCCAACACACACATACCTTCCCCCTCTCCCTCTACCATGAAAGACATAAATTCTCTCTCTCTCCCTCTCTCCCCCTCCCCCATCCATTTAACATAAAAGAAAGAAATCTCTCTCCCACCCCTCCCCCATAAAAGAAAGTTAAAAAAAGAAACAGGGCTACTCAATGAACAAAATTTAAATAGATCCCTACTCTATGTTCTTTAATAACAATATTTATCATTTATATAACTAATATTGGGCCATTAAAATGAATAAAATGACATGAACATTGACTAAACTCAAAGGACTAAGTAGCTAAGGCATATTGTGTAGCAGGAACTATTTAAAGTTCTGCATATATAGGGACCACTGAATGGCATGTTGGTTACGTTGCTGGACTCCCACGTAGTCAACTGGAGTTTGAGTCCTGGGCCCGGCAACTTAAAATTAATGCCAGACGCATTGACATGCATGCCCAAAATCCCTAAAAGAAAATGAAGAAGAAGGGATTGCCACATGGTCATCCCCCTGGGGGGAGGGGGAGATTTCTCGCTTTCTGTCTCTCTGTCTCTCTCTATCTCGCCAGAGAGCACACATGCCCTATAGCAAAAATCTCTCTTTAAAAAAAAGTTCTGCATATATAAACTCACAATTCCTCAGAACAATCCTAGGAAGTAGGTACTATAACAACCTCTTTTTATGGATTAAAAGCAAAAATAAATAAATAAATAAATAAATAAATAAATAAATAAATAAATAAAAGAAACACAGAGAAGTAACTTTCCCAAGGTCACACAGCGATTCAGTGCAAACACATATTTAATCACAGGGGATTATGGCTCCCGAGTCTGCACTCCTAATCACTCCATTCTGCTACCAGTTGGATTGAGGTCTCCCAGAAAGCTTTTAAAGGACAGCATAGTGCTCCAGGCAGATGAAAGGTCTGCCCTCCTTCTGCGCCTATACTGGCCTGGTTCTCCCAGCTTTCTCTCCCTCTAGATGCTCCTTGATCATCACACCTTCCTCAGGAGATCTGCATACAGCACAGAGCAGACAGTGATGTTCCCAAGTACAGTTGCACAATCTAGCTTTCTTCTTCTTCTTCTCCTTTTTTTTTTTCCTTCCTTCAGATTTTTGCCATAGGGCACATGCACTAGCCAGAGAAAGAAAGAAAAAAGGAGAAAAGTAGGAAATCACCCCCACCCCCATTCCCAGGGAGGATGGCCGTGCTGCAATCCCTTCTCCTCCATTCTCCACTCAGGATGTTTGGGCATGCACGCACACACGCCCTGTGTGTGTGTTTTTAAGCTGTCAGGTCTTTTTTTTTTGGAGAGGTTTTTGCTATAGAGCACGTGCACTTGCCAGACAGACAGAGAAAGAGAGACAGAAAGCGAGAAATCACCCCCCAGGGGGGACGGTCACACCGCAATCCCTTCTCCTCCATTCTCCTCTCGGGATCTTGGGCACTCACGCACATGCACCCGGCGTGAGTTTTAAGCCACCGGGTCCGGGACGTGAACCACGGTCGACTACATGGGAGTCCAACGACATAGCCATTATGCTAACTGCTGGTACCCTAAGCTGTCAGGTCTTGAACTCGAACCACAGAGTCAGCCATGTAGGACCCAGCACCTTAACTATCACATTGTCTGCTGGCCCAATAATGTAGCTTTCTCACAACAGAAAAAAAAAATCCTTAGTCTGGTTTATTTCAGAACTGCCAAAATAAAAAAAATTCACCTGCAACTAAAAACTTCACTATCAGTCAAAAACTTAAAACTCCTATGTTATTTCCCTAATGCTAACGGGGGCGGGGGAGAGGGTCCTTTTTGTAGGATGTGAAAATTCTCTCAGCCCAAACTCAGCTATATCTTAGCACTTCCAGCTTCAAAGAACATTTTAGAAAAATAAGAAGTGCCATATAACTGAAATTATATTTGTTAGCTGCTTTGAAAATAGGGGGTGTTAGATATAATTCCCATCGACCTCAACGTTATGAGGCTATTATCCTACTTTGAAACACACAGAGAACAAAAGACTCTAAGAAACTCTTTAGAAAGTAATTACTTGACACATAAAATTTCTAACACTGAAGCATTAGTTATAAAATGAAAATTTATTATTCATGTGTGCTTGACACTAATCTATCCAAAATGAATTCGTGACATCAATATTTTCAGTTAGTACATGCGATCATGAAGAAATAACTTACCACATTCAAGCTGAGGACCGTGAGAAACTTAAACCCAACCCCAGTTACTTGGATAAGTAATATCCCAAATTAAAATTCCTATTCTGAGTACCGAGCAGGGCTCGTTTTGCAGAACAGTTAAGGTCCAGCAAGTGAGAGAGCCCCGAAACATCTAGCGCACATGGGGAAACAAAATACAAAGACTATCCACAAGGGATGGGACCATGAAAAAGTAGGGCCGGAATCTGGGCAGTGGGGGAGGGGTGAGCAGAAACACAAGTAGAGAAAGAAAGTGGAAAGAAAGTCTTTTGTAAAGGCACAAAAAAGATACTGAAAGATATGATCGAAGGAAACAGGAAATCTTCTGCACAACCATGGAAGCCCTTCTTCACTCTGCTGTAAGGGTTACAGCTCTTTATTCTAGAGAATAAGAGCTCAAGTACCTGTCAAACCCTCTGAATAAGTTTTTGATCATTGCTGGAACAAGTTACCCACTCAGGGCCTTCAAACAACACAGCTTGGTCATCTGACGGTTCTGGAGGTGGAATTCTTTTTCTTTTTCTTTATTTATTTATTTTTTGTTTTGGAGAGGTTTTTGCAATAGGGCACGTGCACTCGCCAGAAAGACAGAGATAGATAGAAAGAGAAATCACCCCCCAGGGGAGATGGCCATGCCACAATCCCTTCTCCTCTGTTCTCCTCTCAGAATCTTGGGCACTCACACATACGCGCACCCGGCACGAGTATAAGCCACTGGGTCGGGACTGAAACTCCGGTCGACTGTATGGGAGTACAACAACATAGCCATTACGCCAGCTGCTGGTCCCATTTGGAGGTGGAATTCTAAGAAGGGTTGGCAGGGTTGCTCTCCTAGGGGGCTCTCAGGAAGACTCTACTTCCTTGTTTTACTAGCTTCTAGAGTCTACTGCATCCTGCTCACAGCCCCTTGCTCCATCTTCAAAGCTCATCACTCAGCCTCTGCTTAATCGTCCTATCTCCTTCTCTAATCCTGACCTTACTGCCTCCTCTATCCTTAGGTGACACTGGGCCTACCCATGTCATCTAGGAGATCCTCTGTCCTTCAATGACACTGGACCCACCTGTGCCATCCAGGAGAATCCCCCATCTCAAGATCCTTCACTTAGTCACATCGGCAAAGACCTTTCTGCTATGTAAGGTAACATACTGACAGCTTCTGCAGATTGGGTTTTGGCTATCTTTAGGGAGTTCTTATTCTGCCTGTAAGAAAGACTTCCAGATGACTTTTAGCTATTTTTCACTTCCCCTTTGAGGAAACTTTATTTTAACTACAAGGGTATCATGATTCTGCCTAGTATTAGTGATCAACGAAATGAAACATTCAGAAAGCAATTCTTACCAGTTTCCAATGAAGCGAGGGTCATTCTGGTCAAGGTGGACAGGATTTCGGGGATCAACATAAAAACCAATAAGAAGTCCACCTAGTAAGTATCCCACCGCAGGGCCCAGCGCTCCCATGACATACATGATGGCTGAGAAGACAGAAGGGGAAAGGTGAAATACAGCAACATTCCTCCCAGTGCTGGCATTCTCTCATTTTGCCACCGTACCCCAGATCTATCACAGTCACATCCAGCTGACCACTTTCCAAACTTGAAACATCAGAGATCTGCTGTTCTGTGCACATTTGGGTTTCACACTTCGCCCTTTTATTTCACTCTGACCTGTCGTCCTCATACATCATCAGAATCGTCTGGAGAGGTTGTCTGCAGCTTTTTTGTTTGTTTGTTTTTTAATGAGTGTGTTTGAGCCCCACCCCAGAATTCCAATTTAGAAATTGGAATCACTACATTCCAATTTCTAAACGTCAAGACAGGCTAGTTAATAAGGCAGTCACTGAATAACCAAGACAAAGCAAAAAGAAGTCTCAAAGGAAAGGAGAAAAAGTAAAAGTGGTGTGTCACTTGTAGCTGGAGGATTCTAGCAGGAAGAGGAAACTAGAGGCCAGATCACGCCATAGGGTTGAATTCAGTTGAACTGGCCAAGCTGCTTACTGGCCCTCAGATGGCTAATGTTTTCAAATCACCACTTTAGAATTAAATAAGACCTTACAATGCATTGCATTTATTGTCAACCAAGGGATCTTACCTAAAAATGCAGAAGTCTATCTAAACAGCATGAGTCAGAAGATCCAAATGGAAAATACCAACCACAGATAGAACAAAAAATAATTTTTTAAAGCAAATGTCAAAAGGAGGAGGAGAGAACCAGCAGTTAGCGTAATGGCTATGTCGCTGGACTCCCATGTAGTCGACCGCGGTTCGCGTCCTGGACCCGGTGGCTTAAAACTCACACTGGGCGCGTGTGCGTGCGTGCCCAAGATCCCGAGAGGAGAATGGAAGAGAAGGGATTGCGGTGTGACCATCCCCGCTGGGGGGTGATTTCTTGCTTTCTGTCTCTATGTCTCTCTCTGTCTGTCTGGGGAGCGCACGCGCCCTATAGCAAAAATCTCTCCAAAAAAAAAAAAAAAAAAAAGGAGGAGGAGAGGGTACATATCTCACTGTTAGTGAGACAAGAAGCTTATCATCTTATCCAAAAACAAAAGAAAGAGAAACGCCATCAAAATAGGTTGGTAGCGGGACCAGCAGTTAGTGTAATGGCTATGTCGCTGGACTCACACGTAGTCGACCGTGGTTCGAGTCCCGGACCCGGTGGTTTAAAACTCACACCAGGCGCGTGTGCGTGCGTGCCCAAGATCCCAAGAGGAGAATGGAGGAGAAGGGATTGCGGCATGGCCATCCCCCCTGGGGAGTGATTTCCTGCTTTCTGTCTCTCTGTCTCTGTCTGTCTGGCGAGTGCACGTGCCCTATAGCAAAAAAAAAAAAAAAAGAAAAAAAAATAGGCTGGTAGCAAACAACAACGGACTTATTGGCATTCCTTTTTCCCCACTATTCACTTCTATAACTTAAAAATTCAAAAATAAATCATATTTGGCCAATTTAAAAAATTTAAGATAGGATATGGAATTCCTTGAGAGGTATAGAAAAATCTAGCCATACCCCAAACCCATTTTCTTTTTCTGTTACCATCCTTTTTTGATGAAGGGTATGTGTGCTTGCCAAAAAGAGACAGAGAGGCAGAGAAATGGGCAGAGGAAGGAAGCATTCCCCATGGGGCATGGTCATGCCACAGTATCTTCTCCATCTCTCCCTCCTTTTCAGGATTTTGGGCACATGAGCACCTGTAATTGGCATGTTTCTCAAGCTGCCAGGTCCAGGACTCAAACCATGGGGTGGGTCATGTGGGATCTGGTTGCCTTAACTACCAAACCACAGAACTGACCCCCATTTTCTTTTCCTGTTCAACTCAGTGATGTGGGGACAAATAAATAAACATTTTAAGGCACGGTGGTGTGTGATGCATGGTAACAAACTCAGCTGTTGTTTCTGATTTTTTTGCCATTATGCATTTTTAACCACTGAATAAATAAAGATTCTTTTTTATAGTCTTCAAACATCACTGTATTTAGCAGAAAGCAAATTGAAATGATCAGAATGGCTTCACCTTACTTTATCATTCAAACCTAAATGAACTTTGAATAACCTTGTGCCTCCTGTTATAACTACAGACAGCAAGATAGTCATTTAACACCTGCTCTCACTTTTCACACTATTTCAAAAGGGAAAGTGCGGTGTGTGTTTGTTTTACAGAATCATCTGCTTGTAACAATATGACATTAGGTTCTTCAACCTCTTCATCTGTGGGAAATGAAGAATGGAGGCAGAGTCACAAGTAATTGGCACTCCTTTAGAAGCATGCTTTTCATAAATAAAATCAGAATTTTGATAAGTATCTTGTTAATCTCTTTGTTTATAGCCTCGACTATAACTCAAGAATAGAAAGCACTTTTTCAGTTGCAGGTATTTCCACATGCATATGAAGATAAAATTTATGTTTACACCTCCAGGCAAGCCAGCACCATTTACAACTTAAAACTGTTATCAAGGCCAAAATGTGAACATGAATCATCCTCCCAGAATAGTTCTTCTGGCATGAAAGAGACTGTCTTACAAACGCAGACGGGGAGAAGGGTGTTTCCGCCATACTGTTTATGCCTGGGGCGCTTGAGTGCCACGTCGCAGTGCCAGGCAGGACTGCAGAATCTGCACTGGCAAGATTATGCAATTATCCAGTGAATTGGAAAATTAATTAAAGAACGGGCACCAAAAACCTTCGCTATTTTATGAAATATAGCTAGAGCTTTTTAAAAATCAGCAGTGTGATCAGAAACATTTATTTGTATTCTACGGTGAGCACTTTAAATCCAGTGGAGTCACTTCCGGTAACAAATGCCTCTCTACCACACATGTGGACACATTTAGTAAGTAAATTAGTCTCTAGGAAGAAGTTAAATCTTTCTGGACATTGCATTAACATTCATTTGTTAATGAACCAGTGGCATCCATTCAGAGCTTACTAGAGGAGCAAAGTATTAAAGCAAACTCACACCACTTACCCTCTCAGTCAGAAACATCCAGTTACTCCCCAGACTAAAGACAACATCTAAATGGATCTACCTGGACTTTGAGGGTGGGGCAAACTGGCCTCCCGCTACCGTTCTGGTCTTCTAACCAAAGATCTTAAGCCCATATTCAGAACTCCGTGCAGACCGACGCTCAGACCTGGCCTGGTGCAGAGCCTCCTCTCTTTACTAAGCTCACCACAGTCTTCCTGTCTGAATCCCAGCCATTCTTCAGGGCTTGACCAAGTCCAGCCTTGATCATCCCCTGAGTGGTCTCTCTCTCTCCCCTCCGAATCCCTATAGACCAGATACTACTATGTGCTCCAGCGGCCTCCACACTCCATCATGCAGTCCTGTAAGTAAAAGGCTTTCCCTAGTGCATGTACTTTTCTAGATCAATAATACGTGTGGCTAGTAGTCGTTCTTCTCTCACAGCTTGCCCTTCCTGATAAACTACACTTCAAATTAGAATGTCATAAAATCTCTTTACTGGATCTCCAGAGCCAAATCACATATGTAAATCTACTGCATCAGTAAATCCGTCGGTTCTGCCCTCAAATCATATCCGGTATCTAACCCCTTCCCCTCACCTCTGCTGCTCACAACGCCCTGATGCAGCCACCCACATGGCTCATCTAGGACACTGCTCTCGGCCTTCCCCGGCATTCCTGCCTCTGCCCTGAGTTCCCTACAGTGGTTTTCCATACAGCAGACTTTGTGATCCTCTAGAGCATGAGCCAGACCACGTTGCTTCTTTGCTCACACCTTCCAGCGGCTTCCCATCTCACAGTAAAAGCCAAATCCCAGGGCCAGCCGGTGGTGTGGTGGTTGAGGTGGCTGGATTTTACTTGACCCATCGCACAATTCTAGTCCCAGACTCGGTGGCCTAATACTCATGCCAGGTGGGGCCAGCAGGTGGCATGGTGGTTCAGGCACTGGACTCCCACGTGGTTGACTGCAGTTCTAGTTCCAAACCTAGTGGCTTACTCTCTCACTTTCCCTCTTTCTTTCTCGCTGTCTCTCTCTGGTGAGTACACGTGCCCTATAGCAAAACTTTAAAAAGTAATGATAAATAAAATAAATAAAGAGATCACAAAAGCACTTATCCATAGGGTTATCGTAGGAGTTAATGAGTTAATACTTGTAAAGCACATGGAATGCCTGGCACATTGTCTATACAGGAAGGAGGGACAAATAAGAATAAGCTGTTACAGTTTTGTTCTACTTACTGCGTGCAGAGTTGTGTTTGGGCATGGGAGGCATATCATGATCGGAAAAGTGACTGTGTCCCTAACTTCCCAGTCTGTGACTCTGGTTCCTCCTTCATCTGGTCTGATTCTTCCCTTTGCAAGACATACAGGTTACAGGACCACCCGTCATTCGCCACTAGTCACAGGCTGAGAAAGCGTATTTGTCTGCTCAGCCTCTGATAACAGTACACCATAGACTGGGCACCTTAGCCAATATTTATTTATCTATTTGAAATTCTGGAAGCTAGAAATGCAAGATCAAGGTGCGCTGTCTGGGTTGGTTTCTGGTGAGGTCTCTCTTTTGGTTCACAGAGGGTTGCCTTCTTACTACGTCCTTACGTGGCTGGGGCATCTCTGCTTGCACAGAGAACTCTGTTGTCTCTTCCTCTTCTCCCAAGGACACCAGTCCCATCTTGTTGGAACCCCATCTTCATGATCTTATTCACCTAATCACTCCTTTAAGGCATTATCCAAACACAGTCACAATGAGGGGCTTGGACACCAACATGTAAATTCTAAGGGAAGACAATTGAGTCCATAATAGATACTGGACCATCTAAAGCCATCTCACTCTGCACTCCCTTCTTTGAAGACAAGTCCCTGCTCATCTGAGATTTCTGTCCTGACCTTGACGCCAGCCTACCTCCCTTGCCCTCAGCATTGTGTATCTGCTGACTGTGCTCGCATCCCATTTCTTTCTTTTTTTTTTTTAGAGGTTTTTGCTATAGGACGTACGCGCTTGCCAGAAAGACAGAGAGAGACAGAGAGACAGAAAGCGAGAAATTACCCCCCAGGGGAGATGACCACGCTGCAATCCCTTCTCCTCCATTCTCCTCTCAGGATCTTGGGCACGTACGCACACGCGCCTGGCGTGAGTTTAAGCCACCGGGTCGGACTCGAACCACAATCGACTCCATGGGAGTCCAGCAACATAGCCATTACGCTAACTGCTGGTCCCTCGATACCGTAACTTCTTCAGGTTTGACCAAGGCCCCAGCATCTCTGCTTTCTATGGACTGGCCATGTGATCGCCCAGTCCTTTCTCCCTGAACGTCCCACTTATTACTTGGCCTGTAGCTAGCTCGAAGACCCACACAGGCTACATTTCCCATCTTCGAAAGCCTAGCTCTTCTCTGAGGTCCTCCTGACCTGCACAGGCCACAGGAAAGTCTGCCCTCAGAACTCACGTGAAGTACCACCTGCCACGTCCACTGTAACGTGTACCTTTGCCACTCACTACTCATCACCTCTTCCCTCTCCAACTCGATTAGATACACCTTAATGTCAGTCAGCGTAAACTACACTTTCCGAATCGCCCACAAAACCCAAGGCACAGAACTATTGACGCAGGAAACACTGAAATTAGTGGGGAATGTGAGCAAAGATCCTAGAGTTAAACTGCTCCGGTTAGACCCCTCAACCCCCACACCTGTGCAACTGCAAAAGTTATTTAACCTCACTGAGTCCTAATAAGATTATGTGCATAAAATTCTTAACTTTAATAAATAGTAAGGAAATATAATATTGAATGATTACCTATTCATTTCCTAATAGATAGTATTAAATATTAATTTTGTATAGATCAAATGTGTACATTATTTAACAGAAGACTACTTAGATTACTTCAATAAATTATGTTTTCGGGAGTTGCTATTTTTTTATTTTTTTGGAGAGATTTTCGCTATAGGGCGCGTGCGCTCGCCAGACAGAGACAGAGAGACAGAAAGCGAGAAATCACCCCCCAGGGGGGATGGTCACGCCGCAATCCCTTCTCCTCCATTCTCCTCTCGGGATCTTGGGCACGCACGCACACGCACCCGGCGTGATTTTTAAGCCACCGGGTCCGGGACGTGAACCGTGGTCGACTACGTGGGAGTCCAGCGACATAGCCATTACGCTAACTGCTGGTTCCCTGGAGTTGCTATTTTTGATCCAGGAGTTGGTTTTTATGGCAAGCTAGAAAGATGGGAGTGGGGAAAGAGAATATCAAGACCCTTCTTTCCTTATAGGAATAGCTGTTTGCTCTTGTTCTTTTTTTTTTTTAAGAATTATTTTTATTTAACTTTATTGATTTATTGATTTTTTTTATGGAAAGGTTTTTGCTATAGGGTGCATGCACTCTCCAGAGAGACAGAGACAGAGAGACAGAAAGCGAGAAATCACCCCCTGGGGGGATGACAACGCTGCAATCCCTTCTCCTCCATTCTCCTCTCAGGATCTTGGGCACACACGCACAAGTGCCCGGCATGTCTGGGACTCAAGCCACGGTTGACTACATGGGAGTCCAGCAACATAGCCATTACACCAACTGCTGGTCCCTGTTAACATCTATTTTTAATTCCACTTACCATCCCATTTTTAATTTTCTTCTGAAGCTTTAACCTTCAGTGTAATATAATCTTTCATTTTTACTTTTATATGAGAAACTGTTTTAGCTTTTGATCTTACTTTTCGATGTATTTTATCTTTCTGAAACATTTTTCATGGAGGCTCGAATTTTAAAACTTAACTTTTGAATGTTTCTTTTCAATATTTTGCTCCCTCTTATCACTCACAAATTTGCTTATTTTTAAATTTTATTTTATCCTCGTCTCTATTAGACTAATTTTTTTATTTGTATACACACTCTTGCCTTTTAAACTTTATATCTTTGTTATATTTCTTAATCTTATCTTATTTTTACTGTTGAGTGATTTCTTTCCCTTTTTGACCTTCTTATATTATGTCTCCTTTTGGAAGTTCCATGTATTTCTTCTATGAGCAAGCAAGACAGGGACAGAGACAGAGGCAGCACCTCTCACAGGGTCCTGACACTGCGATCCACCCCAGCCTTCAGCCAGCCCTGGATCACAGGCACACAAGTGCCCAGCGTGCTCAGGGAGGTCTGCAGATGTGAACCTAGGACCTTTCCATGTGAGACTGCCTGGCAGAGCATTGCATTTACCGCTGCACCATCATCTGGCTCCACATTACCTTCTTTAGCAGTCTTTCTCTTACTCTTACGTTCTGCTTATTTTGTGATTAGTTCTGTCAATAGCTAATGAGAAGCAGGGCTCAGTGTCCCGTGCCTCCTTGCCAGTCTCCCCCACTCTCTTACAGTGGCTGCTCCAGAGGCCCTGCTCAGCTCTTCCCGCCGGTTAAGGGTGACAGCCTGAGGCACTCGGGGCTAATTTCTCTGGGACTCGGGTCTCACGTGGCATACGTGATTAGCTGGAACTTGGGCCATTCTCACATCAGACGGTAACATGAAGGTGTGAGTTCTAAATCCAAAGTCTCTGATAATAACCACCGACACTCAGACAAGCTGTGCCCACAGAGGGAAACGGTCAGAGGACTCTTTATTTAGCTCTGGCCTGGACTGGGGAGAGTCCTACGGCTTGACTTTTCCAGTGGCCACTCAAGACAGAGGCACCACAGCACCATCACGCTCACCTGCATCTACTTCACTCGTTGTCAAGGTGCTACTCCCCTGGCAGAATTACAAGATACTCCTTCTTCCCCATCACAAAAGCACAGTCAAGCTGCATCAGCTATGACCTCAAACAGGGTCGTGTGGACTCAGCTGTGACCCCGGGGCACAGCTCTCTGAACTCTACAGACTGTGTTGGATAACTCAGCCTGTCTAGACACCTCTGCCCCTGAACCCAAAGAAATGCTTTCAGGACTCCCAGCAGCAGTGAGTCAGCCAGTCGCAGACCTCACTGGGCCTCGGAAACTGAGGGACCCAATCAAAACCAGCAAAGACCCTGTGTCATGTAGTCAGCTCCTGCCTGGCCTCACACCCTAAAAGGCTGAATAGGGCTCTGCCTTGCAAGGTCAGAGGTCACGCATCCACGTGCTCCGTAACACCAGGCACTGGGACAAGCAGGGGGCATTGCGAAGTGGAGAAGACCAACGCACAGTCCTTCAGGGAGAAAGATGCAAAACTGTGATGCAGGTTCAGGAAGTGCAACACCACCAGGAACAAGCTACATTACAGAACAGGAGAGGGAGGATGGGTTGTAATCAGTTGGGGCAGAGGATGGAGGACGCTTCATAGAGAGCCAGCTCCACGGCCTCGTGATCAAGGACGCCAGATTCTGTATGGCTGACTACATGGTCCAAATCCCAGCACCAGTGTCTTAAAAAATACACTAGATGCATGTGCGTACGTGCCCCAGATCCTGACAGGGTGGAGAAATGGAGGAGAAGGGCTTGCAGCATGATCATGCCTCTCTGGGGTGGTGGGGAAGGGACTTTTACTTTCTCCCTCTCTAGCTCTCTCTGTCTCTCTCTGCAAGTACACACACACACTGGCAATTTTTTTTAAAAATGTATTTATTCATTCATTCATTTTAATTCAACCAGAGAGATACACAGAGAGAGAAAGAGAGAGGGAAAGTGGAAAAGCAACCCACCAGGTCTGGGACTCAAACCGTGGTCAGCCATGTGGGAATGTCCAGCACCTTAACCACCACGCCACCCGCTAGTCCCCCCTCTGGCAAATTTTTTAAAAATTAAGAAGACTTCGTGGGGGCCAGCAGGTGACATGGTAGCTAAGGGCGCTGGACTCCCACATGGCTGACCATAGCTCAAGTCCCGAACCTGGCGGCTTGCTTTCTCACTTTCTTTTTCACTCTCTCTCTTTCTCTCTTTCACTCTGTCCCTCTCTGGTCCAATTAAAATGAATAAATAAAGTCAAATAAAATAATTCTTTAAATAAGAGAAAAGAAGAAGTCTTCACGGAAAAAAATTACTTTTGACGTAAATCGGTAAGGACAGAAGAAAGAGCGTCAGGGACTGAGGCCCCACGTGTGCAAAGGCGCGGTGGTTTGGAAGTGCATGGCGTGTGCACAGAACGGAAGTGGCCTTGCAGCCAAAAGGAGACAGATGAGAATGGCCACTACCGCCCCACCCTAGGCCCAACCCTGGGCCTCCCTGCGCCTTGATGTGCAGGCTGCCAGCCCATCTTTGAGAAAGGAAGGATGGCGGCAACAATGCACTGGCCTCTCCTACCACTCGGTGGCATTTGGACATGTTTTAGAACCAGCCACTTCCACTGTGCTGTTGGGGGCCGGCCCTGACATCTAGAATGGGAAATTAGGGCCCTTGTCCTTGAGGTCTCCTGAGCACTGTCATCCCTCCTCCCGCCCATGTCCCTCCCTCTGCACCAGTTAACGGGCTCAGCTGCGAGTCCAGAACACCATGTCGTTGCCAGAGGCCTACCTGTCCACCTCAATCCTTCTGTCGCCCTCTCTTAGAAGTGGAAACAATTTCCTTTCTCATTCATTCTCTTCGTTGATGGAATTCAGTGGAGGAACCGCTGCCCACAACTGGAGCTCACATCTCTTTCTGTCTATTAGGTTTCTATGGCCTCTTCTTTTAGTAAAAGCAATTCTGTCTTCTTTTGGGAATCACCCACCCCTGCTGCACATAGTCCTGGGACCCTGTCCACCGTGAGGCAGGGAGCCAGTCCAGCCCAGTCAGATGTCCTTCTCCCTGGATGACCGTCCCCCAGATGCCCACGCGGCTCACTCCCTTAGCTCTCCCAGACTGGCGCTCAAGTTCACTCCTTGGAAAAGCCAGAGCTGCCCACGTCGTCTACACAGGGAATCTACCAGCTGCCACCACCTCTCTTTGTCACCCCACCCTGCTGGAACTTCCATCAGCACGTACGTTTGTAAATTTGCTGATTATCTTTTTTTAAGTAACCAAAGGCATGCACTTGTCAGAGAGCGACAGAGAGCGAGGGAGAAAGCACCCTCACTGGGGCACAGTCACACTGCCCTCCCCTGTCTTCCGTTTTATCACCTCGTCAGGACTGGGGGCACTCATGCTTTCGCACCAGGTGTGTTTCTCGAGCTGCCAGGTCCAGAATTCAAACTGTGTAGTTGGCCATGAGGGGTCAGTTCCCTTAACCACTAGGCCATGGGGCCAGTCCCTATTTGCTTATTATCTGTCTCTTTCACTGGAATGTCAATTCCGCAAGAACAAGGCCGTTCTTCTCACTGACGCGCGGTCCATGTCTCAGCGGTGCTGACCACGGCACTCAGAAGGCCCCGTGGAGGCCCAGCCCAGGTGACACAGCAGAGAGCGTCCTGGACTGCAGCACTTGAAGCCACATAGCCCATGGCACATTCGAATCGCCACCCTGGTGGATCAGCTACATGCTGCGCACATGTGTGCCGAGACCCTGATGAGCCAGGCAGAAGCAGAAAGGGAGTCGCAGTGTGGTAAGACCCGTCGAAGGTCCTCTCCCTCTCTGCTCTCTCTCACACTCATACACATGCTATCACGAGTTAAATGAATAAAAGTAAAAAAAAAGGGTGTGCTGAGTGAAGAAGGGATGAAGACAGACTCGGAATGCTGAGTGAAACAACAAATGCAGTTGGTGCTTCATTCTCACAGCAGAGCCTTCAAGGCCATCCAGGGGCTCTTGCTCCCTAAACCCTGGGACTACCCCGAGCTTGAGAGCCACCCACACAGTCCTTGACGCAGAGCTGGTCCCCGAGGCTGGCAGCCACAGAACCTGACTCCTGCCTTCGCCAGGCCCTTCACAAGCCATCGCCCTCCTCCGCAGAGTTTCCTGGGTCCTCCGAGGCTCTTTATAACTGACCTGGATTTGCCATGCCCTCGTCTGAACTCAGCCTCTGCCTCCACGTCGCTCCCCACCCCTGGCCTCCCCCTGTTCACTGTCCATGACACCCCCACATTCCCTGGGGCACGAGACTTTCTCAGCGGCTCCTCGTGGCAGGGAACACTGCTGAGAACTGAGGCTCACAGCGGTTTGCTTCCAAGTAAAATCAGGTCCAGTCTCAGGGTCTGGGGCTGTACCCAGAAAACATTTCACGTAATGCGAAAGGTCCTCAAGTGACTGCCAAACCTGGCCTGGGCCGTAGTGATAGGAGACCACCCTCGTGTCGGTGTTTGGTGACATAGCCACTGCAGACACTTGCTTCACCACGAGAGCACTGCAGTGATACCGACTCGCATTCCACTTGCATAATTCCCTGAAAAGCAGCCAAGTGCTTCCAGAGCACCATATTTAAAGAGATATTTCCCACTCCTTCCTTCCGCTCACAAGCACAGACAGATAAGAGGCCTTGATCTTGGTTATTTCGAGCAGTAGTCCTTTTTTCTTTTAAGTGACTCAGTTATTTTGACACAGACCTGACAGCAAAAGAGCAGCTGCCACAGCAGTCAGGGAACAGTCTATCACTTTGAGGAAATATCCAGGGAGCATCTCGGGTCACAGATGAGAGAGGGACAGGGAGTACATAGAACCAGAATGCTTCCTCCTCACTACTTGCTAGTTCAGTAAATTGAGCGAGAAACAGTTGGTGTAAGCTCACTAACTTTATAAGGACTTTCAAAATAACTTGAAAATTATATAGGGAATAATTTGTTTCCTAAAAGAAAATATACAAGTGCATATAGAAGTAACCAGTTGTGGGACCGACAGGTGGTGTGGTGGTTAAGGTGCTGAACTCTCATATTGCTGACCACGGTTCAAGTCCCGGACCTGGCAACCTACTTCCTTTCCCTTTCTCTCTCTCTGGTCAAATTAAAAAGTAGTAATAACAAATAAAGTTACATAAATAAATCATTCTTTTATTTATTTTTTTAAAAAAGAAGTAGCCAGTTGTAATGTAAATCAGAAATTATAATCTTAAAAAATTAATTTAAGGCTAGCCCTGAAGCTTATTGGTTAAGGGATCCTGATCCCACATGGCTAACCATGGTTTGAATCCCAGCCCTGACAGCTTGCTACATGGGCACATGTGCCCCAAATCCCAATAGGATGGAGAGATGAAGGAAAAGGGAGTGTAGTGTGAGAATGCATTCTCGTGCTCTCTCTCTCAATTTCTCTGTCTCTTTTTGGACAGTGCGTATATCCTCTAGCAAGAAAAATAAATAAATAGGGACCAGCAGTTAGCGTAACGGCTATGTCGCTGAACTCCCATGTAGTCGACCGCGGTTCGCGTCCCGGACCCGGTAGCTTAAAACTCACGCTGGGTGCGTGTGCATGCGTGCCCAAGATCCCGAGAGGAGAAAGAAGGAGAAGGGATTGCGGTATGGCCATTCCCCCTGGGGGGTGATGTCTCACTTTCTGTCTCTCTGTCTCTGTCTGTCTGGCAAGCGCATGCACCCTATGACAAAAACCTCTCAAAAAAAAAAAAAAAGAAAAAGAAAAAGAAATAAATAAATAAGAAGCCAGTTGTACGTAAGTAGTATCTGGGGCACGGGAGGGGGAGTGCGTAATCTACTGTGACTTCAAAACATGTAATCAGCCACCTGACAGCTTGAGTGACCATCATCTATAAGCTTTATCAGATCTTCTGAAACAAACATAAAGATAGCTATCATGAAGGCACAAAAATAGTAGGCCAACATGTTTAAATTATATTTTGGAGCAAAAAGTAAATATAAAGTTTTATTAAAAGTTATCAATGGATTCCCTTAAAACATAATCAGAAAATGCATGAGCCTAGGGACCAGCGGTAGCATGGTGGTTAAGGCCCTGGACTCCCACATGGCTGACCCCGGTGTGAGTTCCAGACCTGTCGGCTTGCTTTCTCTCTCATGTGTGTGCGCACATGTGCCCTATAGCAAATTTTTAAAATAATAATAATAAATAAAAGAATAAATAAATTATTTGTAAATGCATGAGACTAATCAAAATATTCAAGGAAGCATGAAAACTTTAAGCTCACTAGTTATCAAGAAAAAGAACTACACATCATGAGCTATGACTAATTTACTAAACTAGCAAGGACTGAAATATGAACAGTACTCAATACAGATAAAATATGAGTGAATTAGTTATTCTTATCCGTTACTGGTACAGAGTTATACAATCAAGCTTTGGAAAAGTAATTCAGATATATATCATGATGACATTTATCACCACATTATGCAGATAAAAAAAATAGAAACTAAATTAAAAGTAGAGTATTGATTAACTGAATTCTGAGACATAATTAAGCTATTAATTGTAATGTTTACAAAGAGTTTTGATAATCTGAGGAATATTTCATTTGAAAATTTAAGTGAAAATGAAGGATACAAAGTTCTTTGATAGTATGATCATCACTACATCAAAAACATAAACTTACAAACAAAAGACTGTTTTGCAAAAAAAACTACTAGAACTAATAAGTAAGTTGAGCGAAGTTTAAAAATCAGTTGTAGGTGCAGCAGGTGGCGTAGTGATTAAGGTACTGGACTCCCATGTGCTCGACTGCGGTTCCAGTCCCCAACACGGCAACTTAAAACTCACACAGGGCACATATGCGTGCATACCCAAAATCTCAAGAAAATGGAAAAGAAGGGGTTGCGCCATGGTCATCTCCCTAGGAGGTGATTTCTCACTTTCAGTCTTTCTTTCTCTCCAGAAAGTGCATACGCCCTATAAAATCTCTATAAAGGGTGGGCGTAAGGGTTATGTCACTGGATTCCCACATGATTAACCACAGTTTGAGTCCCAGACCCAGCGGCTTGAAACGCACACTGGGCACTTATACATGTGTGCCCAAGATCCCAAGAGGAATTTGGAAGAGAAGCAATTGCAAGGCCAGCACCCGCCCAGGGGGGGATTTCTCACTTTCTGTCTGTCTGTCTCTCTGCAAGGTCACACACCCTATAACAAAAATCTCTCTCCAAAAAAACATCTATTGTATTTCTATTAGCAACTAAAAATTGTATACTAAGAGCCACCAAAATTAAAACAATACCATTTATGATAGCATCAAAAATATATTGACAAAATATATACGATATCTATACATTGAAAAATTGCATAATATTGCTGAAAGAATTTAAAGATCTAAATAACCAGAAAGACATGCTTTGTTTGTGGGTGAAAAGACTCAACATTGTTAAGATATCAATTCTCCCAAAATTAATCTATAAATCCAATAAAATTCCAACCAACATCCCAGTAGACTTCTTTATAGAAACAGACAAATTAATTCTAAGACTCATATAAAAATGCAAAGAATACAGTATGACCAAATCTGTTTTGAAAAAGAAAAACAAAGCTGGAGAATGAACACTATTTGATTTCAAGATTTAGAAAGATTGGGTCGGCAGGTGGCAAACTGATTTTAAAGAGATGGACTCCTACATAGCTAAACGTGGTTTGAGTCCCAGACCTGGTGGCTTACTTTCTCACTCTCTCTGTCTCTATCTGGTTGAAGAAGAAGGAGGAGGAGAAGAAGAAGAAATAAAATTAAATAAATAAGTCATTAAAAAATATTAAAAAAAAAAAAGATTTAGAGAGGCCAGCAGACAACGTAATGGCTCCGTCGCAAGACTCCCACATGGTCCACAGCAGCTCGAGTCCTAAACTCAGTGGCTTGAAACACGCTGGGCGCATGTGCATGCATGCCCAAGATCCTGGGAAGAGAATGGAGGAGAAGGGATTGTGGCATGGCCATCCCCCTAAACACCCCCAGGCTGATAGGTGATCTCTAACTTGCACTTTCACTGTCTCTCTCTTCTCTTTCTCCAGCAAGCACACACACCCTAAGGCCAAAATCTCTTTAAAAAAAAAATATTTAGAAAGATCAAGACAACATAATATTGGCATAAAGATAAACAAATAGATCAATGGAATGGTCAAAAAAATTTAGAAACAGACCACACATACACAGTATGTGAACAGCAAAGGTGCAAAGTAATTCACTGGAGAAAGGAAAGTCTTTTTTTTTTAAGAATTATTTTATTTAACTTTGTATTTATTTGTTTTAATTTGACCAGGAAAGGACAGAGAGAGATAGAGAGAAGGAAAGAGGGAAAGTGAGAAAGCAAGCCACCAGGTCTGTGACTCAAACTGCAGTGGGCCATGTGGGAGTCCAGCACCCTTAACCACCACGCCACTTGCGGGCCCCGAGGAAAGTCTTTTCAACAAATGATGCTGAAACCCTTAGATACACATATGCAAAAATTAACTCAATATGGATCAGAAAACTAAATGAAAAGCCTAAGACCAAAACTTCTAGAAACAAACAATTGGGGAAAATATTTTTGAACAGACATTTTACCAAAGAGGACATACGAATAACAAACAAGCACATGAAAGATGTTTCGCATCATTAGTCACTAGGGAAGTGCAAATTAAACCACAGTAAGAGACCACTTAAACTCCTATCAAATGATTAAAATTAAAATGATAGTCTATACCACATGCACTCGAGGATAAAATACTAGAACTCTCGGATACTGCTGGTGGAAATGTACAATGGTCCAGGTACTTCGTAAAACATTTTGATAGTGTCTTAAGAAGTTAAAACATATCATACATATCATAATATTCAACCATTCCACTAGTGGGTATTTTCACAAAAGAAATGAAAACATATGTCCATATAAAGACTTAGGTACCACCGTTTATAGCAGCTTCATTTGTCATAACCAAAAACTGAAAACAACTCAACTGCTATCAGAAGTGAGAAGATAAACAAATTGTAGTATATTCCTACAATGGAATACTGATGGACCATATAGAGAAATAAACTGATAGATCAAAAACATGAATAAATCACAAAATTACACTGACTAAAAGAATGCAGACAAAAGAGTTTGTACTAGAGGATTCCATTGGTGAAATTCCAGAAAATGCAAAGAAATCCTTAATAATAAAAAGCAGTTCACTGGGACCAGCATATGGCATAATGGCTAAGTCACTGGACTCCTCCATAATAGACCATGGGTTGAGTCCCAGATCAGGTGACTTAAAATTCACACCGCATTCGTGTGCATGTGTGTCCAAGATTCCAAGAGGGGAATGGAGAAGGGATTGCACGGTGGCCATCACCCCTGGGGGATGATTTCTCGCTTTCTGTCTCTCTGCCTCTCTCTGTCTGTCTAGCGAGCGCACGCGCCCTATAGCAAAAACCTCTTCAAAAAAAAAAAAAAAGTTCACTAGATACCTGAGGCCTGAGGAAACCAGGAAGCAGAGAGAGATGGAGGCACAAGGAAGTTTTGTGTAACGTTCACAACCTTGACCGTGTTCATGATCTCAATTGTGATGGTAGTTTCACAGGTCTGTGTGAGTGTATGCATGCCAAACCTTTCCAAATTGTATATTGGATTCAATATCATCTTTCATGTGAATTTTATCAGAAAAGAAGGGATCAGTGTTCCAAAAGTAGATTCTGGTGATAGTCACACTATCATTAACTCTACAGATTTACTAAACATCAATGAGTCATTGAGAGTGAGTACGTTTCATGGTATGTAAAGTATGCCTCCAAAAATTAAATAAAAGGGGGGAGGGATGGCAGATGACATGGTGGTCGAGGCACTCGACTTCCACATGGTGGACCATAGTTCAAGTCCCAGGCTTGGCCTCTTGCTTTCTCACTTTCCCTCTCTCTTTCTCTGTCTCTCTCTAGTCAAATTAAAAAAGGAATAATGATAATAATAATTAATAAAATTAAATAAATAGTTCTTTCAAAAATACTAGAAGAAAACAGACCCATGTATTAAAGGTTGTTAGTTTATAGAAAAATTACGATGGGATCTTTTAGTATTTTCTTTATAACTTTTCATATTTTCTTGTTTTTCTGATTGAATGTAAATTAAAATGAACAAAAATTTAAACATATCTTTCGGAATTAATAACTTATTAACTACAAATACTCTAGCCATCTACTGTCATATCTTAGTGTAAACTTAAGCTAAATATATGATTTAAAACTTGATGTAAGCCTTTGCAAGTTAATGGACTTGTTTTATTTCTTCTTACAGCTACTTTATTAGTTCTTGTATCTATCTTAATAGATAGACCTCCTGAAGGGGTACCTGACATATAGTAAGCATTAATAAATCTCTGGGGCCAGCAGGTGGTGTGGTGGTCAAGGCTCTGGATTCCCACAGGGCTAACCACAGTTTGAGTCCCAGACTGAGCAGCCTGGGCACGTGTGCATGCGTGCCCAAAATCCCAGGAGGAGAATGAAAAGAAGGGATTGTGGCATGGCCACATCCCCTGGGGAGTGATTTCTCATTTATAGCTCTCTCTCTCTCTCTATCTCCCCCTTAATCTCTCTCTCTCTCTCCAGCAAGCACACACACCCCATGGCAAAAACCCAAGAGTAAAAATAAATAAATTTATGAGAAGTGAGCAGACACTATTAAGAAAGCAATTTTCCAATTGTTTTAAAGACTGATCTACCTGGGGCCAGCAGGTGGTATGGTAGTTGAGGTTCTAGACTCCCACATGGCCAACCATAGTTCGAGTCCCAGAACTGGTGGCTTGCTTTATCACTTTCCCTGTCTCTCTCTCTCTCTCTCTCTCTCTCTCTCTGTCTCTCTGTCTCTCTCTACCAACCACACATGACCTATAGCAAGTTAAAATGATAATAATAAATAAAATTTTTTAAACAATTCTTAAAATAAAATTAAAGACTGATCTGCCTGATATTTCATGATGACATTTTATAGGCCAAACTACTATAAAAAATCAAGGATTAGCAAACTATGGGCCAGACTCAGTTTAAAAGGTTTTTTTTTTTAATTATTTGTTTTACTTATTATATTTTCACCTGAGTTCACCAGAAAGAGAAAGAAGGAAAGTGAGAAAGCAAGCTGCCAGGTCTGAGACTTGAACCATAGTCAGTCAGGTGGGAAATCCAGTGCCTTAACCACCACACCACCTGCTGGCCCCAACAAAGTTTTATTATAATATAGCTTATGTAAATTCATTTATGTATTGTGTGTGACTGCTTTAACATAGCAAGAACAGAGTTGAATAGTTACAATAAGACTAAAATATTTACTATCTGTCCCTTTATAGAGTAAGTTTGCTGACCCTTATAGTAAATAATAGCAGTCATTTAATGAGCATTTACTCTGTTTTAAGTGTCAGCTAAATATTTACACACATTATTTCTTTTCCATTTTCACCTCTAAGGTAATTCTAACTATCTAAGCTCTGGATGTAAATCATAGAAGTATGAGTATATCTTTGTTTAGATATATATCTGATACCTTATACTTCTCTATAAATATTTTATTGTTTTATTTTTTAAAGTTTATTTATTTCTCCTATGAGTGAGGCAGACACAGAAAGAGACAGAGAGAGACAGACAGACACCCCCAACAGGGTCAGCATGCCATAATCTCACCACCAGCCTCAGTCATGTGCACATGCATGCCTGGTGTGCACAGGGAGACCTTGGGACACGAACCTGGGACCCCTATGTGGTCTCAGCATTGCTTCATAGTGGTGCTACCACAGTTGCTCCAATACAAATGTTTAATATTTAACAGGTTATCTATGTAAAATAAAAATTATAAATGTAAAGGGAAGACTAGTTGTAGGAAAAATAAATTCAATTGTGAAACCAATTTTTCTAGGTTGACCACTTCTCAAAGATCCAACTTATAAGGGTATAAATCTCAAGCAATATTTCAGTTGAACTGTTAGCCATGCTGAAATAAAATGATGTCATAATGACATCCAGAAACTACACTAGGCACTTGACATCATTTGTACCATTAGAAACTAATAGCTTTATGGGGAAAAAAAGTTAGTCCCAATTTACAGATGAGCAAGCTGAGTCCCAGAGAAGTTAAGGAAATGAGCAATTAGTAAATGGTGGAGTTGAAATTAGAATTCAGCTCCATTCAAAACAAACTTGTCTCCAAAATACAAAAATGTTTTAAAAGCTTAATGATAAGCATATAAGTCTTTAGTCTTTTCAACTCGTAAGAGCTGAACGTCTCAAAATATTTTTGGAACTATTAGTAGCAATAGTCTTAGAATCATTCTAAATGAAAAAGAAGTTCATTATTTAGATTTCCACCCCCAGTTTTATCACTAATTGGCTGCCAGAAGGAAGGCAGAGAAATGTACATTATCTGAAAAACACATTCCAAATGTGTTGCATGACATTTACTTCAGTAATTACGGTGAAAACTCAGAAGAGCATACCAGCTGTTAAGAGCAGCCTAGCTTTATCTCTTGGGGAGGATAAATCACTGCCAGGAAGTACCTTCCAGGTAAACAGGCAAAGATGTGACATAGCTATGCTTTCCAGTCCTCAAAGAAGCACGGTTTCCACAGGAGAGGCCCAGCTCCAGAGCAACACGTAGGCACAAGTGGAATAATGCCATGTGTGTCTGTCTCTGTAGTCATTGCATCACCCTTGAATGGTATAGGCATCCGTGTGATAGAAACCTTTTAAGATACTTTTATTTTCTAGAGAGTTTTTTTTTTTTTTTTTTTTTTTTTTTGCTATGGGCACATGTGCTCGCCAGAGAGACAGAGAGAGACAGGGAGACAGAAAGCAGAAAATCACCTTCCCAATGGGGGAGGCCACACACAATCGCTTCTCCAGTCTCCTCTCAAGATTTTGAGTACGCATACACACACACATCTGGCATGAGTTTTAAACCGCTGGGTCCAGGACTCGAACGACAGCCAACTATGTGGGAGCCCAGCGATGTAACCATTACACCATGTGCTGGTCCCTTAAGATACTTTATTCTTTCTTTTTTTTTTCTGAGAGGTTTTCTTTTTGTTTTTGTTTTTGTTTTTCTTGTTTTTTATTTTTTTAGAAGTTTTTGCTATAGGGCACATGCACTCGCCAGACAGACAGAGAGAGACAGAGAGACAGAAAGCGAGAAATCACCCCCCAGGGGGGATGGCCACGCCGCAATCCCTTCTCCTCCATTCTCCTCTCGGGATCTTGGGCACGCACGCACACGCACCCGGCGTGAGTTTTAAGCCACCAGGTCCGAGACTCGAACCACGGTTGACTACGTGGGAGTCCAGTGACATAGCCATTACGCTAACTGCTGGTCCCTTGAAAGGTTTTTGCTATAGGGCACATGGGCTTGCCAGAAAGACAGAGAGACAGAAAGAGAGAAATCACCCCCCCACCGCTGGGGGGATGACCATGCCTCAATCCCTTCTCTTCCATTCTCCTCTCAGGATCTTGGGTATGCACACACACATGCCCAGCATGAGTTTTAACCACCAGGTCTGGGACTCGAACCACGGTCAGCTACATGGGAGTCCAGCGACATAGCCATTACGCCAACTGCTGGTCCCCCATTAAGACACTTTTAATGCTACATTTTTTCTCAGTGAACTAATTCTTCATGGGAATTAGTTCTAGAACAGTAAGACTGCTTGTACTAAGACTCACTGTGACATTTATCTTGTATTTAGAAAAGCACTAGTAGTCAGTCTCCAGTCACTGAGACTATAACTATTAGTAAAAGATAACATTGGGCATTTATTACATGGAAGATACTGTGCTAAGGCCTTTGTATGTATTTTCTCATTTAATCTTCATAACCATTATGCAGAAGGTGATATGACTACCCTAACTTAAAGCATTTTCCTTCATAACCATTTCATCAATGAAAGAATATAATGACTGAATCAGAATTAAGAATAGATCATGCCAGGGGTCAATGGGTGGTGTGGTGGTTAAGGCACTGGACTGCCACATGGCCAATCATGGTTTGAGTCCCAGACCCAGCCCCTTAAAAATCATGAGGGGCACATGTGCATGTGTGCCCAAAATCCTGAGAGGAGAATGGCAGAGAAGGGATTGCTATGTGGCCATCTACCCTGGGAGTGATTTTCACTTTCTCTGTTTCTGTGCCTTTCTCAGTGTTGCTGCAAATGTGAAACTCTCAAAGGTAAAGTCTTTTAAAAAGGAAGTTTGGGAGAAAATAGAATAGGTCTTCAAAATGTTCATGGAAGATTATGCATGGAGATTATGCATGGATTTCAAAATATATTAATACCAAAATAAGCTCATACTTTACTTTTCTTTTCCTTTCTTTCTTTTTTTATCGTACACTTGCCAAAAGACAGAGAGATGGCTACAGGCATGAAGCACTTTCCAGTGAATCATGGTCATGATGCAAAATCCCTTCTCCATTTCTCCATTCCATCAGGATCTGGGGTGTGCACATGCACATACATGCACCCAGCATGTTTTTCAAGTGGCTAGGGCTGGGATTTGAACCAATGTCAGTCATGTGGGATCCACCTCCCTTAACCACTGAGATACAGGGCCAGCTATTTAACTCCATTTTTTCTATTAACTTTTTCCAGTCACCTCATGTTTGAAAAATATATATGCTATGGATTAGATAATAGTTTATCCCCCAAAAGTTTATATTTTGGAATTTGGTCCCCAGTGTAATGGTGTTAAGAAGTAGTAAGACCTTTAAGAAGTGAGGCCTTTCAATGATGGTATACTAATTAACCTAATTTAATCATTATACATTATAATATTGCACAGGAAAATTGCATCATGCCCCTGCAAGCTAGTATAATTATTATGTGCAAATAAAAATTAAAATTAAATTAGAACTTCTGGGGGAAAAAAGTGAAGCCTCATGTACAGTGTTTGGATCATGAAGATATCACCATTTTGAATGGATGACTGCTGTCTCCCAAGGCAGACTGGGTTCTAGCTCTCATGAGAGGGGGTTAGTTCCCAAGGAAGCAGGTTGTCATAAAAGGAAGATGGCTGCCTCCAGGTCTCTCTTTCTGCAGATATCCACCAGCCTCTCTGTGACAATCACATTCTGACATAGCATCAGAGTCTGGCATGATACCAGTCCCATACCTTTCACCTTTTCAGTCACCAAAATTGTAAGCCAAATAAACCTCTATTTGCATAAATGACCCAGTCTCGGGTATTTCTGTTAGCCACACAATAGCAAACTAGGACAATATCTCTGACCAAAGATTCATATCCAGAATACATAAAGAATTCTTACAACTCAATAATTAGAAAATTTTAAAACAAATATAGAAATGGACAAAAATTTTAAAGTCATTTTTACCAAAGAATATATTGCTCACCATCATTGATCATGAGATAAATACAAGTGAAAGCAAAGAAAAATTTATCTCACTAGAATGACTGAAAAAGCTGACCATACCAGATAGTGGTGAGAATATGGAGCAACTAGAACTCTCAGACATCCCTCATGGGAATGCAAAATGGTACAGCCACATTGGAAAACAGTTTGGTATGTAGTTTCCTATAAAGAAACTACATTTATTACATTACACTATCCATACATTTACCACATAACCCAGTAATCCCATTCCTTGTTTACCCAAGAGAAAATTTAAATAGAACTGATCCCACAGTGCAACAGTTAGGCGCTATAAAGAAAAACCAGATCACACATGTCTGACCAGAGTTCAAGTCCCAGTCCCATCAACTTGAAAAATATGCTCCCATGCATGTGCACCTGTGCCCAGGATCCTGACAGGGTGAAGAATTTGGAAGATAAATGATTATAGCATGACCAGGCCCCACTAAGATTCTCTCTCTTTCTTACACACTTGTACACATGTGCCTTCTAACATTAAAAACAAAGAGAATGATTTAAATATATGTTCACAAAACTAATAATAGAGAGCATCTGGAGTTGCTGCCAGGGCAGAGGGTGGGAGGGAAGTAGACTGCATACTGGCGACAAACTGTTTTGAGCATGGAAACGTTCTATACACAACAGTAATGGTAATTACATAGCCATACACACTTATGATAGCATGCTACATTGCACATTTACAATTGGTTAATATTGTATGTTAAAATTATATCTCAGGGTCAGCAGATGGCATATCAGTAACATCACTAGACACCCACATGGCAGACTGCAGTTTGATTCCCGGATCCAGTGGCTTGAAACATGCCTGTGTGTGTGTATGTGTGTATGTATGCCCAAGATCCCGGAAGGAGAATAGAGAGGAAGAGATTGCAGCATGGCCATCTCCCTTGGGAGGTGATTTCTCACTTTCCCTCTCATGGTCTCTGTCTCTCTTTCTCTCCATAAGTACATGTGCCCTAAGGCAATAACCTCTCTCTCTCTCTCTCTTTCTCTCTCTCTATATATATAATATTTCAATAAAACAAAAAAAGACCATTAGCAACACAAGATATTCTTTTATAAGTGCTAAATAGCAGTTCCAACAAGAACTATAAGAAGAATTAAGGAGAGAGAGAAATGGAAATAGAAAGCTAATATTGATTAAGTAACTCCTCTGTACTTTTTAAACACAATAGTTAATCTTCCCAACAAAATATCTGAGAGATACATTAACTTGCACTTTACAGAAAGAATCTGATCTTTGAAATGTTAGGGAGTACACCCAAGACACAAAACTAGAAAGAGGTATATTCAAGCCCAAGTCTGCCTGACTCCAAAGACCAAACACACTACACCTCAGGGCCTCCCATGCGATTTAAATAAAGCTGCAAATGAAATCACTTTAACCCAAAAAACATCAAAATTAAACCATCCCCCCAAAAGAATATTAAATCACCATTAGTATTTCCCTGGCAGAAAGATATTAATCTGTACAACCACCAAATGACACATTTTAAAAAACCCAATCCTAAATCCTAATCGTTTAAAAAAGAAAATCTTGAATTGTCTATCATAGGAACTATTATCATTTTCAGAGCCACTATCTTAGCGATGTTTTCATAAATTTATTGTGTTACATTTTCAAATTTACTCACACACTTTATTAAGGTCTCAAGGACATTTCTAGAGTAAGCTCATCACTTAGAGAGCATTAATTCTGAGAACTGACTAGAGATAATATAGCTGTTATGTAATATTTAATAGTTCAAAATGGGAAGTTAATATACTTCTAAAAATACCGAAGAAACTAGTATGTAAAAATGTCAACTGTGAGCACCAAAGATTGCTTTTAGTTGTGTCTAATTATCTCATACTCTTTAAAAGAGTTCTGCATGTCATATTATGGATGGCTTGAATAAATAACATCAGTTGGTATGTGGCAACTCTTTATTTAGATTTTGGCCCATTCTCAACGATACAGATTTATCACTATCTTATAAATGCCATGATCATTCTGTACCCCCCCCCCCCCCAGTGGGTACATCTGTATGAGAAATTACTCCCTGATGAAGAGTGGTCATACCACAATCCTTCTCTTCCATGTCTCCTTTCAGGATTTTGGGCATATATGCATACATGCTCTGCATGTTTTTTAAGCCACCAGGTCCAAAACTCAAACCATGTGTGATCCAGCCTCCTTGACCACCTTGCCACTGGATGGCCCCCAATCCCTCACCCAAGAAGTTGGGGCAACAGATATTTACAAAGAGTAGGGATTTAGTTGTTGTTGTTTTTGTTTCTGTTTTTGTTTTGTTTTGGTTTGGTTTTGTTTTGGTTTGGTTTGGTTTGGTTTGGTTTGGTTTGGTTTGGTTTTGGAGAGGGTGCGTGCACTCACCAGAAAGGCAGAGAGGGACAGAAAGACAGAAAGTGAGAAATCACCCTCAAGAGGGAATGGCCACACTGCAATCCCTTCTCCTCCATTCTCCTCTCGGGATCTTGGGCACACAGGCAAACCGCGGTCAACTACATGGGAGTCCAGCGACATAGCCATTACGCTAACTGCTGGTCCCGGTAAAATATGATTTTAAACTGAGCCTACCAGGCTTCATGGTTCGACTACAATACAATTAATGGTGTACACCACATTTTCATTAGGTGCCAGGTATCCTTGCAGGTCACCTAATGAAGCTTTTTGTAATACTATTCATTAGACATAAAATGTAGAAACAGGCACCAGCAGTTAGCATAATGGCTATGTCGCTGGATTCCCACGTAATCGACCGCGGTTTGCGTCCCGGACCTGGTGGCTTAAAACTCACGCCGGACGTGTGTGCGTGCGTGCCCAAGATCCCGAGAGGAGAAAGGAGGAGAAGGGATTGCGGCGTGGCCATCCCCGGGGGGGGGGGGGGGGGGGGGGGGGTGATTTCTCACTTTCTGTCTCTCTGTCTCTCTCTGTCTGTCTGGCGAGAGCACGCGCCCTATAGCAAAAACCTCTTAAAAAAATGTAGAAACAATCAATTCTTGATTCTTGCTATGAAAACATACATTCACACACACCACACACAATGACAAATAAATGGAGGGCTAAATACTTACCTGGTGATCTGGAACCCCTACAAAATTACCTTACCTAGAATTATCTAGATAATTGAGGAAAAACCATGTTTATGTCAAATATTTGGAGGAAAGTCTAAATTAACAAATACTTTGATTAAACAACCTGAAAGAAATTAAGTAAAAGCCTTGACCACATCAAGTAGATAATTACTCAGACTAAGGAAATAGTAACTAATTAAAGATCCATTCTTTGACTATTTATGATTTTGGAGAAAAGAGTACAGGTTTATTTAAATGTTAGTAGACTGAATTTGCAAAGCTGTCACCATGGAAGGCATGGAAGCCCCTTCGTACCCAGGGCGGAATGGCTGCCCATCATTGATCCGTCTTTATCTCTTCCCCAGTAAGGAAGCCAGAGGCCCGTGCTGACACCCACGGCGTGACATCAGAAGAAGTCTCCCATTAGTTCAACTGTGGCATCTAGCACCATGGAACAGCAACATCTTCTCATGATGAATAACTTTATTCTTTCTAACTTCTGATCAGTCAAAACTCAGACCTCGGAGCCAGCAGGTGGCGTAGTAGTTAAGGCACTGACTCCCACATGGGCAATCACAGTTCAAGTCCCGGACCCAGTGGCTTGAAACTCATACCAGGTACGTGTGCGTCTGTGTGTGTGTGCCCAAAATCCCGAGAGGAGAATGGAGGAGAAGGGGCTGTAGTGTGGCTGCCACACCCCGCCAGGGAGGTGATTTCTCACTTTCTCTCTCTGTGTCTTCAGCAAGTGCATGTGCCCCATAGCAAAAATATCTTAAAAAGAAAAAAACTCAGACCTATACGTGTTCTAAATTGACATATCATCTACTCTTATCAGAGAGCTTCAAAGCTTCAAATATATCTTTTTCTTTATGCTGCATGATCATCTTGAGTGAGTCATATCTAGCCTCTGACCTGAAAGAAGGCATTACCTTTGCAGACAGAGCAATCAGCAGCCCGTGTGTCAAGCACCATGAAATCAATCAAGATTGTCTATGTTGGATAAAACACGAATTCAGGTTCACAGTCCCTTAACCTCAACCCTTGGGGCTTAGACTTTAGAATTTTCCACATTTTACAAAAATAAAATGATGCATGATGATGTGTATTACATAGACCTCCAGTAGAGTCTGGAATGACACCCCAAAATCAAATACACTCATATTTCTGAAATCAATGAATGAATCTTCACATTAAGTGTGATTTTTAAAGTAACCTCCAATTGAGTCGGTGCAGGCTTTGCCATCAAATGAGTGTAGAACTAACTTCTGAATTTCAAAGTGTTCAGCAGGACATAGAAGTAATGGCAGAGGTGTAGCAGCAGTAGAAGACAGTCGCAGTTGTTATGGGAACTAGCATATAAAAACAAAGGCCAGGTATTAGCTATGCATCATCTCATTTAATGTCCTCAACAACCTGGAGGTCAAAAATCAAGAGGGTGTTTCATTCAAATGAGTTAGAAAAACATCCTCCTGGGGGACGAGCAGTTAGCGTAATGGCTATGTCGCTGTGCTCCCATGTAGTTGACCGCGGTTCGCGTTCTGGACCCGGTGGCTTAAAACTCACGCCGGGCGCGTGTGCGTGCGTGCCCAAGATCCCAAGAGGAGAATGGAGGAGAAGGGATTGCGGCGTGACCATTCCCCCCGGGGGGGGGGGGGTGATTTCTCGCTTTCTGTCTCTCTGTCTCTCTCTGTCTGTCCGGTGAGCGCACATGCCCTGTAGCAAAAACCTCTCCAAAAAAAAAAAAAAAAACATCCTCCCGGGATGGTGGCAGCAGGTGGCATGGTGGTTAAGGCGCTGGACACTCCCACATGGCTGACTACAGTTCGAATCCCAGACCTGGTGGCTTGCTTTCTCACTTCCCCTCTTTCTGTATCTCTCTCTGTCAAGTTAAAAAAAAAAAATGCATGAATAAATAAAAATTAGTAGATAATTATTTAAATAATAATAAATAAAGCCCCACTGTAAATCTGACATTTATTAAAAGAAAATAAAAGAAAGCATCCTCCCAGGCCCGGCCACAGCAGCACAGCAGTACTGATGCTAGAGCCACATAGATGACGGGGGTTAGTCCTAGGCAGGCCTCTACATGCCAGGCACCTACACCTGAGCCTGTTATCCTGCTGGCTAGAAAACCGGGGGTGGGGAGGGGGGATCGCAGTGTCACATTCTATTGAGAATGCTGCTCTCATGAAAGCCAAACAATTTATCAACCTCGAAAAAGGCAGAGGGGTCAGCAGATGGTGTAATGGTTACGTTGTTGGACTCCCACATGGCCAACCAAAGTTTAAGTCCCGGACCCAGTGGCCTGAAACTCATACCAGGCATGTGTGCATGCATCCCCAAGATCCCAGGGGGAGAAGGGAGGAGAAGGGATTGCAGCGTGGCCATCCCCCCTGGAGGGTGATTTCTCACTTTCCCTCTTACTGTCTCTGTCTTTCTCCAGTGAGCACATGCGCCCTAAGGTAAAAACCTCTTTAAAAAAGCAGAACATCCTCCTAAATCATGGATCAAGCCCAATCTTGCTTCTAGCCCACTCTTTTACTGGCCTTCACATTTTGAACGATAGTCTCATTTGAACAATATTCTCGCTATAAAAGCCTCCAATAATATTAAATTATCATTATCAAATCCTCTGAAGGATTTTAATATCATTAGAGACCTTTATAGCAAATCCAGAGGTAGATTTAAAAGAAAAGGAAAAAAAATCACACAATTTCAAATTATTTCAGGAAATTCAGGCAGCTACAGCAGCCACTGTTAGGTGATTCACTACCTGTGCTCTTTTGACCAAAATTAGATGATAACCATCCCATGAAAGCAACTTCACACGGTCATTCCATAATTCGAGCTTTGTGCTTACTCTAGCACAAGAAAAAACCTGATTTAAAAAAATAATAGTAACAGGCTGAAGAAGGGCTCAAAGTGTTTATATGGAGTTGGGCAGTGTGTGTTTAGTCCAGAACCAACATTCAGGGCCCTGTGCAAATCTCGCGACCGTTCCTAGCCCATGCTCGCCATCAGCAGCTTAAATGACCCTCAGTCTCCCTCGCTGTTTACTGAGCATTTACTCTGGTCATTGAAGTTTATTCTCATCCACCTATGCCAACCCAACTGGATGATGGCTGGCCCAGGTCACATCTAGTGGGGTTCTCATAAACCCAGAACTCTAAGAATCACAAACACAGCAATATAGGAGTCTAGAGTGATGGTGATAATGATCCCTTTTATCTCCAGTAAACAATTCACACTAACAACCTTGGAATAAACTCATTACACATATAATTACCATTTTTAATATTCATTTAGTTCAAACAATGCATCAGATACTTTAACAATATAATGTATTAGCATTTCATTCTTTCAAGAAGATGCTTCCTTACTGGGCATCTTAATTACAGAACACGGGAAGCCTTCCAAGTAAATTCACAATCTAAGTAAAATCTAAAATTATCTTCTCACAAATATGAAAGCCTTTTTAAAAAAAAATTTGCTAGAGAGCATGTGCTCTCACTGGAGAGAGACAGAGAGAGAGAGAGGGAAAGTGAGAAAGTAATCCCTGCTTGGGGAGTGGTCATGTCACCACCTCTCCTCCATTTTTCCTTTTGGGATTTTGGGCACACATACACACGTGCTTGGTTTTCAGACCACTGGGTCTGGAACTCAAACAGGTGGTCAGTCATGTGAGATGCAGCCACCTTAACCACCAGGCTACTGGCTGGCCCTGAAAGTCTTTGCTATAATAAGTGCCTTAGGTTGAGTTTCTGCAGAAGAATTTGGGTGCAAGTAGTTTGGAATGATTCTAGAATGCATGCCTACTGTTTAGCAATTCCACACGCTGTGCTGATTCATCTAAACTCTGTCTCTGGAATATCCCCAAAACATATGTATTTATTTACACACATGATAATCTATTTCAGTACTCTGTGTATGTGTTCACCATGCACCAAGAAACACAGTTTGGGCCCAGCCTGACGGTGTAGTCAGTAGCAAACTCAAGTGCAGTGTTGGACCCCATGTGGCCAACTGCCAGTTCAGATGGCCAGGTTGGCCTGAAGACACCCAGGCATACACGTGTGTGCCCAAGATCCCGACAAGCTGGAGAGCTGAGGGATGCTGATCACAGTGTGATGAGACTGGGACACGGGTGCTTCTCTCTTTCTCTCTGTCTCACATGCACATCCATGTGTAAGCACAGTCTCTACCACCAATAAAATAAAAACCTTAAAGAACAAAGAAGGAAATGTGGTTTGTTCTCAAACAGTAGAATTAGCCAGAGTGTTGAATCAGTAGCACGCCGGTATCAAACTGCTCAGGCAAAGACAGATGAATACGGAAGATCAAAGGGCTGTTCTCCCTGTTGACCCGCACACTGAGCACACGTGCCCATGATCCTGGCTGGCTGGAAAGGCTAGGCGGAATTGCAGCATAAGATCCTGTCTCTCAGGACCAGCAGTTGGTGTAATGGCTATGTCACTGGACTCCCATGTAGTCGACCACGGTTCAAGTCCCAGACCTGGTGGCTTAAACTCATGCCAGGCGCATGTGTGTGCATGCCCAAGATCCCGAGAGGAGAATGGAGGAGAAGGGATGGCGGCGTGGCCATCTCCCCTGGAGGGTGATTTCTCGCTTTCTGTCTCTCTGTCTCTTTCTGTCTTTCTGGTGAGCGCACGCGCCCTATAGAAAAAAACTCTCAAAAAAAGATCCTGTCTCTTTGTCTTTCTTTCTCTCACTCTCTCTCTCTGGTACTCTCTCTTTCAAGAAAGAAATAAATGAGCTCTTTTTTAAAAAGGAGGAAATTGGCTCAGATAACAACACCGTGTCCTGGCCAGTCAGTCTCAGCCAGCATACGGCAAGGTCACCCTCAGTCAATATATCTTTGCATAACTGGCTTATGTTTTGTCCACTTTTGTGTGTGTGTTTTGTGACTAATTTTGACTAATACTGTCCAGAATAAAGCATGCAAATAATAGTGCCGGACATATAACCAAAATACCTGGATGACAACCTGGGTATTGAGAGGCCAGTAACTTTTACCCTTTGCAATGCTGTCAAGGACAGTGAGGGCGAAGACAACAAGCATGCGGGCTTGGAAAAGGAAGCCCTCCGACATCCTGAAGGAGTTCAGATGTGACTGCCACCCAGGAGGATTGAGCGATGACTAGGTGAGTAGGAACTGCAGAGGACCATGGCCAAAGCATGATGTGGGACTGGAAGAAAACAGGCCGCTGTTGCCAGGACACTATTGTATGATAGTATGCTCCCTTCAAATGTCACTTACATCGTATAAAAAAGGTGGGGGGCTGTAGGGGACTGGGGCAGGTAGGTGGTGGTGCAGTGGTAATGCAACTGAACCCACACGGGAAAGGCCCCCAGTTCACATCCTGGGGTCTGCTGTACACACTGGGCATGTGCATACCCATGATCCAGGTCAGCTTTGACTAAGGGTGAATTGTGGTATTAAGACCCTAAAGGGGTGTTTGTTTCTCCATCTTTCTCTCTGTCTCTTTTCCACGGAAGGCATAAATAAATAAACAAAAAATGAAAAGAGCAAAGGGCTAAGATCTCTCTGCTCTTCTGGCACCAAATGGTCTAGCGCTGAGGCTTCCTGTACCTGTCCCTCTGTCCCTATACCCCAAAGAGTCTTTGATCACATCCACTTGCTCTCTTGTTTACTGGGCCCCCATCACCACCTACCACCTGGAAGAGCCACTCTGAGTGTTCTAGGGTAAATTTCAAGGAAGCGGAAAGTGGAGGCAAGAACATGAATAGAGTGAGCCTCGCAAGATCACTGCAAAGGGCATGGGAAACAGAAATATGGGACCTTTGGAAAACCAGGATGGCGTGCCAGCTGGTGGTATGGTGGTTAAAGCAGCTGGATCCCACATGGCTGACTGTACAGTTCAAATCTCGGACCTGGTGACTTAAAAAACATACCAGGCACATGTGCATGTCCAAAATCCCAAAAGGTGAATAAAGGAGAAGGGATTTTGCAGCATGGTCATCCTCCTTGAGGAGTGCTCTCATACCTTCCCAGTCTCTCTGTCTGTCTCCAGTGAGTGAGCATGCACGCCCTATGGCAAATTAAAAAAAAAAAGAAAGAAAGAAAGAAAGAAAGAAAATGATGGCAACAATCACAGTAAAATGAGTAGATCCTGTAATCTAAGACATAAATGTCTTGAGTCAAGAGACAGAAGACTTCTTGGGTATTACATTGTTAAATTTAAAATTGCGCTTTGGCAGGTGCCACAGTGATTAAGGTGCAAGACTCCAACATGGTTTACTGTGGTTCAAGTCCTGGACCCAGTGGCTCAAAACACGCCATGTGTGTGTGCATATGTGCCCAAAATCCTGAGAGGAAAATGGAGGAGAAGAGATTGTGGCATGGCCGTCTCCACGCCCCACACACACACCTGAGATGATTTCTCACCTTCTCTCTCTGACTCTCTCTGTGTCTCCAGCAAGCACATGCACCCTATAGCAAAAATCTCTCTAAGAATATAATAAAATTGGGACCAGCAGTTAGCATAATGGCTATGTCGCTGGACTCCCATGTAGTCGACCGCGGTTTGCGTCCCGGACCCGGTGACTTAAAAACTCACGCCGGGCATGTGTGTGTGCATGCCCAAGATCCCGAGAGGAGAATGGAGAAGAAGGGATTGAGGAGTGGCCATCCCCCCTGGGGGGTGATTTCTCACTTTCTGTCTCTCTGTCTCTCTCTGTCTGTCTGGTGATCACATGCGCCCTATAGCAAAAACCTCTAAAAAAATTTTTTAAAAGAATATAATAAAATTAAATTGAAATTTAAAAAATAAAATTGTGCTTTGTCCGTTTAAAATAAAATATATTAAATTCATTTAAAAATCTTTTGAGATATAATGGCTTCTCCTTCCAAGTCTGCAGACTGGTTCTGCAGCAGTTCATGTGACATTCATGAAGCAGTCCCATATGCCAGAGACAACGCCAGGATCTGGAGAGGCCTGAGAAACGGTAACTTTCCTCAGGGATCCCATAGTCCAGAGGTCGTGAACAACAGAAGCATCTGCCCTGTAACTGGGATTTCACTAGTTGGAGTTTATTTCATTTTAAAAAATCCTAGACTCAGCACTATAATGGCCTGCTCTAATAAGTAAATTGTAGAAGGCTTGCTTTGGGAGACAATCAAGCACATATTGATCTGACCATAAAAGCAGATCAGATTCTCAGAGTAAACAGCATTATAAATAGTAAAGTCAAAAATAAAGTCAACAAGAAAATATCAAAATCGAAACTTTTTTTGCTTTTAAACAAAGAGGAAGTTGGCCAGCCACGGTGGTATTGCAATAATGCGATGCCCCTGTTCACTGAGGTCACATGGGAAGGGCCTGGGTTCTTTTTTATTTTTTTAAGAATTATTTATCCTATTTATTTTTTCTTAATTTGTTATAGGGCATGTGCATTCAACAGAAAGAAGAGAAAAAAGAAAAAAGGAAAGAAAAAAGAAAAGAAAAAAGAAAAGAAAAGACAAGACAAGACAAGAAAAGAAAAGAAAAGAAAAGAAAAGGAAAGAAAAGAAGAAAAGAAAAAAGCGAAGAAAAGAAAAGTGAGAAAGCAAGCCAGTTCAGAACTCAGACCATGGTTGGCCATGTGGGAGTCCAGCACCTTAACCACCATGCCACCTGCCGGCCCCTGGACCTGAGTTCTTGACCCAAGACTCCCCTGAACATACCAAGTGCACAAATGTCTGTTGTGCAGGCTGCCTGAGGCCAGAGGTGGGTCGTGACATGAGACCTTGTTGGGGTGCCTGTCTCTCTCTGTCTCTCTTTCTGTCTCCAAATAAATAAACATTTTTAAAAAGAGATCTTTTTATCCTAGCGTCTATTTTTATCAAGTAGTACAGAGACAAGAATTTATCTGTCAATACCCCACCTATCACCCATATTCCACAGGGTCCCCCTAGGTTTAGGTCCTGTAAGTACCCTCAGGAACATTGCAGTCCAGGGTGAGAGAGGAGATAAACACGTGATTAATACTATTTCAATACCAGAAAATCACAAGCCAGTGCGCGATTAACAGCCAAATTAACACAACAGTGCTACTGCAATTCACAAAGAGAAAGGAAACATTTTGCACAAGCACATGCTTAAGTGAGATCTTGAAGGATGAGTAAACTCCGGACATAAAGGGAGCAGGAAGGCAAAGGCACTCGCATATGGAAATATGTGAGGAAGAGGCCCTACGTCAAGAATGGAATGTTTGGAGGGAACCAGCAGTTAGCGTAATGGCTATGTCGCTGGACTCCCATGTAGTCGACCGCGGTTCACGTCCCGGACCCGGTACTTAAAACTCACGCCGGGCGTGTGTGCGTGCATGCCCAAGATCCTGAGAGAAGAATGGAGGAGAAGGGATTGCAGCATGACCATCCCCCCCTGGAGGGTGATTTCTCGCTTTCTGTCTCTATGTCTCTCTCTGTCTGTCTGGCAAGCACACGCGCCCTATAGCAAAAAAAAAAAAAAAAAAAAGAGAATGGAATGTTTGGGATAGCGAGAAAGGAATGAATGTGGAAAGCCTTTGGTGTTGAGCCAGGAAGTTGGATTTTATCCTGGGAAATGGGGAATTTGAGGAGCCCTTGGAATAATCTGCCCAAAGGAATGATACAATAGAAGTAGGATTCTAAAAGCCTTTGACTTGCACCATATGTATGGATTTAAAAAGACCGTGATCAAGAAAACCTGGCGGTCCAGGCATGAAGTGGGAAAAGTCTGAAATAGGTTGGGATGGGAAACAGCAGTGTAAGAGAGATTTAAAGAAAATCACTTATAGGCGACCAAGAGATTCATTGGTCTCAACAATAAGTGGTCAAGAAAGGTGGAAAAAAATCATGAAAGAAACAAAGGTGGAAAACTGGATCCATGAAGAGTAGATGAAAAGCCAAGGTGGGGAGGATGCAGATGGCATGGCGGTTAAGGCTCTGGACTCCCACCTGGCAGACCACAGTTGAAGTCCCAGGCTCAGCAGCTTGAAAATCTCACTGAGTATGTCTGCACGCGTGCCCCAAATCCCAGGAGGAGAATGGAAAAATAATTGTGGCATGGCCATCCCCCCCCGGGGGTGATTTCTCAATTTTCCTCTCACTATCTCTCACTATCTCTCTCTGACTCTCTGTGGTGAGCACATGTACCTGAGGGAAAAAACTTTTAAAAAGAAGACAAAAAACAATGAAACGAGGTCACAAAACAGTGAGGAAAAGCAGAAATTGTAGGACTTAGTGTGAAAAGTGGTGTATATGTTTTTGGCAAAAGAAATCATAGTAAATACATTGTTTTTCAATCATTTTTTTCTAATTACAAAGCAACTTAAGATTAGTGCAAACAAATCATGATCATAAAAAAAATAAGAAATAAAAATGACTCGGACTTCTGCTACTCAGATGACTACTTTAACACTGTGTCTATCCTTTCAGTGTTTTCTTTATCTTATGTCAATAATAATAACGATGGAGAGGTGGACAGAGAGAATAAGAATGGCTGAGATTTGCCAGCTCTCTATTATATTCCAAGCCTTGACACATGGCAACAAAGAAGTGATTCCTCACAATAGCCTTGTAAGACAGGTACTGTTATCCTTCTTTGTAGATGAAGAAACTGGAGTCCAGCATGCTCAAGTCATTTTCCCAAAGTGACACAGCTAGTAAGAGACAAAGTCAGGCTCTGAATCCAGGCAACCCAGCCCCAGACCTGTGGCCTCAACCACCACACACACTGCCTCTTCATGATGTGGTTGTATAGTCTATACCAATGTGAACGCACAATAATAGAATCTATATGTAGTCATTCATTATTTAAACAAGTCCCTGAACTAGCTGCTTTTTTTTTTTTTTTTTTTTTTTTTAGAGAGGTTTTTCGCTATAGGGCGCATGCACTCGCCAGACAGACAGACAGAGAGAGACATAGAGACAGAAAGCAAGAAATCACCCCCCAGGGGGGATGGTCACGCCGCAATCCCCTCTCCTCCATTCTCCTCTCGGGATCTTGGGCACGCACGCACACGCGCCCGGCGTGAGTTGTAAGCCACCAGGTCCGAGACGCGAACCGCGGTCGACTACGTGGGAGTCCAGTGACATAGCCATTACGCTAACTGCTGGTTCCCATCTAGCTGCTTTATAAGAATAGAATTCCTTAGTCTACCAAAGAACTACCAACTGGCATCTTCTCTTTAAAATAATTATTTATCAAATAACTGCTCTTCCTGGTCTCTCTAGATTTCTCAGTTTATTGACTGCAGAGGTCAGTATAAGCTATGTTATACTGTAGTAACAAGCAGCCTCAAACATTTTAAGATTCATAACCACAAAGGTCTATTTCTTGCTCACAATCCATAAGCTATGCAAGGGTCATCTTGGGTCCCTGCCTTATAATCTCTGACTCCAGAAGCCAGGCCAATGGCATCAGTATGCTGCCACCCTTATGGCAGAAGAAAGGGACTTCTGGAGGGTCTTCCCTTTGCTATTCCCCTGGCCTAGAAATGGCCCCTGTCGCTACACATGACTCTTTGATCAGAATTTGTCACACTGCCACCCAACTCTAGGGGAGAACCCACATGTAAGCACTTGTGATATCACCTTCCCTGTGCACAGTTCGTAGCCCAAGTCCCTGGAACTCTCAGGTCTAAGCCACACACCATGGGCGCATGTGCAAGCAAACACAAAAATCCTAGAAGAGAAAGAACTGTGCCATGGCCACCTTCCCTGAGGGGTAATTTCTCACTTTCCCTCTCTCTGTCTCTCTCTGGTGAGCATATGCACCCTATAGCAAATCAGTAGACCTGTAAAGGCCTTAAGGAATATTTAGTTCCTTCAATAAATGACAAAACTGAACCCCAGAGAACTTTAGTACATAACTCCAACTAGTAAAACACCGAAATTCTTAGACCTGTCATGCCTCTTTCTGGAGGGTTCATCTCCTCAAGGAGACCTTCCCTGACCACCACTCTCCTCCAAGGTGTCCTACTCTGTTTCCTTTAGAGCCCTTCTCCCTCATGAGTATTACATGATGGAGCGTCTGCCTCCTGCACTAAAACAAAGGCTCCCAGAGACAAGAACTTTGTCTTTTATTCTAGCGTCTATTTTTATCAAATAGTACAGATACATGAATTTATCTGTCAGATGCATTATAACCCCCACTACCTAAAATACTGTCTGAGAGAGTAGGAGTGCCATAACTATTTGAATGAATGAATCAAGGAGCCAATAAATGAAGCCTATGAAATCAATGTTCTGTAGAACATAGAGAATCATCATCAGACCAATGGCATCAGTACCACCTTGACATTTGTTAGAAATGTCAAGCCAGCCCTGTAGCACAGTGGTTAAGCATTGTGTATTGAGAGCTGGAACCCACATGGCCAACTGTGGTTCAAATCCCAGTCCCTCAAGCTTGAAAAACATGCTGGGCACATGTGCTTGCATGTCGAAAATCCTTATCAAATGGAGAAATGGAGGGAAAAGATTGTGGCGTGACCATGCCCCCCTCTCTCTCTGGCAAGCACTTGGACTCTCTGGAGAACAAAAAGGTTTAAAAAATAAGAAATGCAGATTCTCAGATCCCTCCCTGCCCCTACCACACCTCACTCATGAGGGTAGGGCTCAGCAATGTGAACGAGCCCTCCATCTGATACTAAGGTTTACTAAAGTTTGAGAACCACTGGTCTAGATTATCTTTCAAATAAATTTAGCCAATGAATTTCCAGTATTCTTGTATTTGTGAGCAGTTGTTTTAAGGTTCTTTGAGTATTTGACAAGAGAATGGATTAATTTCTGAAGTTTCCTTAGAGTATTAGAATTATCATACATGGTAACAAACTGCTTTTCCTCCGATAGAAAAAGAGGTCTAATTAACACACAATGGCCTGCTGAGAATTAATCGATTTGACAGCTACCCCAACACACTGGAGGGCCATTTCACCATCTGCTATAACTAAGAGAAATCAGTTGCCTTAGAACAACTAAAGCACTCTAATAAAGGCTAAGTTCCTCCAAAATAAGAAAGGGAAACACACACACAGTCTTTTTCATCACAAATTAATCCCTTGACTATATTCCCAATGATAATGTGGAAATCCAGTTAATTTTAATATTGAGAAACTCTCCAGAGGAACATTTGCACGCTCTCGTCTTTATCTGTTTTTACTTTCTGCTAACTGGAAATGGACAACGGGTTCATTTTTGATAAAAGTCTTCCTGAAAGATGCCAAACCAAGCAAGCATTTAGGAATGCCAAACAACTGAGGTATAGATGTCATTGCAAGTCACAACACCTTCTAGGGCCTCCTGTAGCCTCTCTACCACCCTGCCATGCTTACCCAGAAAGATGCTCTCCTTCATCCTCCTCGTTCCCCTCACACCTCTCCCTCTCTGTTGGCCCAGCCTGCTCCTGCCCTCGGTCAAGGTGGACTTGGAACAGCAGTGATCACCTTCTCAGGCCACAAAACCATCTCCCTCTGGGGAGTCTGACAGTCCAGCAACAGGACAGGCCATTCACGGCAGAAGCAGCTCTGGTTGCATGGTCGTCACCTGACGTGTGTGAGCCTCACCTCCTCTCATCATCTCCAGTTTCGATGAATGAAGATCAGGCTTTCCAGGTTTCTGCACCTCCCTCACCTATTCTCCTCCTGACCCTACCATCTCACCTCTGTGGTTTGTCCTTTAGTTTCCATGAATCCTAGAACTCCAGCTAAAAGACAGGCCCAATGGCAGTCAGGGAGATGGGGAAGACAGGGAGACGTCTGAGTGAGGACCCAGGAAGGAATCTTGACACATAGGGATCTCGACGATGGGTACAGGGGAAGCTTGTGAGATAGCACCTTCCTTGTGAAAGCAGGTGAGAGTCTAGAGTAGAAGTTAAGTCTGGGCCGATAAATGTGGGTTTTTCATTGTGCTCCTGGACTAGGCATGAGAATTGCCAGGAAAGAATGTAAGATAAAGTCAGGCCTGGAAGAGAGACTTTTCTGTAAGGATCTAAAATCTAGGGCCAGCCCCATGGCCTCCTGCATAAGGGAGCCAAATCCCAAATGGCCCATCATGCAGTTGGAGTCCCAGCCCTGGCTGCTAGAGAAACACTGTAGGCGCTGTGTGTGCGCCCCATCCAGACTGGAGGGAGAATTGGAGACAGGGCTGCATTATGACCATGCCCCATGGTGGGAGGGGATGGTGGGAGGGCTTCCTGCATCTCTCTCATTTTCTCTTTCTCTCTCTGGTGAGTGCATATGCCCTCTGATTTTTTTAATTAATTAATTAATTTTTTAAATTAATTTTACAAAATGAAACGAACAAATGAACAACAGCAGCAAAAACCTCTCACTGGTAAATCTCAGCAGTTACTCTTAGTTCTCTAATACACTACTCTCAGCTTCCCTGAAAAGCCCCAGGAGGGAGAGAGAAGGGGCTCCTAGTTTCCTTTCCCCAAGACTCAAACTAGGCTTTGATAGACCCTATTATCCCAAGGTAAGAGTCTTAGCCTTGGGACCAGCAGATGGTTATGTTACTGGACTCCCACATAGTCAACTGTGATTCGAGTCCCGGCCCAGGCAGCTTAAAACTCACACTGGGCACGAGTGCATGTGTACCCAAATCCTGAGAAAATGGAGGAGAAGGGATTGTAGCGTGACTATTCTCCCTACGGGGTGATTTCTCCTTTACTGTCTGTCTCTCTCTGTCTCTATAGCCAGCACACATACCCTATAGCAAAAATACTTTCTGAAAAAAAAGAGTTAGGCTTAGCCCCATATTTAAAACCACTCAATTCTATTAAGTATGTACGCAAAATACATTGTAGTCATATTATAAGGCACAGGACGACAGTACAGTGAATTCTTGTGGAAAGGAACTTCAGGCTTCCTGCCATGGGATTGCAGACATGCTTCCCATAGGTGTAGATTTACAAAAAGTATTTAGGTTTCTACACCAGCCCATAGCATTCAACTTAACATATAATGTTACAAAGCAGAATTCCGAAGTGTGCATCAGAAACAGGCCTCCTTCCAGCACTTGAATAGCAACCAGAAGGCCCCCTGACATAATATGTCTGCTGGGAAATGGGAACCAGCTCCACTGCGCTGGGGAGGCCCCGGCTCCGACAGCACAGAGACTCAGAAACCTAGGGGCTGGTATAAGAAGCTCTAAGCAGAGAACTGGAAACAAAAGAACACTAAGCCACGGCGGTTCTTGGAAGGAAAATTTTTGTTTCTGACTAGGATTTCTCCAAATTAATAGTTTCCAAACATGACAGGCCAATGGGATCATCTGGGAAGCTTTCACTGGGTTATTGGAAAAGTCATGCATATTTTCTGTTTCCCTATGCAAAAATGAGTCATGACTTTTCCAACAACCCAATATTTATTTAGTTTTTAGTTTTTCTATAAGGCACATGTGCTCACCAGGGAGACAGAGAGAGACAGAGAATGAGAAATCACCCCACAGGGGAATGGCCACACTGCAATCCCCTCTCCTAAAGTTTCCTTTCAGGATTTGGGGCATGCGCATACACATGGGCCCAGCATGATGTGCAAGTCACTGGGTCCAGGACTCAAACTGCACAGTCAGGCCTGTGGGATCCAGAACCTTAACCTCCATGCCACCTGCTGGCTCAGCTGGGAAGCTTTTAAAAAGCACTGATTGTTATCAGAGTCCTACTAAATTACACATCCCCAGAGGTGGGTCCAGTAATGTGCAATTTGAAGGACGCTTCTCCGTAATTACAGTGCTTGCACATGAGTAAGGCCAGCTCGGTGGCCCAGACATGATGCACTGCTCACGTGCGGCCGATCCACGTGGAAGGCCACAGAAATGTGGAGACACCTGTGGTGCACACACCTGTGATCCTCGTATGCCGGGAAGGCACGAGAGGATCCCAGGGAGGGACCCTGCTGAGGGTGCTTGTCTTTGTCTGCCTCTCACTTTCATGAAAAGAAAGAAAGAAACGTAAAAAGAAAAGAAAAGCACCCCACTCTAGAGTTGTTGACATGGAATCGAGGACACCATCACGTTTGACAAGTCACAGTTCTCAAACAGACTTCAGGTCCTGGCTGGCATCGCATCCTGTGAAGAGTCTCCTATTTAAGCAACCCCCAAACACACACACACACACACACACGCACACAAATACAATGCCAAAGCTTTCTCTTATTCAAAGAGCTTCCCTGATTTGTAATAACTTATCAAGTACGTCTACTGTCTTGCGCATGAGACGGTGAGCTCTGTGAAGACAGTCCTATTCCCTGACAGGACCCAGACTTCCGCACAGGGCGCGTGTGGGACTTGGGCAGCCGAGAACACATGGTAGGCAAGGGGGTCACTGCATCTCATCGCCACACCTATTATGTAGGGGGAGCAGAAGTTGTTACTGACAAGTCGATCAGACGTGCCCAAGCAGTGGAGCGGCTCAGGACCACCGAGGAGCAAGACCTTCACCCAGGTTCAGGCTTTGGGTCCCCCCCTTTTTTCCACTACCCCAAGCCACCTCCCTTCAGAGAATAACAAGGCCTGGTTCCAGGTTATTAATACCACACTCACAGAGAAGCCGCCTGTGTCTCAAGGGTCTCGTATTTATTTGCATGGCAGGTAATTGCACGACTCAGGAACGAGCCTCCAGGAGTTTACCGAGGAGCCATGAACACGCTCTATTCATTCAACAAGGTAAAGTCAACGTGATGGAGGGCAGCAGGGAAACAGAGGTTCATTAGAAAACTCTAGCAAGGGACCAGCAGTTAGCATAATGACTATGTCGCTGGACTCCCACGTAGTCAACCGCGGTTCAAGTCCCGGACCCGGTGGCTTAAACTCACGCCGAGCACGTGTGCGTGCATGCCCAAGATCCCGAGAGGAGAATGGAGGAGAAGGGATTGAAGTGTGGCCATCCCCCCCTGGGGGGTGATTTCTCGCTTTCTGTCTCTCTGTCTGTCTGGCGAGCACACGTGCCCTATAGCAAAAACCTCTCAAAAAACTAAAAAAAAGAAAGAAAGAAAACTCTAGCAAAATAAATTCTAGTTCTAATAAAAAGAGAAATGCATAATAGGAGAGGAAGGTTCCTCAGCGACCAAGAAACTTCCCCAAATCTGACGTAAAAGAATTTGTAGCCAAAAAAAATGAAAGAAAGCATATTCAGCTGAAACTTGGAATACAGAGACTAATGAATTAAATACAAGAAGTTTATTCTAAACTAAATAATTTAGAGAAAACTAAAACAGGGCCAGCAGATGGCATGGAGGTTAAGGCAGCTAGATCCCACATGGCTGACTGAGCAGTTTGAGACCCGGACCTGGCAGTAAAGACTTGCCCTGTGTGTGTGTGTGTGTGTGTGTGTGTGCCCAAAATCCTTAGAGAAGAATGGAAGAGGGGGGATTGCGGTGTGATCACTCCCCATTGGAAGGTGATTTCTCACTTTCCCTCTCTCCTTCTCTGTCACTGTCCAACTAGTGTACACGCCCTATGGCAAATTTTAAAAAAGAAAGAAGAAACAGAAAGAAAGAAAAGTAAAAGGGATATCTAAAAAGGAATCCTGGAATTAAATGGACAAAACACACAATCACATTGAAATAACTAATCTGGCCATTAAAAATCTGATTTTAATAACAATGAAATTAGGTGTTGATTCGTTAAGGAGTAAATAATGCTTTGTTAGCACAGTCTTTGACATATTTGTACTGTATCTGGAGAATTTATATTTAATCCCAACTTCAGGTTTACATTGTACAAAGATACAAGGGGAATTGGTTACTAAGCCCATCCGCACAATGGCAAATATTTTTTTTAAAAGAAACCAGTGAATTTTTAAAATTATATCGATGCCAAAAAACTAAACCTAACAAAAATCTCTAGTAAAAGAATAGCACAAAAGACAGAAGGGACCGTAACAAATTATATAATCAAATCAGCAGTAAAATAGCCAGCCATTTTAGAAAAAAATGGGTTTTTTATTGAGTAACTAAATTAGCAGACACAGGAACCTCAGTAAGCATTTGACTGCAGGCCTCCTAGGGTTTTTTGTGGAACATTAATTCAGATTGACTCACATTATTGCAGTCAAAGGGTGTTGAATAAGTAGGAATAAATGAAAGCAAAGGGTAATAATTAGCCAATAATGTCCTGAGAGTAAGGGAAGGTCCCAGCGGGAATCCATAGACTTGATAATAAACTTGAATTGTGGCATCAAGGAAAGGATTAATAGCCTTCAAATTACAATCCCAGACGATGCGAATAATAAAGGAGAAAGAAACTCAAAAGCAGAGAGCCATAGCGGGCAGATTCTGTGATCAGTGGAACTAAAATACACTGTCTCTCCTTGTCTACCAGTTAGCTTTCTTTTTCTTTTTGTTTATTTATTTACTTATTTATTCATTTATTTGGTTTTTGCCATAGGGCAAGTGTACTCACAGGAGAGAGACAGTGAGAGGGAAAGTGAGAAATCACACTGCAATCCTTTCTCCTCCATTCTGCTGTCAGGATTTGGAGCCTGCACACAACTGGCGTGATTTTAAAACCACCAGGTCCCAGGGCCATGGGAATCCAGTGCCTTAACAACCACGCCACCTGCTGGGCCTCAGTTTGCTTTCTATAGTTCCAGTTACCCGTAGTCAACCGTGGTCCAAAAAACGGTGAGTACAATAAGATAATCTGAGAGAGAACACATTCACATAATTTTATTACAGTCTGTTGGTACAATGATTTTATTTCATTATTAGTTATTGTTGTTGATCTCTTACTGTGCCTAATTAGTAAGTTAAAGTTTGTCACAGGTACTGTTGGATTGACCCCAAACAGCCTTTGGGTAATTTCCCATCAGAAAATAAGGAAATGGTTACAACAGTCTTTGGCCAGAGCCCTCCCTTATGGCAGACGAACCACAAAAATGTTCCGGCGGACACCATAGATGGGCCCATAAGGTCACCATGGCAAGTAAGGAACTCAAAGTACCCGCCATTGCCATGACTACCCCGTCTCCTCAGCAGAGTGGACTGAAGCACCTCTGGCTTCAGACCCCAGGGCGCTGAAAGAAAGAAAGAAAGTTTTAAGAAGAATATTAGGGTCAGCAGGTGGTATGGTGGTGAAGGCGCTGGCGCTCTTTCTCTCAATACTTCCCCTTTTCTTCTAGATGACCGCCTCCCGAGTCTTACTCCAAACCATGGCAGGTGCATATACACAGGAGAAAACAGAGTATATACAGGGCTCAGTATATAAGGGTCCCATCATTTCAGGCCTCCACTGAGGGTCATGAAACCTTCATAAGACCCTCATACATGGGACTCAAATAGATAAATAGGCTCCTAAAGCTCACAGACAAAAATCCAAATTTTGATCATTGTAGCTAAAGAAATTCATAATAGGGGCCAGAAGGTGGCGTGGTGGGTTAAGGGCACTGGACTCCCACATGGCCGACTGCGGTTCGAGTTCCAGATCTGGCGGCTTACTTTCTCACTTTCCCTCTCTCTCACTCTGTCCCTCTGGTCAAATTAAAATAAATAAATAAAGTTTAAAAATGTTTTAAAAAAAGAAAAAGAAATTTATAATAAAGCAAACAATTTTATTATTGTAATAAATTTATCTTCCCACCTGAAAAAGGTCTGTATTTTTTAAAAGAATTATTTAATTTAATTTAATTTATTATTGTTGTTATTATTTAATTTGACCAGAGACAGAGAGAGAAAGAGAGGGAAAGTGAGAAAGCAAGCCACCAGGTCTAGGATTCAAACTGTAATCAGCCATGTGGGAGTCCACACCTTAACCACCACACCACCAGCAGGCCCTAATATTCTTTTTTAACTTGATTTCTTTCTTTCATAAGCAAAACAGAGCAAGAGAGGCAGAGAAACAGAGAGACAGCACCCCACCAGGGTCTTGATGCTGCTGTCTGTCCTCGCCTTCACCCAGGCTCAGATCTTGGCATCCCTGAGCCCCATGTATAGGGCCGGGAATGGGGGAATCTCCAGATATGGACCTGTAACCTTCCTGGGGGGATCAGCCTTTCATAACATCATGTCACCAACCAGGTCCTAAAACTATTTATTCGAAGCTTTGATTTTTGTCGGTCTTTTTTTTTTTTTTTTTGGAGAGGTTTTTGCCATAGGGCAGGAAAGACAGAGAGAGAGAGAGACAAAGAGAAAGAAAGTGAAAAATCAATCCCCCCTGGAGGGATGGCCACACCACAATCCCTGCCAGCGTGAGTTTAAGCCACCAGGTCCAGGACTCGAACCGTGGTTGACGGTTGACTACATGGGAGTCCTGCGACACAGCCATTACACTATCTGCTGGTCCCACCAGGTCAGTTCTTCTTAAAGCAAAGCATACTTACAGGTTCAGAATAAGCCGGCATAGTATAAAATCAACTGATTTTTTTTAAAAAAATGCCATAATATGATCGTGGTTCAAGTCCCGGACCTGATGGCTTGAAACTCACACCAGGTGCCTGTGTGTGCTTACCAAAAATCTCAAGAGAATGTTGGAGAATGGATTGCAGCATGGCCATCCCCCTCAGAGGGTGATTTCTCACTTCCTCTCCCTCTCTGTCTCTCCAGTGAGCACATGCACCGTATGGCAAAAATATCTCTTTAAAAAAAAGAAAGAAAGAAAGAAAGAAAGAAAGAAAGAAAGAAAGAAAGAAAGAAAGAAAGAAAGAAAGAAAGAAGAAAGAAAGAAAGAAAGAAAGAAAGAAAGAAAGAAAGAAAGAAAATGTGCCATAATCAATCTGCACTTTTTAGCCTAATAACTCAGAGTAACAATTTATCTAAGTATCTGAGTGGATATCACCATCGAAGAGGAAAAGCACTACATTTTTAACCTAAATACTATTGCCAGTGAAACAAGCATGAGTTGTTCTGTTTGGCATATAAATTTTAGGGGAAAAAAAAAAGACAAGCAAGCAATCAGAGCAGTCACATTTGCCTAAAGAAAATTTGAAAAGACCTAGAATCATTGGAGTCATTTAAAACCAGGGTGGTCAGACATTTAAACACCCTGCTTCCCCAGGAGTACTCACGAGATGATGGCTGTAATTACCGTATCATCATTATTACGCCAAGTTAATTATTATTATTATGTTCTCCTCCATGTGCTGAAATACGGCTACTGACCCGAGGGTGCGCGCGTGTTGGCAGGGAGCAGGAAGAGGGAGTGCACCTTCGTGTTTGATCTTGGTTCGCTCTTTGCAGCGGGATGGGTGAGCGTTCTCCTCCCTGCCCCTGGGGATCAGTGGATCACCTGCTAGTCGACAGGACAAGATGAGAGCAAAGCAATGGCAACTGTCTCCCCTGTAACTCAGGCTCATGGTGGCATGTCTCATTAGCACTGGGCCACGCCTAACCCAGTGGGTTCACCAGCTGCCGACACAAGCAAACCCTTACTGCGGGCTGGGTGGTAGCACAACTGGACCCACGTAGGAAGGTCCTGGGTTTGTGTCCTGGGACCTCCCTGAGCACACTAGGTGTCTGAACCAGGCCGGCCAAGGACAGAGATGGAGCATGATATGGAGACCTTGTTGGAGCCACCTACCTTTCTGTCTGTCTCTCTCTCTCTCATAGAAGAGGTAAATAAATAATTTTTTTAAAAAGAAAAGATAACCCCTGAGAATTACAGTGGTGCAGTGAGACATCTCTGTGTGGCTCACATGTCTGAACTCCATGAGTGCCCCAGACCCAGGTGGAAGTTCTGAGAGCTTGAAGAAGCACTGCACAGAAAGATGCTCCTCAATGTACGGTGGGGTTACCCCTCAATAAACCCACTATTAGCTGAAAATACGTTAAGTCAGAAATGGGCATGTGAGGGCCAGCTGGTGGTGTAGTGGTTAAAGAAATTGAATCTCAGGACCAACAGTTAGCGTAATGGCTATGTTGCTGGACTCCCACGTATTCGACCGCGGTTTGGGTCCCGGACCCGATGGCTTAAACTCACACCGGGCGCGTGTGCATGCGAGCCCAGGATCCCAAGAGGAGAATGGAGGAGAAGGGATTGCGGTGTGGCCAACCCCCCTGGGGGGTGACTTCCTGCTTTCTGTCTCTCTGTCTCTCTCTGTCTGTCTGGCGAGCGCACATGCCCTATAGCAAAAAACCTCTCAAAAAAAAAAAAAAAAAAGAAAAGAAAAGAAAAGAAAAGAAAAGAAAAGAAAAGAAAAGAAAAGAAAAGAAAAGAAATTGAATCTCACACAGTCAACAGTATGGTTCAAGTCCTGGACCCAGTGACTGTAAAACACACCAGGCACGCATGCACGAATGCCCAAAATCCTGGAGGGAGAATGGATGCTTCATGGCCATTCCCCCTGGGGGTGATTTCCCACTTTCTTTCTCTCTCTCTTTTTTTCTCTGTGTGTGTGTGTGTGTGTGTGTGTGTGTCTGTGAGAATACACACCCTATAGCAAATTTTAAAATAAACAAAATGAGCATTTTGTATACACGATGGTATATGAAAATGAAATATCATAAAACATTAGCAAACAGGACACAGTGGAGTAGGGGTGGTTTACCCCATGATCGCCTGGCTGCCTGGGAGCTGCAGCCACTGCCCCACCTCACAAGAGAGTATCGTATTGCTTATCACTAGCCCAAGAAAAGATTGAAATTCAAATTTCAAAGCACAGTTTCTACTGAATATGTATTGCTTTCACACCACCGTAAAGTAGAAAAGTCACGCTATTGTAAGTCAGGGACCAAGCGTGGTGGAACGGGCCAAGCTAAGCTGGAGCTAACAGAGATGGAAGCTCAGCCTCCAGGACCATGACAGCAAAGACCCAAGGATACACTGGGAGGAAGCAAGTTTGTAGTACTAGGTGCTGGGGGAGAATTCGGGGCAGGAGTGGGGCCTGTTGCTGTCCTTAGGCCGAGGCCTTAGAGTGGGTTGAAAGGGAGTGGGTGAAGTATGTGCCCCACGGTAGATGAAAGAAAGTGAGAGCCTGACACAGAGACAACGCGACCATTGTCTGTGTTACCATGGTGTGCATCACCCGGGTCACGGATAGAACCAAACCTTATTTCAGACGTCCCTTTCAACTTTTTAAGCAAAAGGTTTTATAAGACAGGAGCCACCAGGTGGCCTGGTGGTGAAGGTACTGGACTCCCACATAGCCAACTGCAGTTCCAGACCCAGTGACTTGAAACTTACACCAGGCACGTGTGCATGCATGCCCAAAATCCTGGAGGAGAATAGAAGAAAAGGGATTGTGGCATGGCCATTCCCCCCAAGGGCTGATTTCTCACTTTCTCTCTCTTTCTGTCTCTCTCCAAGGAGTGCATATACCCTATGGCAAAAACTTAGACAAAAAAAAAAATTGAAATTAAAAAATATTTTATAAGAGGAATTAAATACAAAAGCTATAAATAGAAAAGCCTCGATTTCCTTTCTTTACTCATGCAAACTTTCCATGGAGCACAGATAGTCAATAAATTCTCTAAAGCTAAAGAAGGAAGACAAGAGGCTTTGATTTTTTTTTTTTTTTTTTTTTTTGAGAGGTTTTTGCTCTAGGGCGCATGCGCTTGCCAGAGAGACAGAAAGCGAGAAATCACCCCCCAGGGGGGATGGCCACGCCGCAATCCCTTCTCCTCCATTCTTCTCTCGGGATCTTGGGCACGCACGCACACGCGCCCGGCGTGAATTTAAGCCACCAGGTCCGGGACTTGAACCACAGTCGACTACGTGGGAGTCCAACGACATAGCCATTACGCTAACTGCTGGTCCCAAGAGGCTTTGATTAACATCTATGAGCTATAACTTGACCCTGAAAAGTAAGAATTAGAAGAAATCTGGAAATCCTTTGTCCAGTTACAGCAAGGATGGGTCATACAGGGGACTTAAAAAAGTTTACGAAAAAAATGAAACTGAAGTATGAATTTATTTTGGTGCCAAAAAAGTTTAAAATCCATGCATTAGTGTTTTCCTAACAAGCCTTTTTCCAGAACTTTCTGAAGATGACTTGTATTTCTGGAAGACAATAAGGAATAACCCTGGGGAAAATGTTTTATAGCCATTTCTTCCACTCATTGTGTTTTTCCTTCTGTACTCTCAACTCTAACACACACAGCAACTCAGAGGCCTGCACGTAAATACCGACGGTGTGCCCTTTGTGAGCAAAGTTCAGAAGGCGTGTTTCTGTTTCCAGAGCACTGGCTTTCCACTCCTTTAAATAGCCCATCCCACCTTCCCACTGATAACAAACCTCAGGAGCCAGCATCTCAACAGGTGGACGGACTATCCTCGAAAGTTGGAGGCCCACGCCCATAGAAGTTCCCCTCATACCAACCAGGTAGTGCTGGTTGGAGCCGTAATCAGAGATGTTCGCGTCTCACACAAGGTAGAGAAAGCACAAAGACAGCTCACGAGCACATGGCTAGGGCTACCTCCCTACGCTCCTTCCAATTAAGCCTGATTATAGCCAACAGCTCCCCTCATAATTATCAGAAGCCCACAGCAAGAGCATCTCGTTAGGACGCGGTTTATAACAGGGAGCTTAGTCTCCTTTCTCCCCAGGATCTCTCTTTCCTTTGGAAGAGGGTAGCAGACACAAGGAAGCACAGATTCTGTGTGTCACAAGGGGTGGGGGCTGGCAGATGTGGGGAGACAGATGAAGATGCCTGCAGGAGAGTCCCTGCCCCACGGAGAGTGTCTGGATGTAACGAAACCCACGTCTTGTACCTCGTGGCTCAGGGTCAGCCTCGCACACAGGGACCCAAGCAGGCACGTCGATACAGGCACATGGAACAGAGCCATGAGCAGACAACCGTTCAGAAAAAAATAACTGAATTGTGACTAGGAGAGATCTCTAACGTTTTAAAGTTCTGTTTGGTTGGGGACCAGCAGGTGGCATGGTGGTTAAGGCGCTGGACACTCCCACATGACTGACCACGGTTTGAGTCCCAAACCTGGCAGCTTGCTTTCTCACTTTCCCTCTCTCTCGCTCTCTCTCTCTCTCTCTGGTCAAAATAAAATAAAAGGAATGAATAAATAAAATTAAAATTAAAAAAAAGTTCTGTTTGGTCATATACTTTCAATTTTTAATTTTAAAGTGCTTCTATGGCATCTTCTGTTTTACAATAGTACCCTTGAGATTATTGCCTTTTTATCTTGTAATAAAAAACAAAAAAAGAAAAGGCACAAAAAAGACCTGCCCCCTGCCTGCTACAATGGAAGGTAACACCATTCTCTGCAGCATGAATCTCTAAAAGCAAAGGGCAGCCTGCATTTCGGAGCGCTGAACCACATGCCATGTCAGGCCCCTGCTTTAATCGCACCACAGCGCTAACTCACAACGTCCCTCTATAACCTCAGTGTTAACAGAGGCAGAACTGAACACAGGCCACCACACATCATCCAGATTAACCGCTGGCCGGGGCAGAGTCAAGAGTCAAACCGAGGCAGCCCAGGTCTGACAGCCCCACTCTCACCGCAGGGTTCAGCCGCCTCACGTTCGCTTGCTTCTCCATCTGGGCCACAGCAGGGCCGGAAGAATTTGAGCATATAGTTGCCCTGAAGAGTATGGAGCCTTCAAAACCCTCTAGTTCAATTCCATCAATTCACAAGTGTGAAAACCAAAACCCAGACCTGCTACGTGACTTGCCGAAAGTCACACAGCTCACGAGTCATCTTAAATCACCCAGGATAAGTGCAACAATAAAATATCAAATTAGGTTCTTAATTCTTAAGTTCCTCAGGAATTTGGAAACTCAGTGTTAGAAATACAGTACATGAGGGTCTTCAGAAAGGTCATAGAAAATGTGTATTTGGGGAGCCAGCAGATGGCATAATGGTTATGTTCCTGGACTCCCACATAGTCGACTATGGTTTGAATCCCTAACCACACACTTAAAACTGACACTAGGCGTGTGTGCATGCGTGCCCAAGATCCCAAGAGGAGAATGGAAGAGAAGGGTTTGTGGCATAGACATCCCCCAGCAGGGTGATTTCTCACTTTCCATCTGTCTCTCTTTGTCTCTCTGGCGAGCTCACGCATCCCATAGCAAAAATCGTTCAAAAAAATAAAATGTGTATTATGAAAAACTATGACTTGGAGATTTCAGTCTAAATTAACTTAGGCCACAGCAGCGCCAGAGGAATCCGAGTATATAATTCTCTCAAAGACTACAGACCCTTTGAAACCCTCTCATTCAATTCCATCAGTGTTCAGGGGCCAGCAGTTGGCATGGTGGTTAAGGCACAGGACTCCCACATGACCGACCACAGTTCACGTCCCGGACCTAGTGGTTTGCTTTCTCACTCACTCTCTCTCTCTGTCTCTCTCTCTGTCTCTTTCTTGCTCTGTCCCTCTCTGGTCAAATTAAAATAAATAAATAAATAAATAAATAAATAAATAAATAAAGTTATGTAAAATAATTCTTTAAAAATAATAATAATAAATATAATTAAATAATTCTTTAAATTTTTTAGTAGTAAAAAATAAATTAACAAAGTATTCGAAGTAGCATGAACCTTATGAAAGTGAATAAATAAGTGTTCTGCCAGAATCATGTGAGGGGCCCACAGACCTCTCTCTGACAACCATGGCTCCAGAACCTAAAAGAAAAGAAAGTGTGCATGAGGAATATCATACTCTATGGAAAACTACATCTACCTAGCATTTAGCTACCACTGCCCTCCACCGATCTTAACCGAAGAAATTAGGGGGCCTGCAGGTGGCATGGAGGTTAAGGCACTAGGTTCCCATATGGCCATCCACAGTTCAAGTCCTGAACCTGGCAGCTTGAAAATCATGCCAGGCACTTGTGCATGTGTCCCTAAAACTCCAGGAGGAGAATGGAGGAGAAGGAACTGCAGTATGGCCAACCTTCCTCTGTGTGTGTGTGTGTGTGTGTGTGTGTGTGTGTGTGTTTCTTTCTTTGATGACCACAGACACTCTACAGCAAAAATTTGAAAGAAAGAGTGAGAGAGAAAGGAACACAGGAAGGCACACGAGAAAGAAATAGAGAGAGGAAAAGAAAGAAATGAAAACTTTAAAACTGGGCTAGCCCCATGACCTAGTGGTTAAGGCAGCTGGATCCCACAGGGCCAACTGTGGTTAGAGTTCTGGCCCCTGTGGCATCAGAAACATGCCAGGTGCATGTGTATATGTGCCTGGAGAAATGGAGGAGAAGGAATTGTAGTGTGACCATCCCTCATGGCAGTGCTTTATCATTCTCTCTCCCTGTCTCTCTCTAAAGCGCACACACCCTCTGGCAATAAAAAAAAATAAATTAAAAAAAAAAGTAAACATAAAATTGAAACTAATGTTTTGAGAGTTTCACAGCAGTGAAACTGGAGACATCTTAAAGAGCAACAAAACAAATTTTGGAATTATTATACTAAGATTTACATTTTTTTTTAGAGACTTTTGCTATTGGGCACATGCATTTGCCAGATGGAGAGAGACAGAGAGACAGAAAGTGAGAAATCACCTCCCTGAAAGGGGATGGCCATGCTGTAATCTCTTCTCCCCCATTCTCCTCTAGGGATTTTGGGCATGCATGCACATGCACTTGGTGTGAGTTTTAAGCTGCCAGGGCAGGGATTCAAACTGTGGTCAACTACATATGGGTCCAGCAATGTAACCATTAAGCCATCTGCTGGTCCCGAGATTTACTTTTTTTTTTTTTTTTTGAGAGAGAGAGAAATTTTTTGCTACGGGGCACATGGGCTCACTTGAGAGACAGAAAGCAAGAAATTACCCCCAAAGGCCCAAAGGTAGGGTAGCCACTCCACAATCCCTTCTCTTCCATTCTCCTTTCAGGATGTTGGGCATGCACACACACATGCCCAGCACGAGTTTTAAGAAGCCAAGTTCATGCCTCAAACCACAGTCAACTACATGGGAGTCCAGTGACATAGCCATTATGCCATCTGCTGGTCCTAATTTACATAATTTTAAGTAAGTCTTTCTCATAGGTATTTTTTCAGATTTCCCTTAGGAAGATTTTTGCATCTTATTAAAAGTCGCAGCCATCCTCCACCTAAGAAAAGCCATTAGAATGCAATTCAATTCAGGACACATTCCCCTCCCCACCGAAATTCAACACCAGAGACATAAACATACTTCTAGACAAAATACTGGCAAATAGTTTTCACCCAATAAGGTAAAGACACTTTCCAAATGGGAATGACTGGTCCATCATTACTGATCAGAAATGGATTTGCAGCCAGGAAGTCTAAGATCTGAAGTCACTCTACAGTCTTATAGAATGAATTTCACACTCTACACCATCACGTAAATTTTTCCCCTCACCTTATCAGAAAAAAAAATTCAAAAATCTTAAAACTTCTATTATCTTTTTAAGAATTCAAGGCCAAAAACATAAGAAAACAAGGCTAAAACTCATTATTATCATTATTATTCTTGGAGCATTATAGCTAAGAATTCCGACATACTAGAAAGTCAAGAATGATACAGTTCGATTTCAGATACCTGTAAATTATGTAATTTCATTCTGCTGAGAATATTAATTACATGAATATGCTCTTTATATTTTAATAGAGAGTAACCTGCACCTGTCTTTCTAGGTTATATTAGGTGACAGGGATTAGTGTATTTGGAGGGTGACAGTTTTACAAGCAATCACAAATCCCAGAAGGGGAAGTTGACTTTGAATTTACCACCAGGTAATACACAGCTGCAGAAAAGGAAAAAAAAAAAAAAAAAAAAAAAAGAGCAAAAGAAATGCCTGATTCCCAAGGGACAGCTGTCACAAGGCAATTGCTCAACCACCAGCATGGAGGAAGTGCTCCAGGGACAGACTTCAGATGGCTCAAGGAAAAGCAAAGCAAGCTATGACTTGTCTCCAGACCCGAGTCTCAGGTTCCAGAAAAGGGCCATCTCCGGTCCAGCAGGTCCAAGGCACAGAACCAATAAACTAAAACAGTGAAGACACAACAGGAATCTTAAGAAACCACTAGCCTTAACTACCTGTCTCCTTTAGATAAAGAAATCAAAAACCCCAGACAAGGGCCAACAGGTATCATGGAGGTTAAAGTGCTGGATCCCACATGGCCCACTCTGCAGTTTGAGTCCCAGACCCAAAGGCTTGAAAATCACACCAGGCGCATGTGAGCAATACCCAAAATCCTGAGAGGAAAGTGTAGAGAGGGGATTGCAGTGTGGCCCCAGCAGGGATGACTTCTTGCTTTCCCTCTCTCTCTTTTTCTCTCTGGTGAGCTCACATGCCTTATAGCACCCGGGGGGATGGTCATACCGCAATAGCTTCTCCTCCATTGTCCTCTTGGATTTGGGACATCCATGCCTCATCGGCCCCAGAGCATGGGCACATGTGTACCTGACGGACTCAGGGAGGTCTCTGGACATGAACTTGGAACCTCTCCCTGTGGATCAACTTCACAGAGCTTTGCATGTCCAACCCCCTGAGAACCCCATTTTTAGCATTGAGAACCGAAGATCAGCCCAGAGATCACTGGCCTTTTTCACAGGTGGGAAGTCTCTCTGGACTTAGGGTTGGAGCCATTGTTGGTGAAACCAGCACTGATTGCAGTTCTGCTTTGTGATGAAGAGCGCCACACATCTCACTACATTCACAGACCAAGATGTCAGTCTGGTGTGTTTTGTAAGCAGTGGTTACTCCTTAGAATTCCACTTGTGGATATTGTGGTCACTGCTGACTTCGGTGAGAGAAGTGACCTTGGACAAATAGTATTCAAGGGAAGTTCTGCTTTCTTTGTTCTTCTCCCACCCCGAAGGCTGTGCCGTCGGGTTTTCTGTGTCTACAGGACTCTTGATGTCAGAGGTGAGTCTGTGAGCCGTGCAACTCTGTGCGAGCTCACCTTATAAGGTCCCATGGTGGGAAAGGAGCAAGCAAATCTACACACTTGGCTCTGTTTTGTTCTTTCTAGATGATCAAGAAGTTTCAGCAGTGAATTGAAAGTTTGGTGACAAATATAAGATCCATTTAGAAATGATTTTGGAGAGTGAGGATCAGAAGGTTTTCCATTGTAATGAGAGACCAGCTGAGGAAAGAATCATGCTGGTCTAGTTGGCTGAGTTCCCTCCAGCAGTGGCACTCAACAAGATGTTTCAGAAAGGTCATCTCACTCAGTCCCATTTGTAAAAATGAGGATTTGATAGGCAAAGAAACCCAAACTCCAAAAAACAAAGAGCTTATGCTATGCAGAACAGTATGATGTTTTTAATTCTAAAAATTAAAAATAGAGTTATCATATGGCCCAATAATCCCAGTTTTGGTCTATCTCCTTAAGAATTGAAAGCTGGGTCTTGAAGAACTATGTGCATACCATGTTCATGGTAGCATATTCACAACAGCTAAGAGTTGTTAACCACTGACAGTGGTTTGAGTCCCAGACCTGGTGTTTTGCTTTCTCACTTTCCCTCTCTTCCTCTCTCTCTCTGTCTGACTCTCTCTGGTCAAATTTAAAAAGAATAAAAATATTAATAAATAAAGTTAAATGAAATAATTCTAAGAGGTGGAAGCAAACCACGTGTTCCTCGGCAGATGAATGGACGAGCAAAATCTCACATGTACACACCATGGGATATTACTTAGCCTTGACAAAGAAGGATGTTTTCACACATGCTACAGTATGGATAAGCCCTGAGAAAATCATGCTAAGTGAAATAAGCCAGTCACAAAAAGACAAACACTGTAGTAATTCACTTGTGTGAGATATCTAAAGTAGTTAAATTCATAGAAACAGAAAGTAGAATGGTGGTTGCCCAGGGCTGAGAGAGGGGGGTATTAGTTAATCATAGAATTTTTGGTTTTGTAAGATGAAAACGTTTTTGAGATATGTTGCACAATGATATGAGTGCACTTAACATGACTGAATTTTACACTTAAAATGGTTAAGTGGCTTAAAAAGTAAATGATCTGCCCAGGTCACACAACCAAATGACTTGAGTCTGAATTGATGTATATAGCTCATATTCCTGTCTGTGTTTAAAGAAATCATTACTGGAGCCAGCAGGTGGCACAGTGGTTAAGGTGTTGGACTTCCACATGGCCAATCGTGGCTTGAGTCTTAGACCCAGTGGCTTGAAACTCACACCGGGCATGTGTGTGTACCCAAAATCCTAAGAGGAGAAGAGATTGCAGCGTGGCCATCCTCCTCAGGGAGTGATTTCTCACTTTCTTTCTGTCTCTCTGGAGAATACACATACCCTACAGCAAAAAAAACCCTCAATAGTTATTGAGACATGGCCATCCCCCTGGAGTGCTTTCTCATTTTCCCTCTCTCTGTATCTGTCTCTCTTCAATGAGCACACACATCTTGTGGTTAAAATTTTTAAAAATAATAATTCTAAAAAATACTACAAAATTCACAGCAATGTGAGAGCAGAGATGAATAAAATCATGTTTGAAAACTGTATCATAGGGACCAGCAGTTAGCATAATGGCTATGTCACTGAACTCCCATGTAGTTGACCGCGGTTCGAGTCCCGGACCCGGTGGCTTAAACTCACACCGGGCACGTGTGCGTGCGTGCCCAAGATCCCTAGAGGAGAATGGAGGAGAAGGGATTGCGGCATGGCCATCCCCCCCTGGTGGGTGATTTCTCGCTTTCTGTCTCTCTGTCTATCTCTGTCTTTCTGGTGAGCGCACATGCCCTATAGCAGGGAAAAAAAAAAAAAAAAAAACTCTCCAAAAAAAAGGAAAAAAAACTGTATCATAAATTCTATTTTTTGGAGAGGTTTTTGCTATAGGGCACGTGCACTCGCCAGAAAGACAGAGATAGACAGAGAGACAGAAAGTGAGAAATCACCCCACAGGGCCATGGCCATGCTTCAATCCCTTCTCTTCCATTCTCCTCTCGCAATCTTGGGCATGCATGCACACACTCCCAACATAAGTTTAAGCCACCAGGTCCGAGACTCTAACGGCAGTTGACTACATGGGAGTCCAGCGACGTAACCATTACACCAACTGCTGGTCCCTAAATAACTAATTCAAAAAAAAAAAAAAAAAAAGTCCACTGGCATAGAGATACAAGCTACATTCTTCAACTTCACTTCTATTTTAAAAAGTGGTATTTTGGTCCCCGTGTGTTGATTCTCTTGTCATATTTCTCAATTAACTCAGGATTCAAGTTAGGGAATGGGATGTTATTCATTGAGTTCCTTCAAAATCTCTGCAAAAAGATCAAACATACCTACACTATGTGGTATGGACTATTATAATGTTACAAGGCCACCTTATGGTCCCATGAGTGCAAACTTTGACAGACACCATTATGCAGGGCATGACTGTAATTACTGCTGAGTGTGCCCTCGGCCTGCTCCTCGTTCACCAAACATCCTCTATAAGCAAACAAAGGCCCCCGTGGCGAATCTAGGACACCACAAGTCCCTTGAACTTCAAAAGAGCTTTTGCTATGCTACTGTAGATACAAATGCACATGACTTAATTGTTCATACATTAAAGTTGGCAAAGACTGGCATGCAGAAAGTTCATGATAAAACTCTGGGTCCTCAGAAAATTCAATTCATCATAACTCTGACGGAACACTGATGAAGTTGTTCTGTACAGTGTTCCTAAAGGAAGATTTCCTATACCCTGTTTTCATTCCCTATACCATGTTTCTTTTCTTTTTTAAAAAATCTTTTTTTAAGAATTATTTTATTTAACTTTATTTATTTATTTAGTTAGTTAGTTAGTTATTTACTTAATTTTTTGAGAGGTTTTTTGCTATAGGGCGCGTGCACTCACCAGAAAGATAGAGAGAGACAGAGAGACAGAAAGCAAGAAATCACCCCCCAGGGGGGATGCCCACACTGCAATCTCTTCTTCTCCATTCTCCTCTTGGGATCTTGGGCACGCACACACATGTGCCTGGCATGAGTTTAAGCCATCAGGTCCGGGACTTGAACCTCAGTCGACTATGTGGGAGCCCAGCGTCATAGCCATTACACCAACTGCTGGTCCCCTTATTTGTTTATTTTTAAATAAATAATTTATTATTATAATAATAATATATAATAATAATTTATTATAATAATAATTTGACCAGAGAGAGAGAGGGAAAGCAAGAAAACAAGCCCCCATGTCCGGGACTCCATGTGGGAGTCCAGCACCCTTAGCCACTACATCACTTGCCGGCCCCTCTATTCTTTTTTAATTATAAAAAAGATACATTTAAGAGTTTTCATACTCAGAGCAAAATATCTCTCACTCTGCTCTCTGCCCACTAAGACGAGCCTGAACTCTGCTTTGACAGAGAAAAATGCTGCCCCTTCCAGTTGGCAGAATGCTGTGCACACATGCAATCCCATGTGTCTTCAAGATGGCACAACGAGGGAAGCAAAGGTGGCAACCTGCCGTGGAGACGGGCTGGAGAAGGGAAGGGATTTTCCGACGTCCCACACCCAAGCAGAGCGGACAGCTCTTGGTAGAGCAGACAGCTTTCTGCTTCCTTGTCTCGTGCTCTTGCTTTTTTACTTATTTTATTATTTTTTAAAGAGAAATTTTTGCTATAGGGCACATGCAGTCACCAGAGAGACAGAGAGAGACAGAAAGACAGAAAGTGAGTCATCTCCCCAGGGAGGGGGGATGGCCACACCGCAATCCCTTCTGCTCCATTCTCCTCTGAGGATTTTGAACACATATGCACACGTGCCTGCTGTATTTTAAGTTGCCGGGTCCAAGAGTCGAACTGCAGTAGACTGTGTGGGAGTCGAGATGAAACCATTATGCCATCTGCTGGTCCCTTATTATTATTATTTTTTAATTTGACTAGAGAGAGATGGTGGGGGGGGAGTGAGAAAGCAAGCCATCAGGCTGGGACTGGAACCGCAGTCAGCCATGTAGGAGTCCAGCGTCTTAACCACCATCCCATCTGCCGCCTCCCACCACTCCCCGTGCACTTTCTAAAGCACAGTGCCAATTCCAACCCTTCTCTCTGATGTGAAGTCAGGACTGACCATTAATAGGACACACCAGGGAAGGGACACAGTCAAAACTCACACTGCTCGACTAATGGCTGCCCCTGCAAATCATTACTTATCCTGAACATCACCAAACGGGAGTTGTGGTTTTTTATTCTAGCGATGTATTTTTTTTTTTTCCATTTCCCACTAGGTTAGTCATTCTTTTTCTTTCTTTCTCTTTTTTTTTTTTTTTTTTTTTTTTTGAAGAGGTTTTTGCTATAGGGCGCGTACACTCGCCAGACAGACATACCAGACAGACAGAGAGAGACAGAGAGACAGACAGAAAGCGAGAAATCACCCCCCAGGGGGGATGGCCACACCGCGATCCCTGCTCCTCCATTCTCCTCTCAGGATCTTGGGCACACACGCACATGTGCCCAGCGTGAGTTTTTGTTTTTTAAGCCACCCAGTCCAGGACGCGAACTGCGGTCGACTACATGGGAGTCCAGTGACATAGCCATTACGCTAACTGCTGGTCCCAAGGTTAGCCATTCTTTCTCCCTTCCCTTTTAGTTCATGAATTTCTTGCACCTGAAGGATCACGTTTTTCTCTTTCTTCTTGAGCTGTAATTACAAATAACGGTCTAGTTGCTAACCCACACGTCTGTGTAAGACCGACAAAGCTCTCTCTATGCTCCAGGTCAACATTAAGCTGCTCTCCTTGCAGAAGGGGTCAGGGCATTGAGTGGGTATAGATGCTGTGTATCTCATCTACGAGATACAGTTAGAGCTGCCAGAATGTTAACCTAGAACTTTCAAGCGATTAAGATATACAATTACTTTCCATTTCAATGGTTTTAACATTACTTTAGATATTCGTTCCTGCCTGCCATTATTAACCTGCTTCGTGTGTTTTTATTTCTTCTGTGGTTGGAGTGAGAAGTTAGAAAGACAGACAGGTAGTTAAGGAAAAGGTGGGCAGCAAAAAGAGAAATATAGAACAGTTTTGTGAAAAAAAAAAAAAAAAAAAGAAAGACCTCAGGGGCCGGCAAGTGGCATGGTGGTTAAGGGCATTGGACACCCACATGGCCAACTGTGGTTCGAGTCCCAGAACTGACAACTTGCTTTCTCACTTTCCATCTCTCTCTCTCTTTCTCTTTCTCTCTATCCTTCTCTAGTCAAATTAAAACAAATAAATAGGTAAAATAAATAAAGTAAAACAAAATCATTTTTAAAAAATAACAAAGACCTTTTTTGAAGAAGAATTTTTTTTTAACTTTATTTATTGGTTTATTTATTTATTTTAATTTGACCAGAGAGGGACAGAGTGAAAGAAAGAGAGAGGGAAAGCAAGAAAGCAAGCTGCCAGGTCTGGGGCTCAAACCGTGGTAGACCATGTGGGAGTCCAGTGCCCTTAACCACCACGCTACCTGCCAACCACACAAAGATCTCTTAACCTGTTATTTATTAGGAAAACTCCCACATCATAACTGGTTAACACTACTCATGTTCTTTCTTTTATTATTAGTTTGCTATAGGGTACATGTGCTCACTGGAGAGAGAGAAAAAGAGAGAGAGAGAGAGAGAGAGAGAGAGAGAGAGAGAGAGAGAGAGAAATGAGAAATCATCTCCCAGGAAGGATGTCCACGCCATAATCCCTTCTCCTTCAATCTCCCCCTTGAGATTTTGGGCACGCAGGCACATGCAGCTGGTGTGCTTTTCAAGCTGCCAGGCCAGGACTCAAAGTGCTCTGTCAGCCATATGGGATCCAGCCACCTTAACCGCCATGCCACCTGCTACCCCATGTCCTTAGGAATATATCAATAGTAGACTCTCTGGCTTTAATTTACACAGTAACCTATCAGAACTACTTTACAAGGTTTCAAGAATGGGCCAGCAGGGGCTGTGGTAGTTAAGACACTAGATGCCCACATGGCCAACTCAGGTTCAAGTCCCAGACTGGCAACTTGATTTCAAGCAATTAAATGTATAAATAGTAATAATGATAATAAAGAAATAGATCAGCAAAGATATAAAAAAAAAAACAAATGCAATATTGACACAGAGTTAAGGTATCATTCAACAGATTATGTATTATTTTCAAAGGGAGAGATGTATCTTCATAATGGAAAGACCAGACCCGGCAACCATCCACTCAGTCAAGTAATGAAACTGAACAGCACTGATGAATGACCAACTGCACGCAATATAAAACCAGCACCGCCTACAGAGCAGTCTGACCAAATATGTTGGGTATGTGTGTGAGCATGTCCAAAATCCCAGGAGGAGACTAGAGAAGGGATTGCAGCATGACCGTCGCCCGGGAGGTGATTTTCATTGTCTCTCTCACTGTCTCTAGCAAGAGTGTGTGCCTGGGAACCAGCAGTTAGCATAATGGCTATGTCACTGGACTCCCACGTAGTCGACCCGTAGTCACGTCCCGGACCTGGTGGCTTAAAACTCACGCCGGGCGTGTGTGCATGAGTGCCCAAGATCCTGAGAGGAGAAGGGATTACGGCGTGACCATCCCCCCTGGGGGGTGATTTCTCGCTTTCTGTCTCTATGTCTCTCTCTCTCTGTCTGGTGAGCGCACATGCCCTATAGCGAAAACCTCTCCAAAAAAAAAAAAAGAAAAGAAATCTCCGGTGGATGCTGGCTTTTTGCATAGGGCTCTGCTTGTGACTTTGACAATCCCAGGTTAGTGTCCACAGTACTTAGCAATGGGGTGGAAGGAGACCCACGTTTCCACTATAAATAGAGGCAAAGATAATTTGGAGAGAAAACGGAGAGGTAAGGTATTTGTGGGGCACAGATATAGCTTGTTATCTGTTTATGAGGATGTGTATAGTATTCTCGACTGGACTGAGATGTATATCATGCTGGGTAAAGTTTCTTTACAATCTACATGATGTATAGCAATTAAATGTATAAATAGTAATAATGATAATAAAGAAATAGATCAGCAAAGATATAAAAAAAAATGCAATATTGACACAGAGTTAAGGTATCATTCAACAGATTATGTATTATTTTCAAAGGGAGAGATGTATCTTCATAATGGAAAGACCAGACCCGGCAACCATCCACTCAGTCAAGTAATGAAACTGAACAGCACTGATGAATGACCAACTGCACGCAATATAAAACCAGCACCGCCTACAGAGCAGTCTGACCAAATATGTTTGAATTTAACCAAGCCTTTAGACTAAATTTCTAGTATACAAGAAAGATGGGGATAGAGGAACCAGGTAAACCATTATGAGGAATAATCAGATAAATCTAAAACATGGAACATTCTTCAAATCAGCTAGTTTTGTCCCTTCAAAAAGTCTGTGTTGGGCACCAGCAGTTAGCGTAATGGCTATGTCGCTGGACTCCCATGTAGTTAATGGCAGTTCGAGTTGTGGACCCAGTGGCTTAAACTCACACCAGGCACATGTGCATGCATGCTCAAGATCCTGAGAGGAGAATGGAGGAGAAGAGATTGTGGCGTGGCCATCCCCCCTGGGGGTGATTTCTCGCCTTCTCTCTGTCTTTCTCTCTGTCATTCTGGTGAGCACACGCACCCTATAGCAAAAACCTCTCCAAAATAATAATAATAAGTTATAAAACTCTTGTCCTTATGCACTGGGCCAGTTACTGGGGCCTACTAGAGACTCCAACATGCTTTTTTTTTATAGGGGGGAGGTTTTTGCTATAGGGTGTGTGTGCTTGCTAGAGAGACAGAGAGACAGAGAGCAAGAAATCACTCCCCTTGCCTGGGGAGGGATGGCCATGCTGCAATCCCTTCTCCTCCATTCTCCTCTCGAGATCTTGGGCATGCACACACATGTGTCTGGCGTGAGTTTAAGCCACCCAGTCTGGGACTCGAACCACGGTCGATCACATAGATGTCCAGCGACATAGCCATTATGCCAACTGCTGGTCCCTCCAACATGCTTTTAAAGCAGATTCTGGGGACAGTAGCCATATCAAAGAGAAAGCACAGTCCCCTTACATTGGATCGTTTTATCTGTCCTATGACAATCTCATTACTTCCAAACTAAGGATTCTATCAGCACATGGCTAGGAAAATGCTAAATATAACTAATATTAGCTTATTAATTAATACTATTTTAATTTTTTCATAAAGTAAAATTTTTTATCTTATTTTAGCTGAACCACAATTTTAAAAATCAGAAAAACAAGGAACTCCTTACTTGTTCTCATCATGGGTTCAAATATATCCCTTAGAATTTCAGTCTTTTGTTTTTTGGGGGTTTTTTTTTGAGAAATTTTTGCTTTAGTATACATGCGCTCACCAGAGACACAGGGAGAGACAGAGAGAGAAAAAGTGAGGGCCACACCACAATCCTTTCTCCTCATTCTTCCCTCTGGATTTTGGGTACACATGAACACACACCCGGTGTGACTTTCAACCCACTGAGTCTGCTACTCGAACCGCAGTCAGCCATGTGGGAATCCGGCACCTTAACCACTATGCTACATGTTGGCCCCTAGAATTTCAGTTTTTATGAAGGAAAAAGGGTTGTGGCATGATTATGCCCCATTGAGAGATGCTCTCTCTCTCTCTCTCTCTCTCTCTCTCGATAGTGCATGCAACCTCTGGAAATTAAAAATATAAAAATAGGGACCAGCAGATGGCATAATGGCTATGTCACTGGACTCCCACGTACTCCACTGTGGTTCAAGTCCCGGACCCAGTGGCTTAAATTCACACCGGGCACGTGTGCGTGCATGCCCAAGATCCCGAGAGAATGGAGGAGAAGGGATTGCAGCATGGCCATCACCCTGGAGGGTGATTTCTCGCTTTGTCTCTCTGTCTTTCTAGTGAGCACATGCACCCTATAGCAAAAATCTCTCCCCCTCCCAAAAAAAAAGGAAAAATATAAAAATAAACTTAAAAATTAAGAAGTTCAGTTTTAAGAAGCAGCTACTACAGGGAAGTGCTGACAACCACACAGAGTTCTAGAAAGTAAACTTCTTACCCTCTACAACTGCCCTCTGCCCTCACACAACCACCCTGTGCTTAACCCAACAACCCTGTCCATGGGTATTGATTTATTCAAGCCAATGCATCAAATCCCAGAGCCCTCACTCTTCAGAAACTAGCGATGGGTTCTTCTCCCAAGTTTATGCAATTAGAATTAGGTTCCTTCAACCAGGAATGAAAACAACTTTGGCTAAACCTTACAAACTGCACTGTTGCTTCTGCGTGAAGATAACACAGTCACTTGATATCACACAGGTTTTTGGTTTTGTTGTTTTGGCTTTTTGTTTTGTTTTTTAGGTTTTGTGGGGTTTTTTTTGTTCTTTTTTGAGAGTTTCTTTTCTATAGGGTGTGTGCGTTGACCTGAGAGCGAAAAGTCACCCCCTAGGAGGATGGCCAGACCACAATTCCTTCTCCTCCATCCTCCTCTCAGGATTTTGGGCACACACACAAACAAGTGCACACGCACGTGCACGCCCCTGGCATGAGTTTTTAAGCCACCAGGTCTGGGACTTGAACTGTGGTTTACTACCTGGGAGTCCAGTGACACAATCATTACACCATCTGCTGGTCCCATTTTGTTGTTATTTTAATAATGATGTGTGTGATGCACCAGAAGTCCCAGCGTGGGGACAAAAAGCATGTTTCACATAGTCTGGTGACTCCTTTATTGCCCATTAAGGAAGGGAATTAGAAGCAGCTGCAGGGACCAGCAGTTAGCGTAATGGCTATGTCGCTGGACTCCCATGTAGTCGACCACGGTTCACGTCTCAAACCCAGTGGCTTAAAACTCACGCCGGGCGCGTGTGCGTGCGTGCCCAAGATCCTGAGAGGAGAACAGAGGAGAAGGAATTGTGGTGTGGCCATCCCCCCTGGGGAGTGATTTCTCACTTTCTGTCTTTCTGGCGAGCATACATGCCCTATAGCAAAAACCTCTCAAAAAAAATTTTCTTTCTTTCTTTCTTTCTTTCTTTCTTTCTTTCTTTCTTTCTTTCTTTCTTTCTTTCTTTCTTTCTTTCTTTCTTTCTCTCTTCTTTTAATATGACCAGAGAGGGACAGAGAGAGAGAAAGAGGAAGTGTGAAAGCACGCCACCAGGTCCGGGACTCCAACCGTGGTGGACCGTGTGGGAGTCCAGCGCCCTTAACCACCATACCACCTGCCAGCCCCCTCACACGAGTTACCACTAACCCTTCCTGACCGAGTTTACTGGCAGACGACTTTGGCAAAGTAGAGCTTTCCCAAAGGCAGGCAAGGCAGGGAGAGAGAACAGCACCCCCTACCCCAGTCAGAAGCTTGTGTGACTAGGGAAAGACGAGTGTGGGGTGGGGGCTGAACACTAGCTCCAGGAACTCTCCGCTACTTGTTTCTCCCCTGCAGGGAGAACGCACGCACCAAGGCTAAGACATGACGTGACTCAATGTGCAATGTACAGGAAACGGGAAGTCACCTCATTTCAGGATGAGTCCAACGCATCTAAGAGAACGCCTTACCTAGGTACAAGGACGCGTTTTCTTTCTTGACATTGTCGTCTAAATAGGTTGGTCCCAGGGTATAAATAGGTGTGGAGCCCATTCCGATGAGAATCTGTGCGCACACGAATAAAGCCACATAGATCCAGTGACTGTTCCCTCCCGAATCCTTCGGGCAGGGGGGAGGCTCCAGCGAGACAGTGGCGTTGCCACTCTGACACAGGCCGTCGTTCGGGGCCGAGGCGTTCAACTCTTGGACCTGGTAGGGCGGCGAGATGAAGTGAGGTAAAGCGAACAGGGCAGCCCCAAAGGCGATGAGCAGTCCACCCACCGCCAGCCACAGGGGCCGCCGCCCCCGGCCGCCGAAGTAGCTGACGAACACCACAACCACCAGGTTCCCGATGTCAAAGCAGCTGACCAGCAGCCCCGACTCAGAGCTCTTCAGACTGTAGCGCCTTTCGATGGTGGTGATGACACTGCTCAGGTACCCGGAGACCATCAACGCCTGGATGAAGGTCAGAAAGCACATGCAGACCAGGAAGCAGCGGGAATCGGTGAGGACCACATAGAGGCACCTTCTCTCCTGGAGCGTGGCCAGCGTGGAAGACACCGAGGCGGTTTTACTGACGTCCACTCTGTGGTTACAGTCCCCGAGCCCGACCATCCCCGCCGAAGTGGACGGGGCAGAGGGACTGGGGGCCAACGCATTCGGACCTTGCTTCAACTCCTGGTGGCCTGAAGAATCTGTACAGCCCAAAGCCGGCTTGGCGTCTACACTCTCGGGGCTGAGGTTCGGCCGGCAGGAAGCGCTGTTCAAGACTGGCAAACTCTTAGACCTGAGGGTCTCCGGCGCGCACTTCTCTTGGACAGCTCCCCCTGTGGCCGGAGCCTCCAGCTGCTCTCCCGCCCGGGACTGCAGCCCAGTACCTTCGTCCATGGCTCTTAGAATTCAGAGGCGATCGCTGAGAGCTCACAAGGACTCCACCGCTTTTCATCCACCCGCACGAGGGGCCGAAGTCTGGCCCACTCGGTCGTGCCCACCTGCGACCCGGGCTGGGGCTGCAGAGCCGCGCAGTAGGGCATCCTCACCAGCAGAGAGGCGCCCAGGGCATCCTGACCGCAGACGCGGCCCCGAGCCTCGGCAGCCGCGTGCCCCGGGGGGCAGGGGTCCGCGCGGTCTTACGATGAGCCCTGCTTGGCGTCCACCTCGGGGCGATAGCTCGCGGCAGGTGCCTTACGCGTCCCGGGCGCATCCCCTCCGCCGCCGCCGCTCGGCTCGAGGCCAGAAGCGAGCGCGCCACGCGCCCAGCGTGGGAGCACTTAGCGCTGCTGTCCACACGGCATTCCGCCCTGCTGCGCCGCCGGCGCTGGGTCCTCGCCGCCTGGACTCGTTATACCCTTGGGCTTGACACTGCCAACCTGCAAAGCGGAGAGAGGATGGTCAGCGAGGCGGGCTGGGGCGACTGTCTCCGCGCCCCGGAGGCCAGCGCTAGGCGATCGCGGTCGCGGTGAGTGGGGCGCAAGGGCAGGGAGGAGCTAAGCCCGGGAGGGCCCAGCAGCTGCCGCTCGCAGTCTCCAGTCCCGGAACAATAAGCAGCAGGCGGTCGGCAGAGACTCCCTCATTGTCTGCCGCGGACCTGCCCCCGCCCCGCCCCTTTTGCCTTAAACAGTGCGTTTGCTTTTCTGTGTTAGTAATTACCAACCTGGCAGCTCTGACTCAGAGGCAGTGTCTTTTATTCGCGTGAACTAATTGCAACCTTTGCGAACTCCTACTCCATTACTCGAAATAGAAAATGCCCAAAAGAACAAAGGAAAGTTTTTTTAAAATCACAACCACACAATACCTTCTCTGTCCCGATTTTTAAAAAAGGAAAATAAAGGGTAGGAGGGGGACCTGCGTTTGTAGAAATGTGTGTGCACACTTGTGCGCTGGCACGTGTGCGCGACTGGATGGGAACCCGTCTGCTCCATCAGAGGCACGTTCTCAAAGCCAAAGACAGCCGCGAAAGGTCACCGAGCTCGCCTCTTTATTCCCAACGCTAAAAATAACCCCGCCTCCCGCCCGAAAGAACTATTCAATTACAGATACCAGGGGCATTTGAGGTGGTGGCCCAAGCTAAAATCCCAGAGCGCAGTGTCAAGCGAAACCGAAAATCAATTTGCCGTGCGGAGGGCTGGGAAAACCACAACCAAACAAAGAGATGCCGGCACGCTGTCACCGCGCGCGAGCCCACGGAGCCGGCTCAGCACACGCAAGCGGGCGGGGAGGTGTGCTATTTACTGGATGCACCCCGCGAATGTTGGCCCGGGGTGTGAGTGCGCGTGCGCGGGAACACACGTACATACATACATACACACACACACACACACACACACCCCGGCGTGTACGTATTTGCAGAGGAGAGACTTAAGTGAACCACCGCTCGGCCGATCCCGCACCCAGCTTGAGATCAGTGAGAGCCGAAAACAGGTGTGCCCCGGGGTAAACCTCCGCCCATAATCTTGGGGACCTCCACTCCACGCCTCCCGCCCGAGGGGATGTGCACCAGGTGGGAGAGATCCGGGCTCGGCGGCTTTGGATTTCATTCTGCGGCTCGCCTTTGTGATGCTGCTGAGAAACGAGAAGGACGGCTACGGCAGAAAGGCGGAGAGGCTGACGGCCAGGGTCCGCTCTGGCGTCTCCCTTGGCTGGGCTGAGCCGGCCCGGGTCCCAGATCTCGGGCCTGCCAAGCCGCTCACAGCCGGGGCTTCCCCGCCACCCGCTTTCTCGGGAGACTTCCAGGGGAACCCCACCAGCCGCTGCGTGCGAAGCCAGGGAATCCCGGCAAACTCCCTCGCCGCGCGCAAGGCGTTCGGATCCCTGCCGGGGCAAGCACCGGAATGGCAGCACCGGTGCGGATAGACACTCGAATCCAGGCGGAGAGCTCTCGGAGCAGGCGTGGAATCCCAGGGACATCCCCTGCGCGCGCGCATACACACACACACACACACAGCCCGTGGGAGGACAGAACCGCCGGGGACAGCTCCCCGCGCAGCCGCGGCGCTCAAGCCTCCGCTACTCACCCCCGAATCCGTCGGTCAGTTTGCTCGGCTGAGTGGAGCCGCGGGCAGCGTGGAGGTGCGGGAGTGCTTGTGTTCCACTTGGGTAAGCAGCCTCGGTCCAGCTGTCGCGAAATCAGTGAATGAGGCTGTGACTAAGGCTGAACTCTTTCCCCCCACTCGCCGCCTGTCACCCAAGCCTCTCCCCCTCTGCAAACACACACACGCGCACAGGGACGCGCCGGGAGTAGCGAGGCAGAGGGCGCAGGCGCGCGGGCAGCCACCCAGCGCAGCTTGCAGGCGGCCAGCCACCCGGCTGCCCTTCACCTGCGCGGTGCGGGCAGGCGAGGAGCGGTAAAGCCAGGGGCTAGGCGTTTTCTAAAAGAGTCAGCGGAGAGGTAGAGCCTACTCCAAATAAAGAATTATTTTCTGATCACTTTACCATGCCCTGGGCTCCCACGGTGTATTTGTCTGTGGACCAAAAATGAAGGAGATGGGATGCCTGGTTTGAGGAAACCTCTGTCTTGTGGGGGGAAACCCGTGTAACTGGCTTAAATACTCTATATTCAGCGTGCTGCTGGAGACCTGATAACCATCGACCTTCATTTCCAGGGAGCGCAAACAGCACGTGCAACGGCCCAGGAGTTGGTGCTGCCGGGGAACAGGTGGATGAGTTGGCCAGGAGGTGGCAGGGATCAGACAGAGGACGGGATCGCAAAAGCCACAGAGGAGGAAAGGACACTAGGGTTTCATCACTTGTGCACTTCCGGTACTGAGTGGCCGATGACAGTCTCACTTCCTCAGCAGAAAGCTGGCTTTGATAGTGGACTGAAGTGAGTCCACACGTGGGCCCGGAGACAAGCTAGGAGGCATCTCAAAGCCGAATGTGATGGAGCAGTAATGGGGGGTGAAGAAGCGGGAGTTGACTGAAAACACACTGAGGAGGCAGATGTGGCAGCTGGTGACATCTGGAGGAGGAGAAAATGGGCCAATATAGGGTGTCTCCCAAGTCTCACTCTTGGGTGACTGGGTGGATGATTGATATCCAATAAAAACATAGAGGAGAACCATGCTGGAGGGGGAAAGTGGTTCCCATTTTAGATGCGCTGCGTTGGAAACACCTTTGAGACACACAAGGGTACATGTCCCATAAGCCATTGGACCTAGGACGTAGGAGGTTCGGACTAGGGATATATGTTAACAATCATCAGCCCAAAGGTAGAGTGAGAAAGGATGGGATGAACAGAGACGATGATCCAAAAGACACAGCCACACCCTGGGAGCACCACCAAGATCTGCCAGGAAAGGGGGAAAGCCAAGGAGGCTTGAAAAGGATCAGAGAGAATGGAAAGAATCAGAAAAGCAAAGCAGCAGGCATCTCTAAGGAGGGAAGGGTCAGATATGCAAAAGGTGGCATCGAAGTCAAATCGGATGGTAGCTGAAAATAGTGTCTGAGGGGCCAGAGGTGGCGTGGTGATTAAGGTGCTGGATTTCCATGTGGTCGACTATGGTTCGAGTCCTGGACCTGGCAGCTTGAAAATCACACTGGGATCATGTGTATAAGCACCCCAAATCCCGAGGGGCAAATGGAGAAGGAATTGCAGCTTGGCCATCCCCCCAGTGGGTGATGTCTCACTTCCCCTGTCTCATCTGTCTCTCTCTAGCAAACATGCACACCCTATAGCAAAAGGAAAAAAATAGTATCTAAGGACACTGGTGATCTTTGACAGAGCAGGAGAGCTACCTAATAAAGGAGAAGGCCAGGCACTCAAGGACCATGGACATGCTGGTCACTGCTGTACACCAGGGCCCACAGGCCCCTACACTTACCTAGCAGAGCACTTCCTATACTTTACAGTTTAGTAAGTGTGCAGAGGTTACATAACTTGGCAGAGGCAGCCAGCCAGCCTGTAGATAATGTGAGCCCCTAAGCTGCAAAAATCTACGCTCTGAACCTGCCCCTTACTCCCTCTCCTGTCATCGGCTAGCACCTTGATTTGTCAACACATCATGTATCTGTTAACGATCTCACTTTAATCCAACGACCACTGTATCTACAGCTGATCCTCAGAGGACAAGTCAGTCCAGCTGATGCCGAAAAGCAGTTAGCGTGTGCTCGCAGTCCCTGCTGAGACGATGCTGACGTGCTCACAGCTGTCAAACTGACCAGTCAGATGTGGCGAAGGCACGCACTTCCTCTTCCCTGCCACTGGTCTCTCTTCCTGAGAGCCCCACCCTGTCCACGGGCGCTTTGCTCCAAGTAGGCGATAGGACTCCAACTGCCTGTCCTGTCCAGATTTCAGTCCCCACTGCTGACAAGGTGGGCTTCCACTACCCGAATAGTCTATGAATGTATTCTGGGTCCAGACAGAATTTGCCTCCTGCTGTTCTTGTCTCCCAGGCTCTTTGCCCACTCTCTCATTCCAGCCTCGGCTCCAAACAGCAGCTGTCCCGTAGCAAAGTGCATTCATTGCACCAGCGACCACCACACAGCTTCCCTACTCAAACACGTGTGTCCCTTAAACACACCATGTTTATTCACAGTCAATTACCATGGCTAAACTAGAAACAACTCTAATACCTATGGATTTTTTTATTGACACTAATAGAAAGATCGGTATTTATAGACAGAATAATAAAGTCCCATTAACCAGCCACCTAGGAACTAAGAAAAAACATTTGGCGAGAGATTTATCTTTTGCTTTCTCTTTCATAATTAAGTACAAATTTGGAAAAAGTCAGGTATGCTCCCCTCGGACCTAAGGTTTGGATGACCAGGAAGAAATGCACTCACGTCATGAGCTCTGCTGTTCTCCTGGGGTGTCCCACTCAGTATGGGCTGTCCTCTCGTCCGAGCTACCTGCCGTGTGGGAACATTGGAAGAGGCGGTGCCTGTCTGGAAACACTCTTTAAATTCAGGCTGACTTATGCTTCCTCTAAGTCCATCTAATCAATACACAAACATCTTCGTTTCTGGTCTTTGTCTAACCAGAGTGTAGCCTTTGAAACTACCTAAGGAATTTTACAGATGTTCCATCTGGCTGTTCTGGAGGGTGGAGCCAGGCAAAGCAGAAAGGGCCTTTGTGGGCTTAAAATATAATGTGCAGGGTCTTCAAAAAGTCCACGGAGGGGGACCAGCAGGTGGCATAGTGGCTAAGGTGCTGGACACTCCCACATGACAGACCATGGTTCGAGTCACCAGACCTGGTGGTTTGCTTTCTCACTTTCCCTCTCTCTCTCTCTCTCTCTGTGTCTCTCTCTGGTCAAATTAAAATAAATGAATGAATAAATAAAAATAAATAATTCTTTAAAAAAACAAAATCCATGAAGGGACCAGCAGTTAGCAAAATGGCTATGTCGCTGGACTCCCATGTAGTTGACCGCGGTTCGCATCCCGGACCCAGTGGCTTAAAACTCACGCCCGCCACGTGTGCATGTGTGTCCAAGATCCCAAGAGGAGAATGGAGGATAAGGGATTGTGGCGTGGCCATCTCCCCCCCCGGGAGGGGGGGTGATTTCTCGTTTTCTGTCTCCCTGTCTCTGTCTGTCTGGCGAACGCACGCACCCTATCGCAAAAACCTCTCCAAAAAAAAAAAAGTCCATGAAAAAATGTGTACTATTTTAAAAGTACATAGGATTTCAGAAGTTTTTAATACCAAAATAAACTCATACTTTAAATAACCTTTTTTCTTTTTCTTTTTTTTTTTCCTTTTTCCTAGAGAGTGTGTGCCCTCACCAGAAAAGAGAAAGAAGAAAACCTCCTCCATGGGGAATGGTCACACCACAATCCCTTCTCCTCCATCTCTCCCTCCTTTTGCGATTTTGGGCATACCTGGCCTGTCTCTCAAACTAGCAGATCCAGGACTTGAACCCTATGGTTGGCCATGTGAGATCTAGCTGCTTAAACACCAGGCCATTGAGCTGGCCCAATAATCTCATATTTTATTTCCATTTTTTCAGACTTTTAAGTACCTTCATACGTAATTGCCACTACCAAAATTGTTAAATTATTGCAGTCAGCCTGCAGAAGGCCGGCTGCACTGGGCCCTTTGGTTTGTTTTTTAGTTTGTATTTTATTCACAATCAACAGTGTGTACGTGTGCACAAGAGAGAGAAAAGGGGAGGGGACACCCTCAACAGGGTTTTCTCACCTTTTTTTAGACAATTATTCATTTAATTTTAATTTATCATTATTATTATTTTTAAATTTGTTACAGAGCACGTGCACTCACTGGAGAGAGACAGAGAGAGAGAAGGATAATAAGAAAGCAAGCTGCCAGTTCTGTGACTCGAACCACAGCCGACCCCATGGGAGTCCAGCACCTTAACCACCATGACACCTGCGGGCCCCTCATCACTTTTTGATCACCTTTCCACAGCCCTCTGGCTTGTCAGAATATTGGGTGCCAACCCACACACTGGGCATGTTTACAAACCTACCTGGGGATCCGAACCCACAGACTTCCAGCACTGCAGTTCAACACCAACCTTGCCACCAGACTGAGCCAGTACTATTTTATAATTGAATGAGGTATTGGTCATTTAAGAGGAGAAAAATTGTTGGAGCCAGCAGGTGGCATAGTGGTTAAGGTGCTGGACTTCCACATGGCCAACTGTGGTTCAAGTCCCAGACCTGGAGGCTTGAAACTCTCTGGACATGCGTGTGTGTGTATGTATGTGTGTGCCCAAGATCCCACGAAGATAATGGAGGAGAAAGGATAGTGGTGTAGCCATTCCCCCTGGAGGGTGACTTCTCATTTTCTCTCTCTCTCTCTCTCTCTCTCTCTCTCTCTCTCTTTCTCTGTCTGGTGAGCACATGCATCCTTATAGTAAAAATCTCTCTTAAAACAAGAGAAGAGACAAATTGCATCATTAATATGACCCCTTAACAGAAGTTGCCTTTCCAACCTGTCTTAAAGGGAATTGCAAGGTACGTAAAATAGGACAGGAACGGCTCTGGGCCTGGGTACAGTGAGTGCAGATGGTCACTGCAACCCTGTGCTTTGAGGGTCCTGCAGGGGTGAAGGCACGTGGGAACCAACAGTGTCCACGTCAGCGCTGCCAGTCTAAGCAATCACAAGATACCAGTCCCAGGAACACTGGGTGGTCGATCAGGTCATTCTACAAAGGAGCCAAGTATTTGGGCAGCACCACTGGAAGGCAGCCAGGGGAAGGCAAGACCCACCAGTCAGGACCTAAAAGCAACAGCCGCCTCTCTTAATAACATTAAGCCAGACACTGGGGCCTGAAGCTGGCACAGCAGTGAGACAGGAAGCTCTGTGGGACCGCCCCCCGGGGAAAGCTCTGCATTTGCATTTACAGACCCCCCCAGAGTATCCTAGGCTGAAGCTGCAGGGGTGTGGGAATCAGAGTGTCAAGACCCTGTTGGGGGAGCTGGCAGGTGGCATGGTGGTGAAGGGCGCTGGACTCCCACATGGCCGACTGCTGTTCGAGTCCTGGACTTAGCAGCTTGCTTTGTCACTTTCCCTCTCTTTCTCTCTCTCACTCTGTCCCTCTCTGGTCAAATTAAAATAAATAAATAAAGTTAAATAAAATCATTCTTTTTCAAAAAATGACCCTGTTGGGCATTCTCTCTCCCCCTCCCTCTCTGTCCCTCAGCAGCAAACACATCAACTTAAATACACACACTCACACACACTCACTAGACCAAATACGCCAGGGTTGGCAAGGGGATAAGGTTCCCTGGGAAGAGGAGAAGCTGGTCCCTGAAGACCCATGTTCCCCTGAGAGGCATCCATGACACCACGGCTGCCCCCCGGGCCTGGAAACGGAGGAAGCAGGGCAGGAAGGCAAGGGTGGAGGTTAGGACAGGCGCTGCTCCTCGGGCCCCAGGCTTCCCTGCTCGTTCTCCCTGGGTAGGCCCAGAACGCCGAGCCTTGCACACTCCACCCAGGCCATTTCCGACGGCTGTGTTTGCAGCCGGCAGCCTTGCAAAATGAGGTAGCTGTCCCCTGGACAGTGAGCAGGCTTGTCCCTGCTTACTACAAAGCAGGTGCTCCGCCCTGCGATGCCACCCACTGCACGCACAGGCGTCCCTGATGGGCATCACTCTGTGGAGTCCGGGGCAGGGGCATGAGGAACTGGCACAAGTGCCATCCTGCCTCTCGGGCTGCCTTGGCCAGGAGCGGCAACGTCGCGACTCTGAACTCGCCCCTCTCCAGCACCATGACACAGCAGCAGGCTAGGGTGTCAGCCTGGCCTCCTAGGGCCCCCGCGGTTCTTGACAGTTACGTTTTTTTTCTTTTTTTAGTTTACCCATTTATTTCTTCCATAAGAGAAAGATAAGGCGATAGGCACCCCCAACAGGATCCCCACACCACAGCTCATCCCCAGTCTCAGCAGGCCCAGAGACAAGGGCACTCGCAGGCTGGGGTGCGCAGAGAGAGCCCAGGGCACGAACCCAGGACCTGCCTATGCGGGTCCAGTTGTGCTACTGCTGTGCTACTGCCTGGCCCCAGCACTGCCCGATTTCACACTCCCAACCAGATACTCGCCTTTCTCACACTCTCCAGGAGAGCTGGCCCAAGTTCTGAGCTTTTATGCTGGTCTTTCCTCAAGCCTGAAGGCTAATTCAGGGAAAGAAACACATGGAGGGGCAGCAGGTGGCGTCGTGGTTAAGGCACTGGACTGCAACGTGGCTGACCATGGTATGAGTCCTAGACCTGGAGGTTTGCGCGCTCTCTCTCTCTGGTGAATTTAAAATATAAATAAATAAATAAATAAATAAATAAATAAATAAATAAATCGTTTTTAAAAATAAGAAAGAAAGAAGCACATGGGACATGAGAACAGAAATGTGTCAGACACGGCTGATTGATGTTCAGCATACATTATCTGCCTTTTTGTTCTTTCTTGAAAGGCAACAACTATAAAGCTAAAAAACTACATTTCCCAGGCTCTCTTACAGATCATGTTCTACATAAAAGTCAATGCACCCTAGTGAGTTTTAGAGGGCAGGGGGAGGCACAAGCTGCACCCGTTTCTGAGTCTTTTTTGGGGTTTTTTAGAGGAGTTTTTTTTGTGTGTGTTTTTTTGTTTTGCCTTTTTTTTTTTTTTTTTTGCCATAGTGCATGTGTGCTCATCAGAGACAGAGACAGAGAGACAAAAAGTGAGAAATCATCCCCTGGGGGGATGACCACTCCACAATCCTTCTCCTCCATTCCTTCTTCAGGATTTTAGGCACGTGTATACACACACCCCGTGTAAATTTTAAGCCACTGGGTCCAGGACTCAAACCACGATCAAGTACATGTGAATCCAGCAACATAACCATTTTGCCACTTGCTGGTCCCATTTCTGGCTGTCTTATGCAAGCAAGGAGGTCACTGACACGTGGTATTTCTTTTTTTTTTAATTTGCTATAGGGAGGCTGTGGTCACCAGAGAGAGACAGAGAGAGAGGAAGAGAGAAGGAAATGAGAAATCACCCCTGAGGGGAGATGGCCCTGCCACAGTGCCGTCTATCCTCCTCTCAGGACTCTGGGTATGCATGCACTCACTCCAGGGTGTTTTTCAACCCACGGGTGCTGAGACTCGAACCATGCACTCAGTCCTGTAAGACCCAGCTGCTTTAACCACCACCCTACCTGCTGGCCCATGACACGTGGTATTTTTCCGCATTGGTATTCTGTTGTTTAGACTCTGGTTCCTGGGTGTTAAGAGGTAGTTGAAGCACTGGCCACTCTCTGGTCTCTGGATCCAGCCACAGCAGGCTGTCCCTCACTAGATCTGGGACTCAAAGCACTGCCGACGTGTGGGAGTCCACTGCCTTAACCACTATGCCACCAGCTGGCCCCCGGATATTTTGTAAGAATCTAACTTCCCATCATGAATTCCTTTCTGCCTAAAAACATAGAGTGGTAACCGTCCTGCGCTGGAAGACAATAAATACTAAATAACGGCCTTGTACATGAAGGCTTACTCATTCCCCGCCTGGGGACAGTTTTCAGCTTACCTCTCTGTAGCGGAAGTGCCTTTTAGGGCCTGCCTCAGGGATGACACTGAACTGTCTCTAGACTTTCCAAAATCTAGACCCAGAGAGCGAACCCTGAGAACACTTTCTCATCCTGCCTCCTCAGCGTCCATCCCTGCCTGAGGGTATGCTGCTTGCCTGCATGGCGGGAAAGGGCCTGGTTTCTGCGGGACCTGAAGGTGGTGGTCCCACCTCAGGGCAGAGAGGAGTAGCCAACACAGACGCTGTAAAACCACACAGTCAGGGCAGTGGCACAAAACACCCTGCAGGGCAGGTGGGACGGCAGGTTAGCATTTCCTCACACCTACCCAAGAGACAGAAGCTCTGACAGTGCTGAACAGCGACGGCCCTGCCGTCGGCCTCCCTGCTCTCCACCCGCGTCCGGTGGGAAAGCCAGAGTGATTACGAGGAAGGGATTTGTAGTCAACTAGCACTATTTAGTCTTTGTGCTGAGTGCATGGGTATCACTGACATCCTCTTTCATTTTTGTTAATATATATGTGTGTGTGTGTGTGTGTGTGTATTTATTCATGTATGTATGTATGTATGTATGTATGTATTTATTTATTTATTTGTTGTGATTTTCAAGTCACCAGGTCCAGAACTTAAACTGCAGTCAGCCATGTGGGAATCCAGCACCTTAACCACGATGCCACCTGCTGGCCCACTGAGACCTTATTTCTTTTTTTTTTTAAATTATTTATTTCATTTTATCTGTTATTATTATGTATTGTTGTTTTTTAATTTGACCAAAGAGACCAAGAGAGCAAGAGAAGGGGAAAGTGACAAAGCAAGCCACCAGGTCCAGGACTCAAACCACAGTCGACTATGCAGGAGTCCAGCACCTTAACCACCTCGCCACCTGCCAGCCCCCGAAACCCTCTTTCATCACAAGAAAGTTGTCCCGAATTGCAAGATAACCATTAGTTTCTGTTCCACTTAGAAAGAAACAATGTTGCCAACTAAGCTATGACAGGACATCTTGGTCATTAGAGAGAACCAGAAGACTTCCTAACTGCCTATTTTGATCCTAGCTTTGCCACTTATGGCTGCATGCCCTTGAGCAATTCACCAAACCTCTCTGCCTGGTTTCCACGATGGGGCTAATCACAGGACCCATCTCACCAGGTTGTTTTAAGATCCAGTGAGAGAACAGAAGCTGAGACCACATGCACTGAAGTGCCTGGCCCAGGGAGGTGCTTACCAACTGTCAGCATCATAGTAGCTACCCAGTGCTGCCTTCTGTCGCCATCCAAACCATAATTTCCCTCACTGATGATCAGAATGGACCGGACCCAGTAACTTTTGTTTCATGCAAGTGACACACTTCTCTAGAATTCACTCCTATCTACACAATTATTGTCAAATTGATAGGCTATTATATAATCCTTTAGGATCTAGGATTTGATTGTTTTTGTCTTATTTTGGTTTTCCCCTTTCTTATGAGAAAGAGAATTCCTTTCTTATCAGTAACCCCACCAGCATTCTTTTATCAACTTAAGGCTACACATTTCACATGCTGTACTCCACCATTACTGTCAAGTAGCTGTTAGCAATCCTTTCTCTAGAGTAGGGGGCTGAGAATCAGAGATGCTCACCTAAATCACACAGCACAGAAAGTAAAGAGAGAGATTCGAACCAAGCTCAATGACAGTCCCAAACCTGCACTCCTTGTACCTTACTCTGGTTTTCCCCAGCCGAGCTTTAGAGAATCTGAGGAACTCATCTATTGATTAAGATGAAGCATGTCAGGACCAGGAGATGCCATAGTGGTTCTGTCATTGGACTCCCACATGGCCAACCATGATTCAAACTCAAACTGCAGTTTGAGTTCTAGACCTGGTGACTTGAAAATCATGCTGGGCACATGTGCATGCGCGCCCAAGATCCCAGAGGAGAATGGAGGAGAAGGGATTGCAGCATGGCCATCCCTCCTGGGGGTAATTTCTCACTTTCCCTCACTGTCTCTGCCTCTCTCCCCCTCTCTCTCTCTCTCTCTCTCCCAAGAGTGCACATGCCCTAAAGCATAAACCTCCAAAAGAAGATGAAACATATCTCTATAATGCATTATTTAAGTGATTAAAGAATGAGTCAGGGGCCCAGTAGTTGGCATAATGGCTGTCGCTGGACTCCCATGTAGTCAATCAAGGTTTGAGTCCGGGACCTGGTGGCTTAGACTCATGCCAGGCACATGTGTGTGAGTGCCCAAGATCCCGAGAGGATGGAGAAGAAGGGATTGCAGCATGGCCATCCTCCCCGGGGGGTGATTCCTCGCTTTCTGTCTCTCTGTCTCTCTCTCTCTTTCTGGAGAGCACACGGGCCCTATAGAAAAAAAAAAAAAACTCTCTCAAAAAAAAAAGAGTGAGTCAGTTCAAATGCAAATAATGCATGATATAGCTTTTTAAAAAAAATACAAAATAAGCTACCCCATATAACATGATCTCTATGGTCAGGATCCAAACTTTCAAACTTTTACAGGGCTGCCTCACCTTCCGACACTAGCCATGGTTTCATTCCCAACTCAGCCTCCATGCTGTCTCTTTATGAGGGCTACAGCCTCCTGGAAGAAGCTCCCTGGGAAACCCAAGCCTCAGAATGCCTCTGCCCCACTCCCGCCAACACCCCCTGGAAGGCTGAAAACATCTGGTTGTTCGTGATGAGAGAGAAAATCTGACTGCATTCCCTGAGAGCCAGTCTTGCAAATGAGAGATGAACTCAAACCTGGCTTCCTGGGATCCTGACTGGCAACCACGGTCTGAATCCCTGGCCTGGGCAGCACAGGTGCCCTGGGACCAAGAGACTGGAGGACTGGAGGGAGGGGATCTCAGTGCGACCAGACTATGGAGGGTGACCACATCCCTCCCTCTCCCGTACACGTGCACGCCACTACAAGGATAAAGGAGGGAAAAGTAGGATACCTGGAATGCGCTCTTTACACAACTGGCTCAAATTTCCTTCTCTCCTCTCTACACTCTTTTGATGACATTTTTGATAATCATCTGATTATAGGAAACTCCAAAAGCCAGCATGAAGGGCTATCTTGTTTAATTGTTACTACTATTGGCTTTGATGTGTGTATGCACCCGTGCCTGTATTGCTCACCAGACTCTGATGGTTCATTGTCTTTGGGCATCATCGATACACTGACAATTGTTCCAGTTCCTTTGTTGTAGCTGATGAATTCAAGATGACTCAATAGAAGTATAATGTCCCACTTGGAACACCGGGAAAGTGATTTTAAAAGATTTAGCAATCCAGGCACAACTAGTGGTGTGGTGGTGAAGACAGCTAGAACCCAGGGATCAATAGAGAGTGTAATGGTTATATCGCTGGACTCCCATGTAGTAGACTGTGGTTCGAGTCCTGGATCTAGGGCAGCTTAAAACTCATGCTGGGTGTGTGTGTGTGTGTGTGTGTGTGTGCCCAAAATCCTGAGAGAATAGAGGAAACACCCCCTCTGGGGGTGATTTCTCACTTTCTGTCTCTCTGTTTCTCTCTGTCTCTCCAGCAAGCGCTCGCGCCTTATAGCAAAAACCTCTCTACAGAAAAAAAAAAGACATCTGGAAACCCCATGGCCAACTGTGCAGTTTAAGTCCCAGAACTCACAACTTGAAATATACACTGTGTGTGTGTGTGTGTGTGTGTGTATGTGTGTGTGTGCGTGCGCGCGCAAAATTTCAAGAAAAGAATGGAGGAGAAATTGCAGCATGGTCATCTTCCCTGGGAGTGCTTTCTCACATTCTCTCTCTCTTTCTCCAGCAAGCACACATGCCCTATAGCAAATTAAAAACAAACAAAAAATAGATTTAGCATTCCATTTGGGGACTGCAAAGCCTGTCATGAAGTTTAAATGATAAATGCTTTGTCTCATGTCATTCCTTTATGAAAATTAGAACTGTCAGAGTCTAAGTTTAGCTTGCCTACTTACTGAGCAATGACCAGGCAAGTGAACACGTATATCATGCAAATATAATACCTAAGCATCAAGACCTTGTTTTCTCCCTTTATTTGGCTTTATCTTTGACATTTCACACCAGACATAAAAAGATCTATTGTGAAATTTAGCTCATATTGGGCCCAGAGTGTGCTCCAAAGAGAAATAAGAGATTTATAGGTAGGGACCAGCAGTTGGCATAATGCTTATGTCACTGGACTCCCATGTAGTCGACTGAGATTCGAGTCTCGGACCCAGTGGCTAAAACTCACGCCAGATGCGTGTACGTGCGTGCCTGAGATCCTGAGAGGAGAATGGAGGAAAAAGGATTGAGAAGTGGCCATCCCCCCTGCGGGTGACTTCTCGCTTTCTGTCTCTGTCCCTCTCTGACTTTCTGGCAAGCACACGCGCCCTGTAGCAAAAACCTCTCCAAAAAAAGAGAGATTTATAGGTAAATGACAACATGCATTTTCTTTCCGTATACATGCATCCTTATTTAGTCTCTAGTAATGAAAAAATATTCCTAAGAAGGAAGATCTAGAACCTTGGAAACTATTTTGAATAGTCTTAGAAGATATGCTTTTTATTAATATCTTTCATGTGTTTAACAAATGTCAAAACCAAGAACAAAGTAATTCAAGTTATTGAAAGACGAATAGCATTGACTCCATCATACTCATCCAAGACAGTGTTACCAACCTACAAAACTTTATTGCAAAGCACATAAAGGGGAACACGCTCTACATACAGAAGGGTTTGGGTTGGACCCTGAAGGGTAAGCAGCGTTTCCACATGTGCGTGTGGGACTTAAGCAACGAAAAGAACACAGCACTTGATAGAAGGGAAGAAATCAGAACACTCTTGGACGGGATGTCTACCGCACAGTTGAGTTGTTAAGAAAATTGGTACACGTGGAAGGAAAGCAGGAAGCTATGGAAACTGGTCCCCTCTAGCTAAGAAGTTTGGACTCTGGTCTACAGACCATGAAAACTCATCAAAGGTTTCTAAACAAAGAAATAATCAGATTACTCTGAGTTTTACAATTAACTTCTCAGGAACAAGTGGGAAGGGTCGAAGTAAGAGAGGGACTACAGTAGAAAGGCCACTCCTAGGGCAAGCCAGTGGCGTGGTGGTTACGGTGACTGGACCCACATGGCCGGCTAGATCTACATGGCTCACTGTGCAGACGAGTCCTGAGCCAGCCAGCTTAAAAATCACACCAGGCACATGTGTGTGTGTGGCCCAAAATCCCCAGAGGAGAAGCAACTGTGGTGTGACCATCTCCAGGGAGGGGGGATTTCTCCCTCTCCCTCTCTTTCTCTGTCTCTCTCTGATGAGCACATGAACACAAACTCATTACAAACAAAAACCATCACAAACAAAAAAGAAGAAATGGAAGGGAGGCAGAAAAAAGAAAGGAAGAAAGAAAGGTATATATTTGGGGGCCAGTCCCATGGTCTGAAAGTTAAAGGAGCTGGATCCCACATGACCAGGCACATGTTCAAATCCCAGACCCAGTGACTTAAAAAACTTGCTGGGTGTTTGTGTGTGCATACTCCAACCCCAAAAGTAAGGAGAAATGGAAGCAATGAGATTGCAGCATGACCATGGGGTGCTTTCTCCCTCTCTCCTCTCTCTCTCGCTCTGTTTCTCTCTCTGGTGAGTGTATGTGCTCTACGGCAATTGGAAGGAAGGAAGAGAGAAAGGGAGGGAGAGGAAAAGGGAGGGAAGGAGAAAGAAAGAGATGAAAGAAGAAAGAAAGGAAGGAAGGAAGGAAGGAAGGAAGGAAGGAAGGAAGGGAGGGAGGGAGGGAGGGAGGGAGGGAGGGAAAGAAAGAAAAAGAAGGAAGGGAGGAAGGAAGGAAAGAAAGAAGGAAGGGAAAGAAAGGAAAAAAGGAAGGAAGGGAGGATTTGCTCCTCCCTCCACTCCATGGTGCTGACGCCACCTGAGAAGGTTCAGGATAATTTTCGATGAGGAGTTTAAGAAGTGGCTTAATCTGACTCCTGTTTCATGCTCAGGAAGTGTGTGTGCTTGATACCACAGGCCCCAGAAAAAAAAAGTATCTCAGCCACACAGTTTAAAAGTCTCTTAAATTTTTTTTTTTTTTTTTTTTTTTTGGAGAGGTTTTTGCTATAGGGCGCGTGCACTCACCAGACAGACAGAGAGACACAGAGAGATAGAAAGAGAGAAATCACCCCCCAGGAGGGATGGCCACGCCACAATCCCGGGGGATGGCCACGCCACAATCCCTTCTCCTCCATTCTCCTCTCGGGATCTTGGGCACGCACACACACGCGCCCAGCGTTGAGTTTAAGCCACTGGGTCCGGGACTCGAATCGCGGTCGACTACATGGGAGTCCAGCGACATAGCCAATTATGCTAACTGCTGGTCCCAAAAGTCTCATAATTTTTATGCCCACAATTCTTTTTCTTTTGTTTTTTTCAAGACAGATTTTAGCTATAGGGCACGTGTGCTTGCCAGAGGGACAGACAGAAAGTGAGATCTGATCTCTTCTCCTCCATTCTCCTCCCTGGATTTTGGGCACACACACACACGTGCCCAGAGTGAGTTTAAGCCTTTAGGCCAGGACTCAAACCACTGGACTGCATGGGAGTCCAGCAACATAACCATTACGCCAACTACTGGTCTCCCCACAATGCTTTTTCCATTACTTTTCTATAAATCATACATTCTTCAATATAGGTTACATCATTCTTATTTTTGTTCAATACCTGAAACAACCATATTATGCAGTAGGGGATAATGAGGAGACATATGAGAAGACTTGAAAAAGTTTATGCACTTAAAGTTTTGGGGATTTTTTTCCCAAAAAAATTTGAAACCCATGCATGTTTGTTCACGATGCACGTTTTCCACGAACTTTTTAAAGACCCCCTCATGTATCAGGACTTCTGTGGGAAAAGTTGTCAACTCTATTGGGTAATTTGAGGGCACTATGCACCAAGATGGGGCAGAATGTGGGGGCTAACCCGAGGAAGGCTGTGCCCTAGAGATAGACGTGTTCGGATGCTATACTCTCCCCACCCTAGAACTGTGGGAAGGGGGCAGGGAACAGCTTTCTAATGCTACTAGGCCAGCCACAGAGGCACAGTGATAACGGAACACTGCACGATGCTAAAGTCACCTGAGCAGGTTCCGGGTTCATGTTCTCAGGCCTCGCCAGGCACATCGTATCCACGTGCCATGATCCGGGCTGGGGGTGGATCGTGGCCTGAAGACCTTGTTAGGGTTGTTTGTCTGTCTGTCTCTCTCTCTGAAGAAATAAGTAGATTTAATGAAAAAGAAAAATGGGCAGAGAGAACCACATAGAGCAAGTCACGAGACGGAAACTGTGCCTTCAGTAGAGGGACAAAGTCAGCGCGGGCAGCAACCCTGCAGGGAGACATGGAGGACGCACGGTCTCCTGTGCTCAGTTTGCTAGCCTGTGATCTCGGGCTGGTTGATCCCGGGGGAAGTCGCGAGAGGAGCCCACTGAGGCAGTCACACCAGTCAGCCTCCCGGCCTGGAGGAGTGCAGATAAGTGGAAGAGGTAAGCTCCAGGGAGAAGCAAGATGGCCGGCAAAGGACAACTGACTAGCAAGGAGGTGCTATGGCTGGTGGGGGGGCTAAGCCATGGTGAAATGATTGACAATGTGTAAACAATGGGAAGATCTTGCATTCTCTTTTCAAAACTTAAAAGCTTCAGGGACCAGCAGTTAGCATAATTGCTATGTCGCTGGACTCCCACGTAGTTGACTGCGATTGGAGTCCCGAACCTGGTGGCTTAAAACTCACGCAGGGCATGTGTGCATGCGTGCCCAGGATCCCGAGAGGAGAATGGAGAAGAAGGGATTGCGGCGTGGCCGTCCCCCCTGGGGGATGATTTCTCGCTTTCTATCTCTCTGTCTCTCTCTGTCTGTCTGGCGAGCGCATGCGCCCTATAGCAAAAACCTCTTCAAAAAAAAAAAAAAACTTAAAAGCTTCACTATGAAAAAGGAGTTAGAAAATATGAATTGTGGGACCAGCAGTTGGCATAATGGCTATGTCACTGGACTCCCATGTAGTTGACCAAGGTTCGAGTCCCGGACCCAGTGGCTTAAACTCACGCCAGGCACGTGTGCGTGCATCCCCAAGATCCTGAGAGGAGAATGGAGGAGAAGGGATTGCGGCATGGTCATCCCCCCAGGGGGGGTGATTTCTCGCTTTTTGTCTCTCTGTCTCTCTGTCTTTCTGGCGAGTACACACGCCCAATAGCAAAAACCTTTCAAAAAAGAAAAAGAAAATATAAATAGTGATTTTCTTTATTTTTAAAATTTATTCATTTATTTCTTCCATAAGAAAAAGAGACTAACAGAGAGAGTCACTCCCACAGGTCCCCATGCCACAATCCCCCCAGCCTCAGCCAGCCTAGACCATGAGTAATGCTCATGTGCCTGGCATGCTCAGATGGCCCAGAATACAAACCCAGTGCCTTCCCCATGTGGGTCCAGTTGTGTTACCACTGTGCCACTGCTGGCCCCTAATGCTGGGTTTCTATCAAAAATTTAGGGACCAGCAGATGGCCTAACGGTTATGTTGGTAGACTCCCACATGGCCGACCTCGGCTTGAGTTCCAGACCCAGAAGCTTGAAACTCACACCGGGCACATGTGCATGCTGGCCCTGTATTTCTGTTGTTTAAGTCATTCCGTTTGGTTTGGGTCGTTTGGTACAGCAGCCGAGCCAAACACCACATTCACTAGTTGGGATGTAGCTGAGTGGGTTCTTGCAGAGTTGGACAAGGTGATTTCCAAAGCCTCCCAGCTCAGAGGTGTGATCAGGTCAGACATGGATACTCAGCTCACGAGAACCAAACGCAGAGTCCCTTTTTTTTAGAGGTTTTTGCTATAGGGCGCGTGCGCTCACCAGACAGTCAGTCAGAGAGAGACAGAGAGACAGAAAGCGAGAAATCACCCCCCAGGGAGGATGGCTACACCACAATCCCTTCTCCTCCATTCTCCTCTCAGGATCTTGGGCACGCACGCACACACGCCCGGCGTGAGTTTTAAGCCACCAGGTCCGGGACATGAACCGCGGTCAACTAACTAACTGCTGGTCCCCAGAGTCCCTTTTAATGGGGACTGGCTTACATATAGACACCAGTTCAGAGACTGCCCTCATAAGGTGCCCAAGGACCCATTTCTCAGTGAGCCAAGCAGCATTTATGAAGACTTGTTTATATTCATCAAGTACAAACACTAAATAAGAAAATCAAACTAACAGAAAAAGTTTTTTGCATCCTTGTGAACTTACTACACAGAGAAAATATAACGGAAGTGCACAAAGTGACTTATGTAAGCCAGTTTGGCAGTGGGTACACACTGATCGTGATTCATCGTCCCCAGAGAAGCATCCTCAGAGCCTCCCTGCACCCCGGTCCTCTACTTGGGCACAGCCTGCAGGAGCCCCATTTCCAAGCGTTTTGTATAATTCATGTAGAATAAAAGTGAGTTCATCTGAAGTAGGTCAAAGTCTTTGTTTAAAATGCTCCTGAGATTGGGCCAGCAGGTGACATGGAGTTTAAGGCGGCTGGATGCCACGTGGCTGACTGCAAGGTTCAAGTCCCAGAACTGGCAGCTTGAAAAATACACAGGAAGAGACCAGCAGATGGTGTAATAGTTACGTTGCTGGACTCCACAGTTAAAATCCTGGACTCAGTGGTTTAAAACTCATGCCAGGCATGTGTGCATGCATGCCCAAAATCCTGAGAAGAGAATGGACAAGGGATTGTGCCATGGCCATCCCCCAAGGGAGTGATTTCTCACTTTCTGTCTCTCTGTCTCCGTCCCTTTGGCAAGTGCACATACCCTATAGCAAAAATCTCTCCTAAAAAAAAAAAAAAAAGAAAAGAAAAAACACACAGGCACATGTATGTGTGTGCCCAAAATCCCAAGAGAATGGAGAAGAGATTGCAGTGTGGCCATCCCCAAAAAGAGGGATGATTTCTCACTTTCCCTCTTTTTCTCTCTCTCCCCCCAGAAAGTGCACACACTCTATAGCAAACTTTAAAAAAAGAAAAATGAGGACCAGCAGTTAGCATAATGGCTATGTCGCTGAACTCCCATGTAGCCGACCGCAGTTCAAGTCCCGGACCCGGTAGCTTCAACTCATGCCGGGCGTGTGTACGTGCGTGCCCAAGATCCCGATAGGAGAATGGAGGAGAAGGGATTGCGGTGTGGCCATCCTCCCTGGTGGGTGATTTCTTGCTTTCTATCTCTCTGACTCTCTCTGTCTTTCTGGCGAGCACACGTGCTCTATAGCAAAAAAAAACTCTCGAAAAAGAAAAATGCTCCTGTGACCTATACCGTCCCTCAAACATGAAATGTAACTATAAACCATTGAAAAATCCCTAACCAATTTATTGTTTCATATGCATGTTTTGTTCCCAAGTTGTTGATGTGGGAGACTTCATGTTTACTGGTCCATTGCTCATGCAGCATTTGTATAAGTCAGACAGCCAAACCACTGCGACTGGTTTAAGTAGCAAGGAATTCCTTAGAGAATCTTAGCCTCCTTGAGGATTCTATAAGAGGATAGGGAAGCAGGTTTAGATATTGCATAGCCAGAAACAGCATTTGGAAGTGGGTCTGTCCTGGACAGAACCCAAGTGCTGCCATCTTAATATATTTGGCACCTCTAACATTAGGGACCAGAACTTGAACGGCACTGTTCCAGGAGAACTGAAGACTTCCACCTCTGTCTTCTGCAAGGAGGACTCATTCCCTGCCTGCTCACTGCCTCCCATGGCTCATTCCTCCTTCCACGTCCCTGGCCAATGTCCCTCTTTGGCAAAATCAACCCTAGCTGCAAAGGATCCAGAAAATCCCCCATTATAATCTCCCAGCCCCTTCTACATAAGAAGCATGCAAGAAGATTGGAGCAATGGGCACCTGCAGGTGGTGTGGTGGTCGAGACGCTGGACTCTCACATGGCCGACAGTGGTTTGAGTCCCAGACATGGTAGCTTTCTCTCTCTCTCTCTCTCTCTCTCTCTCTCTCTCTCTTCCTCTCTCTCGTGAGTGCACATGGCCTATAGAAAATTTAAAAATAATAATAATAAATAAAATAAAATAAATAATTCTTTAAAAATAAAACATGGACTAGCAAATGGCATGGTGGTTAGGGTACTGTACTCCCATATGGCAGACCAGGGTTCAAGCCCCACATCTGGAGGCTTGCTTTCTCTCTCTCTCTGTCTCTCTCTGTGTGTCTGTCTCTCTTGGTGAGCACACATGCCTTAAAGCAATTTTTTTTAAATAATGATAACAAATGAAATTAAATAAATAATTATTTAAAAAATAAAGAGTAAAGCAATGAACTACTTATATCGACTTGCCCTCGGGACCAGTGTGTCGACCCTAGGAGAAAACCCTATTTCAATATTTTAGAGTCACACTTCGCTTTGCTGAAATAACAGTCAGTGGATTCGATTGGATACTTTATTTTATTGGCTCTGAGAATATTTTTCATCTCCAAAGAACATACTCCAACCTCAAATTTCTGATCGTTTCAACCACTGATGTATTGAAAAGATTATATCTGGAGCTGGTCGCTGGCATAGCAGTACCAGTGCTCTGTGAGGCTGGCCTCCATAGGAAGGCTCCAGGTTCGCATCCAGAGACCTCCCTGAGGACACTAGGAATGCTCGTGCCCATGACCCAGGGCTGACTGAGACAAGAGGACAAGCACGAAGACCCAAAGGGGGTGACTCTTTTTCTCAATCTCTCTCTGTCTCTCTCTCTCTCACACGGAAAAAATATAAATAAACTTTTTAAAAAAATGGGCCAAGAGATGGAGCAGTCACAACACAACTGGATCCCCCTGGGCAAGGTCCTGGAGCCATGTCCTGGGACCTCCCTGAGCCTGCTGGGCGTCAGCCTGTGAGACTGGGGAACAGATCACAGTACACTGTTGGGGTGCTCTCCCTCTCTTTCTTTCTCTCTCTCTCTTTCTCTTATGAAATAAATGACTAAATAAACTTCAAGAGAAAAAGATAAAGGAACTACCAGTGGGACCAGCAGTTAGCGTAATGGCTATGTCGCTGGACTCTCATGTAGTCAACCACGGGTCAAGTCCTGGACCCGGTGGCTTAAATTCACACCGGGCACATGTGCTTACGTGCCCAAGATCCCGAGAGGAGAAGGGAGGAGAAGGGATTGCAGCATGGCCATTCCCCCTGGGGGGTGATTTCTCACTTTCTGTCTTTCTGTCTCTCTCTGTCTTTCTGGCGAGCGCATGCGCCCTATAGCAAAAAAATAAATAAAAAATAAAAACCTCTCCAAAAAAATATAAAATAAAGGAACTACCAGTGACAAGGCCCTACCCCAGGCTAATTAATTAGGGACTCTAAGGGTTGGATCTTGGTCTTGGTATTAATCTAAATAAATAATAAAATATTGTTTCGAAGATCTGAATCTTTGTCTGAAAAATTCCCAGGAAGAAGTGAACCAGTGGCGGTGTTGGAAGGAACCTTCAGCTTCCCCAAGATCCTGCTTCAGGAGGGAGACCTCGCATCAGGGCAGAGATGTTCTAAAATGCTCTCTTTCCGATTGATCCTATGGGTGGTAGACATTCCTTGTTAGAGTTACCCTCCCACTCCCTTCAAGAAGATGCCCAATCCCTGATGGGAGCACTTGCAAGACCGTTTGACTTTCTGCCAGGATTTTTACAACCGTCAGTCTTTCAGAAGCCACTCTGGACCTAGCCGTGGTGGTGCACAGAGCTAAGACGCTGTGCTCTGCTTACTGGGAGCGTTGGGAGGCCTGGCTTCAATTCCTGGTCTAACCTACAGGGTGGGGTGCGTCTGCAATCCTACTGACCCAGGAGGCGGAGGCAGAAGGACCATTACTCAAGATGGCCTGGGCACCATAGCAACGTCCTGTCTGAAAAGGAGCCAGGCATGGTGGCATGGTGGCACACACATGGCCCCTGCTGGGACTAGGTGGGAGAATTATAACACAGACAGAGTCTGCCTAAAAAAGAAAAGAAAAGAATAAGGCTGGCCCTGTAGCCTAGTGGTTAAAGGAGTCAGATCTCACATGACTGACTGCAGTTTAAATCCCAGCCCCTGAAACTTGAAAAACATGCCAGGCACACATATGTGCCCAATAGCCCAACAAGATGGAGAAATGGAGAAGAAGGAATTGTAATATGACCACACTCCCATTGAGGAGTGCTTTCTCCCCACCCATCTCTGTGTTTCTCTGTCTCTCTCTGGCAAGCACATACACTCTCTGGCAGTTAAAAAATAGTAATAAATAAAAGAACAAAATAAAACAAAATGAAAGAGGCCTCTGGTGGATGGATCGTGTAAGCATCAACTCTACAAAGACTCGATACTTAGATGGAAGGCCAACCATGACTCCAACAAGCATGCTTCAACAAGTTGTATTACCTTTAACAATTATCGCTTTTCCTTTAATGGAATTGGTCTCTTTTTAAGATTCTAATAACCTAAAATCCAGTTTTAATTTTTGGTCCACTGCATACTCTTAGACAGTGTTTAGAACCTGTATAATTTTGCCCAGTGATACAAAATTCTGGACAAGATCCAAAACCTTATTCAGAGTTTAGACAATGGAATTCTCTCTCCAGATAGATAAGTGATTTTAGCTTTTACCCTCAGTGAACACACATTCATTCTTGTAAATAATAAAATAAAACTGATTTCCCCAGATTTATATTGGGGGAAAGTAGAAGAAATGAAGTTTGTTTTGTTTTATTTTGTTTTTGGCTATAGGGCACATGTGCTCGCCGAAGAGAGACAGAGAGAGAGGGAAAGTAAAAAAATGCCCCCAGAGGGGACGGCCACACCACAATCCCTTCTCCTCCATTCTTCTCTCAGGATTTTTGGGTCCGCACGTACATGCACCTGACATGATTTTCAAGCTGGATCTGGGACTTGATCCTGGGAAGTCAGCCATGTGAGACCCAGCTGTCTTAATCTCCACACCATCTGCTGGATCAAAGGAATGAAGACTGTTTACGTCACACTGCTCTAAATGATTTAGGAGCCATTTTGCAAATACGATGCTATTAGTAAATGACAATGCACATGGCCACCACCCCGGAACCAAGATGAACGAGGATCAAGGAACTGCAGCTCCTAGCGAGCTACTTATGCACGGCCTCGCCCACCTATTTCACTCCCCTCCCAAGGACACAGTGCTTTTTCAATTCACTCAGACGCACAGGGTTACCATGGCTACAGTATAGGTTCTCAGCATGTGCCAGGTCACAACCCTATGGAAGTGACAGGCCTCTGAATCTGGCGTACTGTGAGTCTGACAAAGTTAACCCACAGGGCCTCTCACTCCGTGACTCCTAACATTCTGGGAGGTCCCTATACATCTATTCACATGTTGATAATTTTTTATAAAATTTGGAAGGTCAGATGTGTCGACTGTAATCCATGAAACTTAGTCTCTCTCCAATCCAACTTTTTTTCTTTTCTGTGGGCACTGGAACTGCCAAGTGCATTTATGAAATCAACTAACTGAGTTGGTAATCATTTTTTTTTACATAGCTTTCTATATTTTTAAAGAATTATTTATTTTATTTTATTTATTAATATTATTATTATTTTAAATTTGACCGGGGAAGAGAGGAGGAAAAGATGAGAAAGCAAGTCTCCAGGTCCAGGACTCAAACCATGGTCAGCCATGCGGGAGTCCAGCACCTTAACCAAGCCAACTGCTGGCCCCAATTTTCTTCATTTATTCAAAAAATTATTTATTTCTCCTATGAAGGAGAGAGACAGACAGACAAAGAAACAGCACCCCAACAGAATCAACATCACCACCCATAGAGCAAGGTCCTATTTCAGCAATTCAAGTCCGAGACCCGGAGGCTTGAAAAGCATGCTGGATGTATGTGTGTGTGTGAGTGCCCAAAATCCTGAGAAGAGAAAAGGAAAACGGACTGCTACATGGCCGTCCCCCCTGAGGTGCTTTATCTCTCTCTCTCTCTCTCTCTCTCTCTCTCTCTCTCTGTATCTCTCTGTTGAGCACAAGAGCTCTATACTAAAAAAATAAATAAAAATCCTAAGGTAGAAAATATACTATTAATGCTCAATTTTCTTTCAGCTACAACAGAGCAGAGAAGTACATGGAATGGTTTAGAGACCAAAGGTAGAACATGGGAGTTTATAGTCAGACTCACAACTACTGTGTTGACTTAAATGTCAAGGTCATGCCAGACTAAAAGCTCCTAAATATAGGAGCTCTATTTTAAGCAAAATAGTCCATTCTGTTTCCATAGCTTCATGTAAAGTTTGTCCTACATTTTTCTTTGTTTAAGGCCAATTATTTGGGTGTATAGAAGTCTCTAGCACATCCTAGGACTTTAATTCCCATTTAAATGCTCAAATGGGAAATCACAACTACCTCTCCTGGATTCCCATGGTTGGAACTCACTGAACCCCAGTGATCCTTACTCCCATTGAGCATAATAATCATTTTATTCTATAAAATAATGCAAGCTTATCATCTCTTTAGTGTTATGATTATGATTTAGTATTTATTAGGAGTTTACAATGGGTGGGATGCAGTGGAAGCTTTATTGTGTTGTTTTGTTTTGTTTTGTTTTGTTTTGTTTTAGATTTTTTGCCATAGGGCACATGCCCTCATCAGAGACAGACAGAGGGAAGAAAAGTGAAAAATCACCGGCCCAGGGGATTGTCACACCACAGTCCTTTCTCTCCATTCTGTTCTTGGGATTTGGGGCACACACACCCTAGCACCCAGAATGTTTCTCAAGCCACTAGGTCTGGGACTCAAACCATGAAGTTGGCCATTTGAGATCCATCGCCCTGACACCTGCTGGCCTCAACAGTTGAGTTTTCTTTTTGCTTTTTATTTTTTAAAGAATTATTTTTATTGTTATTACTTTCCAGTTTGAACAGACAGACAAAGAGAAGGAAAGTGAGAAAGCAAGCCGTCAGGTTCAGGACTAGAACTGCAGTTCACCATGTGGGAGTCCAGCATCCTTAACCACCTGCCAACCCCAAGTTTGTTGTTGTTGTTATTTTTTAAGATGGTCTTTTTAAAATAGTTTAAAAATAGTTCCTTTATTGTGCAGCCAATAGTTTGAAAATATTTTAGTACACGTTGCTTTCGTGTGTGTGCGTATGTGTTTGTGCTATAGGGCACATGCGTTCACCTGAGAGAGACAGAAAGGGAGAGAGAGAGAAAAAATGGGAAAGCACCACCCCAGGGGGATGATCACACTACAGTCCCTCCTCCTTCACTCTCCTCTTAGGATTTTAGGCACCCACGCACATGCACCCAGCATATTTCTCAAACTGCCGGGCTCCGGGTCTCAAACCATGCAGTCAACCACATGGGATCCAGCTGCCTTAACCACCATGACACCTTGCTGCTCTGTCTTTTTTTTTTTTTTTCCCTGTCTTTTAGATTATCTCACAAGGTCCAATTCTCTTGCCTTACCCTTCTGAGTAGCCGGGCACACATTATATTTTGATCATTAACCCTACTGTCTCATTGACAACTGTCTAGAATCTTATGTAGTTATTCCTTATGTCCCTAATAAGATGAAACCTTTAACTTTGCCATTGCTGAAATATTAAGGACCTAATAAATTGTCTATAAGTATTTGTGAACAAAAGAAATGAATAAAAGTCTAATTTTCTACCAAAAGTTCTGTTTATAAAATTCTCTCTGCAGACAACTTTGTGAGACACTCATTTCCAAAGCACGGAGTAGACATCACCACTAACCCAGACGCTTGGGAGTAGTGGTTGATTTTTACTCTCCCTTCACTCCCCAGCTCACTTTGTTGTTTGTTTTTTATGTGTTTTTGTTTTTGTTTTTGTCATAGGGTGCATGCGCTTGCCAGAGAGAGACAGTGAGAGGAAAACTGAGAAATCACCTCCAGAGGGGGATGGCCATGAGACAAGCCCTTCTTCATTTCCCTCTTGGGATTCCAGGCACACATGTACACACACATGGGGTTTTTTTTCTTCCAAGCTTCTGGGTCCAGGACTTAAACCATAGTCTGCCACATGGGAGTTCAGTGCCTTAACCACCATGCCACCTGCTGGCGACCCCCCCACCCCCGCCCACAACTCACTCTTATTCCCACCGACCCTGCTTCCTCTACATCTCTTCCCTGTGGCTTATCCTCCTTACCTGCTACTGCCCTATCTAAGCCTCGGCACTTCTCGCCTGTCCCACTGCAGTAACTTCCTAAACACGTGTTCGCCTGTTCTCTCCTTCAACCTTTTCATGCAGCTAGATAGATTTTTCTAAAATAACAAGCTCGTCTTGCCACACTCTCCCCTCCGTCCTCCTCCTCCCTTCCCCCCATGACTCCTGCTTGCCAACGGGAGAGAATATGAAGTTGGTCACCATGTGGTCTCTTTCTGTTTCAACAGCAACTCTCGATATTCCCCACGCACACATACCTCCTGTGCAACAGCCATACCACCTGTGGTTCTTCAGAGTCTGTAAGCTTTTCCTCGCCTAGACTATCCTCCCTACTGTCTGCTTAACTAACCCACTGGCAACATTTAAGACTCAGCTTGGGGCCAGCCAAGCTATCAATGTTAAGTCTATCGTGTCCTTAGAGTTATGACTACGATTTAGTATTTATTAGGAGTTTACAATGGGTGGGACACAGTTGAGGTTTTATTGTGTTCTTTTGTTCTGTTTTGTTTTTTTTTTAAAGATCTTGGAAATGGCACGATGGAAATGCACTGTTCGAGAGATGCTGGATCCCACATGGTGTCTCTGATTGGAATCCCTGGCCAGTCAGCCTGAAACATGCCAGGCATGTGTCCAAGAGGACCAAGATGAAAGGGGATCGCAGCACGACCAGACCCTGTGGAAGGTTCTCATCTCTCTCATTCTTGTGTACATACACATGCTCTCTATCATCAATAAAAACAAATAAAACAGGGATTTGGGGTTTTTTTAAGAATTATGTATTTTGTTTTATTTATTATTATTATTATTATTTCATTTGGCCAGAGAGAGACAGAAAATGAGAAAGCAAGCCACCAGGTCTGGGACCCAACCATGACCGATTATGTGGGAGTTCAGTGCCTCAACCACCATGCTACCTGTTAGCACCAAAAGAAAAAAAGTTTTAATTTAAAAAAAAAAAAAAGGACACAATGCAACGGTCACCTCCTCCCTGAAGCTTTTCCTGACCACAACCCTCCCTCAAAGTACCAAGAATCCAGAGGCTACCCTTACTCCCCAAGTACCATGCTCGCTCAGCGTAGCACTGTTCTCAGTTGTTGGCCATCCATCTCCTCTTCCTTGAAGACAAGGATCGCATCTGATTTGTCTTTGTGTCTCCAGGGCCCAACTCAGATCTTGGTGGACATGGGGCATGGCGAAGAATTACCTTGGCCCTCAAAAGAGCAAGACCCTGAGAAAATGAGATGCAATGACAGGAAAGTGGCAGTTTGAATAGGGCAAACTTGGCACATGGAAGAAGCCAGGAAAGGTCTGAATGGGGACAACTAAGGGATATCTTGGAGGTCCTGGCTGAGACAAGAGTGAGTCCTGCCTACACCAGGGAAGGACCCAAAGCAGAAGACTAATTTAGGCAAACCCATCTGCCTGTCACAGAGTCCCTCCACCTATGGCAACCAATCCCATTGTCCAGACTCCTCCGGAACAGCAAGGACAGTAAGGGGCCCCTGGGGATTTGGAACCCTTAGAAGATGTTGATCAAGGAGACGTTGATAGAGTAGATGTTGTAGCAGCCAGAAGGAGAATATGGAAATCAGTTGATTAACAAATCCTAAAGGACCAAAGCAGAAAGGAAAAAGCTTTTGGAAGAAAATCTCACTGTATTTTTAAACAGGTCAAGGAAAAATATCCTTTGAATTAGGCAGTTAGGAATGAGGTGGGGAGGAGTGAAGGAGATAAACTCAGTTTCACTCTTCGTGCCCCCATGCTCCTGAGCAGGCTCACAAGAAATCTGACGGAGGAAAAGACGAAAACTTGTGGCCAAAGCAGACCCCAAGGGATGTCGGTCAACCGTCATTAGCATGGAAAAGCGAGAGCTGATGCCTCTGCGCAGTCGCAGCAAAGCCATGCACTCTCGGGTCATTTTTCTACGGCAGGTGGACAGTCCAGGCAGCTGCGAAGATCTGTTTTTGAATTGAGCAAAGAGAAAATGTCACGACCTCGCAGTAATGACAGAAAAACAAAGGAAAATGATCTCTCTCAGCTATTTTGAAAGGGCTAAGGGTGCCCTTTGGCTCCATCTAGTTCCAGAAATGATACACTCATGATAACTGCTAAGCAGCACCAAACAAAGAAGCCTTATTTTCCATTCTTCATCTTCCCTTACTTCAATCTGCAGAGGCAAAAATAGGATGCTGTTATAATACTGGTCATCATAGGAAAGAGAATGCCTTAGGCAAGGGCATCAGTGGGAAAATATATTACATTTAGATTATCACAGTCAGCAGTTTATGCAGCATAGACAAAAATAAAATGATTTAACAATTGGCAAATGGGCCTACCCTTTGTTTTGTTTTTCTTTTTTTAAAGTGTTTTTTTTAAGAATTATTTTAATTTAACTTTTTTAAAATTTATTTTAATTTAACCACAGAGGTACAGAGAGAGAGAGAGAGAGAGAGAGAGAAGGAGAAAGCAAGCCGCCAGGTCTGGATCTCAAACCGTGGTCAGTCCAGTAGGAGTCCAACACCCTTTACCACTACACCACCTGCCGGCCCTGCTTTTTCCTTTAAAACAAGGTGTCACTCTGTTGTGATCCTCATGTCACAGCCTCCCAGCTGAGGTTACAGATGCACACCCGCACACCCAGCTCTGTTTCAGACGGGGTCTTGCCTTGCTGTTCAGGCCAGCCTTAGGCTCACGATTCTCCTGCCTCGGCTTTCTTGAGTCGCTGGGGTTACAGGCACTCAGCCTTTGGTTGGACCAGGAATTGAACCCATGTGATCACTGCCTGTCAGCACAGTGTCTTACAGCATGCCTCAGCCAGATGGACCAGGCCTGACCACTTTCATGCAACTAATGAATGACTCTTCATTGAGGCAGAATATCCCACATCATTTGTTCTCATCTGAATTAGGAACACTCTACACAGGTTGAAAGTCTCACAGATTTTTCAGGATAATGACTATGGTAACTGGATTACTGTAGAAATCTCCCAGTTGGGACCAGCAGATGGCATAATGGTTAGGTCACTGGAGTCCCACATAGTTGACTGCAGTTTAAGTCCCAGACCCGGTGGTTTAAACCTCACAGCGGGTGTGTGTGCGTGCATGCGTGCCCGAAATCCCAGGAGGAGAATGGAGGAGAAGGGATTGCAGTATGGCCATCCCCCTGGGGGTAACTTCTCACTTTCTTTCTTGCTGTCTCTCTCTGTTTCTCTGGTGACTACATGTGCCCTATAGCAAAAATCTTTCAAAAAAAAAAAATCTCCCAATTAACACTTTATATAGTAAAAAGCAAAACTGTGAAAAGCTTTTGTAAATTCCTAGGTTCATAAAACTGCCCCTAGGTATGCAGAATTACGAGTAAGTTGTGAAGACTGACACACACATTGTTTTAGTTTCTATAACCATAAATATAATTCAGGAAGATTTGAGTGAAGGTTTAACTTTAAAGTCTTCACACAAAGACTTTAGACAAGTTCTTTACAGTTTTAAAAAGTTTGACAAATTCCATTAATTAAGCTAACACAAAACTAACAGATAGGAGTCCAATGAAATAATGTACTCAAAAACATTTCTGAACAACAGCATGCTATTATACCTAGACAGCACCACTGCAGTCAGCCGCATAGCTTTAAAAGGTTTTCTGGAATATTGGTTTTAAAGAAGAAACAGAGATCCCTTTGTGGTTCACAAGCAGTGATTGGGTGATTAGATGATTGCGTGAGATGCGCCTCCTTTAACTCTTGTTATGAGATCAGCAGAGTACCCATCTGATTGAGGAAGAGGAGAAGGAAAAAGGAGGAGAGGATGGGAGGGGAGGGGAGCAGAGGGGAGGAGAGAAAGGGCTAAGGAAGAGTGGATGTTCGCCTGTCCGCCACCCCAGTGTTAGGGAGTAGGGCTTATCGTTACCTGGTGCCTCCATGGGTCACCTCGAATCAAGTCGACTTGAATTTACCAAAGAAAAATATTTAAAGCAAGATTCAAGGGAAAGGGGATATTCAGAAAGAAGCACTAGCCTCCTCCACCACCAGTAAAAAATTGCAATAGATTTAGTCATTTATAATAATAAATTATCTCCAGATGATTACACTATAGCTAAATGTGGTGTTTACTATGAAAGGCCGTGACTCAGAGAGGAGAGGAAGAACAGAGGAGAGACAGAGACAGGGAGAGAAATCATGTGTGCATGTTGGAAGAAGCAGCCACGCTGAAATGAGAGACAGGAAAGGGCAGGCCGTCTTCCAGCTCTGACAGCTGTGGGTGGCGGCTGAGGACAGGCTGAGAAGCCGTGGAATTAACTGGTCTCAGAACTTCAAATGGGAGTCTGGCATACAGTTGTTGGCCACAGAACTGACCTGGTCTTCCAAGGGCCGGGAAGCATTTGCTTCCCACCTGCAAACAATATCCAGTGACCTTCGGAAGTGCAGAAGTGAGTCAGGATTCCCATTCCAAAGTGGGAATCCGGACACCTGAGCACACTGATTTTAAGTAATTGCTGAACATCAACAATTAATCGGCCAGGAGGTGACCCATCCAGGGGCTTTATCCTCTAATCTTAGGTGACAAAAGCAGAATACCAGAGATGGGGCCAGCAATTAGGACTGACTTTACCTAAACCTAAGCATGGCTATACTAAGAGGAAATTTGCAATATCAAAATAGTCACCAAGGCCCGGCTGTGACAGCATGTGCTGGTTGATGCTACTGCTCAGCAGGCTGAGGCCCATAGGTTCAATTCCCAGCCCACCCTCAAGGCCAGATGTAGTCCCATACCTGTAGTCCCAGCTACTCAGGAGGTTGAGACAGGAAGACTGCAGCATAGCTAGACCCTGTCTAAAACAAAACACATAGTTAGGTTGTGGTCATACAATACTATGACTTTGTTCTCTAACTTTGTTATTGTTTTTGTCATCTCAAAAGTGACATGGAAAAGTGAAGAAACAGAGACCGGCAGGTGGCATAGGGGCTGAGGCACTAGACTCTCACACGTCTAACAGTGGTTCAAGCCCTAGCCCTAGTGGTTTGCTTTCTCACTTTCTCTCTCTCTCCCCCTCCCTCTTTGTCTCTTGTGAGCATATGTGCCCAATAGCAAGTTAAAAACAATAATAATCATTAATAAAATTAAATAATTCTTTTTAAAATAATAATAAAATCACATAAATAATTCGCTTTTAAATATCAAGAACAAATGATAATCTGAGAAAAAGTTCTCAACTTACATCACAAAGAACTAATACATAAAAAACTCTTAAAATTGGGACCAGAAGGTGGCATGGTGGTTAAGGTGCTGGACACTCCCACATGGCCCACCACAGTTCAAGTTCGTAACCTAGCTGCTTGCTTTCTCACTTTCCCTCCTTCTCTGGTGTCTCTCTGGTTAAACTAAAAGTAAACGAGTGAATAAATAAACAATTTAAAAGAAAAAAAAGCTCTTAAAATTTATGAAAAAAAAAAATCCATTTTGAAAAAAGGGGTTGGGGCCAGCAGACTATGTGGTGAAGGCAGCGGGACTCCCACTGCTGATCATGGTTCAAGTCCCGGACCTGGCAGCTTACTCTCTCACTTTCCTTCTTTCTCTGTGTCTCTCTCTGGTCAACTTAAAAAAAATAAATAAATAAAATAATTACAACGAATAAAATTAAAATAAATAAATAAAGGATTTGGGAGATCTGCAGATGCTGTAACAGCTAGATCACTAGACACCCACGTAGTCAGCTGGGTTGGTGCCCCAGACCGACAGCTTAAAACTCACACCAGGAGCGTTTGCGGTGCACTAAAATCCCAGGAAAAGAATGGAGAAGGGATTGGGCGTGCCCATCCCCCTTGGGGGTGATTTCATGCTTGCTTTCTCTGTCTCTGGCTAGTGCAGACGCCCTATAGCAAAAATCTCTCTTTAAAAAAAGAGGGGGTGGGAATTCATGTGGAGGCCAGAGTGGAAGCAAGTGAGAGTGGGTCCCACAGAAGGCAGCATGGTGCCAAAGCTTGGATCCCCCGGCAAGTTCAGCCTGGCCGTAGCTGTTTCCGGGGGAGTGAACTCTGCCTTGTGTAATGTGGATGCGGGGCACACAGCTCTCATCTCTGACCGATTCCGATTCCGTGGAGTATAGGAATTGTGGTAGGGAAGAAGCCAGATCCGACAGGGTGACCAGTTCAAATTCCCAGCCCAGCTGTTCTGAAACGCGCCGGCATATGCGAGTCTCCAAGATCGGATGGACTGGAGGGCTGGGGGGAGGAGATTATGCTGTGACCAGGCTGCGGAGGGCGCGCCTCTCTCTCTCTCTGTCTGTCTCACACACACACACACACACACACACACACACACACACACACACTCTCTCTCTCTCTCTCTACCTTGAACAAAGAAAAACCAATTTTTAGATAAACAGTTCTCAGACAAAGAAAGGCCGCGTCCTCATCCCCTGGGCACAGAAACCAATTACCTCTGACTGCAGCTCTCGGCCATGTAATGTGCCAGTCATGGCTGGCAGCAAAGATCACAGAATGTCAGCGCCACGCGGCTGTGACCAGCCGGCTTCCTCGCGGCTTCGCCCTCATCGCGAGGCCCACGACACCGTGTGCTGCCGCCGTCACTACCGAGACCCTCAGATCCGGGCTCCTTCGATGCCGCAGAACTAACCACGCAGAGGGAGCTGGTCCCCGGAAGGCGAGCGGTGACCTTACGGAACGAGCAGCAACCCTGGACGACGTGTCCTTGGCGCATCTGACCTTTGGGAAGGTCACGCAGAGCCACACCGTGGCTTGGCGGGAAGCAGAGAGGCCCAGGCCCGGAGTGGACAAGGCCGAGCAGCAGCAGGCAGCGCCATCTCCGCCAGGGCGACCACGCAGCCCAGCTCATCACCAACTCGCTGGCCACAGCGGGCGACCGCCTCGTGGAGCTCCGCAAGCTGGAGGCGTCCGAGGACCCGGTACCCGCTCTGCGCTCTCCTGCATCACCCACCTGCGGGAGGCGGCGCTGCTCCAGCCAGCGGTGAGGCCGCCCCACCAGGGCCACAGCCCCAGGGCCTCTTGGCACAACGTCCCTCCACCTCCACCCAGAAATCACTGTAACATCGCATGATTGGCTTAAAGTGAAGGAAATAAGAGTAAAATCCCCTTAGATCTCCTAAAAAAAGAAGGGGGAGGGGCGGTAGGTGGCGTGGTGGTAAAGGACGCTAGACTCCCACGGGGTTGATCAGGGTTCGAGTCCCATATCTGTCTGCTTGCTTTCTCACTTTCCCTCTCTCTCTCACACATACACTCTGTCCCTCTCTGGTCAAACTCAATTAATTAATTAATTAATTAATTAAAGTTAAATAAAATAATTATTTTTAAAAAGGGCAGGTTAAAAGCATAAACGGGTTGAACAGGATGGGTCAACAGGTGGTGTGGAGATTGAGGTGGCTGGATCCCACATGGCCAGCTGCACGGTGCTAGTCCTAGACCTGGTGGCTTGAAAATCATGCCAGGCACATACCTATGTGAGTCCAAACCCCAAGAGAAGAGTGGAGGAGAAGGAATTGTAGCATGGTCATCCCCCTCCCCTGGGGGGTGATTTCTCTCTGTCTCTGTCTCTCCCTCCCCCCAGCAAGCGCATGCACGCGCGCACACACACACACACACACACACACACACCCTGGGGCAAAAATATCTTCAAATTTTAAAAATAAAAACATAAGCAGGACCCAGCTCCACAGAACAGCGGTAATGTGCTGCTCAGGTGAAACCAGATCCCACAGGGTGACTGCAGTTCAAATTCCCGGCCCAACTATTCTTTTTTTTTCTTTTTTCTTTTTTGTTTCTTTTTTGGGAGAGGTTTTTGCTACAGGGCATGTGTGCTCTCCAGAAAGACAGAGAGAGACAGAGAGACAGAAAGACAGAAAGCGAGAAATCACCCCCCAGGGGGGATGGGCACGCCGCAATCCCTTCTCCTCCATTCTCCTTTTGGGATCTTGGGCACGCACGCACACGCGCCCGGCGTGAGTTTAAGCCACTGGGTCCGGGACACGAACCGCGGTCGACTACATGGGAGTCCAGCAACATAGCCATTACACGAACTGCTGGTCCCCGGCCCAGCTATTCTGAAAGGTGCAGGCATATGCGAGTCTCCAAGATCTGATGGACTGGAGGACTGGGGGGAGGAGGTTGTGCTGTGACCAGCCAGACTGCAGAGGGCACTTCTCTCTCTCTCTCTCTCTCTCTCTCTCTCTCTCTCTCTCTCTCTCTTTCGTTTCTTCTCTCCTCTCTCTCAGTCTCACGTGCACCCCCCACACACACATTCTACCTTGAAAAACCAATTTTTAGATAAACAGTTCTCAGAAAAAGAAAGGCCATTTGCTTGTTAACATGCAGAAATGATGCTTAACCTCAACTCGTTATAAGTGAAGTGAGAATTTAATGTGCCCTGAGAGAGAACATCTCTCGTATCGAATGGGCACCAAAGCAGTCTGGCAAGGCTGGGGCCCACCTGGCACTCTCACATGGCACTAGCAGAAGTTAATTAGTTTCATTTTTCATCAGGCCCAGCACCCTCACTTCTAGGAATCTACCGAAAGATAGAAAATCCTGAGCAACATACTCACAGGGTTGGGTCAGTGATTGCAAAATTGTTCATGACACCGAAAGATTAGAATCAATCTGAATGTTCATCAATACGAAATTTACCGAATATACTTTCCCCACAGTGAAGTATCGGCAGCCATGGAAAAGACTAAGTAAGATTTCTACATATTGATAAGGCATAGTCGCCTACATTTATTAAGTGAAAAGCATGCACAACAATATGTATAAAATCCTACCTTTTGTATGAGAAAGGAGGTAAAATAAGAAAAGATACGTATATACATATATGTGTGGGGGTTTTTTAATTATTTTTTTTATTTTATTTTATTTATTATTATTATTTCTTCGTTTGATTAGAGAGAGAGGGAAAGTGAGAAAACAGACTACCAGGTCCAGGACTTGAACTGCAGTCACCCACGTGGGAATCCAGTGCCTTAACCACCATGCCACCTGCCAGGCCCTATGTGTGTGATTTAATTTTGCTTATTTCTCCAGAAACTCTGGAAAGATAAATCAGAAATGAATACTAATACAGTTTGCTGTAGGAGGGTAGAGAGAGGAAACAGGAAGAAAGACTTATTTGAACATACCTTTTAAAATAGCTCTGAAGCCAAAAAAAAAGAGAGAGAGAGAGAGAGGGACCAGCAGTTAGCGTAATGGCTGTGTTGCTGGACTCCCACATAGTCGACCACAGTTTGTGTCGAGGACAGGGTGGCTTAAAACTCACACCGGGCGCATGTGCGTGAGTGCCCAAGATCCCGAGAGGAGAACAGAGGAGAAGGGATTGCGGCGTGGCCATCCCCCCTGGGGGGTGATTTCCTGCTTTCTGTCTCTCTGTCTCTGTCTTTCTGGTGAGCACACATGCCCTATAGCAAAAAACTTCTCCAAAAAATAAATAAATAAAATAGCTCTGATTTCTGACCCATGGAAATGTTCATTTGGGGGGTATTTTTAATTATAGAGAGTGTATGTGTGTATGTGTGTGCACATGAGAGAGGGAGAAAGCACTCTCAGTAAGGTCTAATCATGCCATGATCTCTTTCCAGCCCCCGACATCCTGAGGATCTTGGGTGCCCGCACATACACCAGGTGTGTTTGCAGACCAACCTGAGGATCCTAACCCATGGTTGACCACATGGCCTCCAGTACTGCAGTCGAGTACAGTGCCACTAGGCTGGGTCACGTAAATGTTTTGTTTGTTTTTTAGACACAGTTGTCAGAAGTCCAACAAAATCTTCTTTCAGTTAATCTAGCCTCTGTCCTTTTCAATCTATGCTGGTAATGTCCCTGCTGATGTAACATTTTTTTTTCTTTTTATTGGAGAGGTTTTTTTGCTATAGGGCGTGTGCACTCACTGGAAAGACAGAGAGACAGAAAGCGAGAAATCACCCCCCACCCCACCGGGGGTTGGTCACACTGCAATCCCTTCTCCTCCATTCTCCTCTCAGAATCTTGGGCATGCGCACACACATGCCCAGTGTGAGTTTAAGCCTACGAGTTTGGGACTCAAACCATGGTTGACTACATGGGAGTCCAGCGACATAACCATTACGCCATCTAGTGGTCCCCGATGTAACATTTTTAAAATCTTGTGGGACCAGCAGATGGCGTAATGGTTACGTCGCTGGACTCCCACATAGTTGACTATGGTTCAAGTCCCGGATCCGGTGTCAAAAAAACTCACATGTCCATGAGTCGTCCAAACTCTGGTGCATGTCCGTGTGTGCCCAAAATCCCAAGAGGAGAGTGGAGGAGAAGGGATTGTGGCATGGCCATCCCCCACTGGGGGAAGGGGTGATTAAAGAAAAAAAAAAAAACTTGTGAATCTCCTGTGTATCTCATGGAAATTCATACCATAGATAAGACCATCTTTTTCAGATCCTTTCTTGGTAATCCCATCTCAATTCCTGCCTTCTACTAAGATAGTTGATTGGCTACACAAGTATACAGAAAAATCTCAGCAAAAGGTTGTCCAGCCAGTCACACCCTTGCCTTCCCTTTCCAGCATGCTTTCCTGCTAGTGAATTTCCTAAATTTGCAATCTGAACATGCTGATCATTTCCCAAGTCATAAAACACTGGTTTTCCTTTTGCTTAAATAGTTTCATCCCCAGTTTGTCAATTTCTTCTCACATTGTACTATAAACAGCAAAAAAAGAAACCAGGCTACACCTTCAACTTTTTATTCAGAAATTTCCTTAGCTAAATATCCAAGTCTATCACTCCCGAATTCTTTCCATGAAGCTATAGAACACAATTCAACCAAGTTTTCTAGCACTATGTAACAATGATCACCATTCCACCCGTTTCCACAGTGGGTCCCTCAGTTCCTTTTAGGCCTTCACCAGAAATGGCTTTACTATATCCATATTTCCACTGACGTCCTGTTCATGGTGATAAATATAATCTCTAAGATGATAGTGCTTCTGAGCCATTCTCCTCACTTCTTTCTGAGTCTACACCAAAAAGCATGTTAACGTCTATATTTTACCAACCATCTCTTCAAGACAATCTAGGCTTTTCAATCATGCTTCTCAAATTTATTCCAGTCTCTATTCATTATCCAAATCTTTTTTTTTTCCTTTTTGATGTTTGCCATAGGGCGTGTGCACTCACCAGAGAGAGACAGAGAGAGAGAAAGTGAGAAATTACCCCCAGAAGAGGCAACCTCTTCTCCATTTTTCTTCTGGGATTTTGGGTGCACACACACACGTGCCCAGCATGATTTTCAAGCCACTGAGTCTGCCATGCGGGAATCCAACACCTTAATCACCACACTACCTGTTGGCCGCTCATTATCCAATCCTAAGCCACATCTACACTAGATATCTGTGACAGGAGTACCCTCTGTTCCTGTTAGCGAGAGTACTTTGTCAGTACTTCATTCATCTGATCAAATAATATGCCATTATATGAATATGCCACACTTGATTTATTCATCAGTTGATGAATTTGGGTTGTTCCTACTTTTTGGCTCTCATTAATGCTGCTACAGACATTTATGGACGAGGCTTTTTGTGGATACATATCTTCATCTCCCTTGAGTATACCACAAGCAGTGGAATTACTGGGTCATGTCATAACTATGCTTAGCATTTTAAAGAACTGCCAAAATGTTTTCCAAAGTGACTGCACCATTTTGCAATCCTACCGACAATGTTTGAGGGTTCAAATTTCTCTGTATCCACAGAAGCACTTGTTACTGTCTACCTTTTCTATTTTCGCCATCCCTGTAGAAGTTTTGATTTGCATTTCGCTAATAATTAATCCTGTTGATCATCTATCTATCCATATGCCTATCAGACATTTAGGTGTCTTCTATGGAGAAACGTTTTTTCAAATCCTTTGCCCATCTTCAGTTGAGTTTTTAAATATCTTTTTTTTTCTTTTTTTCAGTTTTTGACATAGTTGCACTTGCTTGCCAGAGAGAGAGGCAGACAGAGAGAGAAAGTGAGAAATCAACCCCAGGAAGATGGCCACACTACAGTCTCTTCTCCTCCAGGCTCCTCAGAATTTGGGGCATGCATGCACTCACACCCAGCATGATTTTCAAGCCACCAGTCTGCAACTCCAACTGCAGAATCAGCCATGCAGACTCTAGCGTCTTAACCTTCATGTCATCTACTGGCCCCAGGATTTTCAAAATCTTTTTGTTGTAGAATTGTAAGAATCCGGTGCCAGTATTTGGTGTGGGGAGTAAGGCAGTGGACTCTGACATGGCTGACTACAGTTCAGGTCCCAAACCCAGCAGCTTGAAAATCATGTTAGACACATGTGCATGACTGCTCAAAATCCCAAGAGGAGAATAGAGAAGAAATCATTACAGCATGGCCATTCTTCCTGGGGGGGATGATTTCTTACCTTCCTCTCTGTCTCTGTCTCTCCCTCTTCAGCCAGTGCATGTGCAAAAAATAATCTTAAAATTTAAAAATGAATAAAAATAAAATAAAAAGAATTGTAAGAATTCTTTAAATATTCTAGATGCAAGTTATAAACATGCGATTTGCAATATTTTCTCATAATGTAAAATAGAAATTGAAAGCAATATAAGCTTACAGTTTTTTATGTATTCTTGTCTTTTTCATTGATTTAAAAATATGTTTATTGTAATTTCTGATTTATTTATAATAGTTGCACATCTGTGTAAGATTCTGTGTGAGTTCTCAAAGCATAGGTACAGTATGTAATAAGCAGATCAAGGAAATAAACATATTTACCATCTCCAACACTTATTGTTACTTTGAATAACAAAATTTGTCCTACTGGTTACATGGAAATATCTATTAAATTGTCACCAACATTCTTTACCGTGCTAATATATATATGTATATGTATATATATATGTGTATATACACACACACACATATATATGGACCAGTTTATAAATTTGCTTGTCATCCTTGTTCAGAGGCTGGGCTAATCTTGTCCGCATTGTTCCCATTTTAGATTGCATGCTGTTAAAATAAGCACTGGTTTATTTTTCTTAACATATTTTCTAGCTCTAGCTCTGTTCATAGATAGAGCCTAAAATCAGTGGCACTTAAGTAGAATAAACCCACCGAAATGATTAATTTTATGTGTCAACTTGACCGGGTTAAGGGATACCAGATAGTTAATAAAATAGGTTTCTTTTTTTTTTTAATTATTTATTTACTTTTATTCATTCATTCATTTTAATTTGACCAGAGAGAGACACAGAGAGAGCAAGAGAGGGAAAGGAAGAAAGCAAGCTGCCAGGTCTGGGACTCAAACCGTGGTCAGCCATGTGGGAGTCCAGCACCTTAACCACCACGCCAACTGCTGGTCCCAATAGGTTTCTTTTTTTTAAAGAATTATTTTATTTAAATTTATTTATTCACTTATTTATTTATTTATTTTAATTTGACCAGAGAGGGATAGAGTGAGAGAGAGAGGAAGTGAGAAAGCAAGCCACCAGGTCCACGACTCAAAGCATGGTCAGCCATGTGGGAGTCCAGAGCCCTTACCACCACTCCACCTACTGGTCCCGCTAATAAAACAAGTTTCTGAGAGAGTCTGCAAAGGCGTTTCCAGAAGAGGTTGGCCTTCACATCAGTACCCTGCTTAAAGAAGATCCACCCTCTCCCATGTGGGCAGCATCACTCACTCCATCAAGGACCTGAATAGAACAGAAAGATAGGAAGAGGTAAATTTGGTTTCCATTCTTGAACAGGTACACGTATCTTCTCCTTCTCTTATACATCAGAGATCCTTGCTTTTCAGCTTTCAGATTCCAGAGCTAACACCAGTGCCTACCCACACTCACCCCTCACATCCCTCCCAACCTTGTCACCCCTCAGGCTTTTGTTCTCAGGCTGAGAGCTGTACCATTTGCTCCCTGCTTCTCAGACTTTGGGATTCAGACTGAATGACACCACCAACTTCACTGGTTTGCAGATGGCCTAGTGTAATACTTCTCAGCCTCCATTATAACATGAGTCAATTCCCATAATACTCTTCCTCTTATTCCTCCTATATATGTACACACACACACACACACACACACACACTTTCTATTGGTTCTGTTTCTCTGGATAACCCTGACTAATAGACCCACCTAGCTCCCAGATCATAGTGTCCAAAATTTATCTCCAAGATACCCTGAAGAAATAGAGATTTCAGGGATCAGTGGATGGCATAGTGGTTACATCACTGGACTCCCACATAGTCGACTGCAGTTCTAGTCCCTGACCCAGCAGCTTAAAACTCACACCAGGCATATGTGTGTGTGTGCCCCAAATCCTGAGAGGAGAATGGAGGAGAAAGGATTGCAACGTGGCCATCTTCCGGGGGGGGGGGGGGGGGGGGGGGGGATTTCTCACTTTCTGTCTCTCTATATATATCTCTATCTCTCTCTCTCTCTCTCTGTCCCACTAGCAAGTGCATACACCCTATAGTAAAATTCTCTCTTAAAAAAAAAAAAAAAAGGGACCAGCAGTTAGCGTCATGGCTATGTCACTGGACTCCCACGTAGTCGACCGCGGTTCGCGTCCCGGACCCGGTGGCTTAAACTCTCGCCGGGCGCGTGTGCGTGCGTGCCTAGGATCCCGAGAGGAGAATGGAGGAGAAGGGATTGCGGCGTGGCCATCCCCCCTGGGGGGTGATTTCCTGTTTTCTGTCTCTCCGTCTCTCTCTGTCTGTCTGGCGAGCGCACGCGCCCTATAGCGAAAACCTCTCAAAAAAAAAAAAAAAAGATAGGGACCAGCAGTTAGCATAATGGCTATGTCACTGAACCCCCATATAGCCGACTGCAGTTTGAGTCCCAGACCCGGTGGCTTAAAGTCACGTCAGGCGTGTGTGCGTGCATGCCCAAGATCCCTAGAGGAAAATGGAGAAGAGATTGAGGCGTGGCCGCTCCCCCTGGGGAGTGATTTCTTGCTTTCTGTCTCTCTGTCTCTCTCTGTCTTTCTGGCAAGCTCACGCGCCCTATAGCAAAAACCTCTCAAAAAAAAAAAAAAAAAAAAAGATAGAGATTCCAGATGTAAGTCAAGGAACAAACAAGGTAAGTATATAATTTCAGAAAGCAAAGAAGCTATCGAAGACTAATGGGGTAGGTATAAAGGTGCATGTCCAAAGGGTTAGACCTCAGACTAGAGGCATTTCCATGGCCAAATTCAGGACATTACAAGCATTTTTTTAAATTATAACTATAGGGACCAGCAGTTAGTGTAATGGCTATGTCACTGAACTCCCACATAGCCGACCGCAGTTTGAGTCCCGGACCTGGTGGCTTAAACTCACACCAGGCGCGTGTGCGTGCGTGCCCAAGATCCCGAGAGAAGAATGGAGGAGAAGCAATTGCGGCGTGGCCATCCCCCCGGGAGGTGATTTCTCGCTTTCTGTCTCTCTGTCTCTCTCTGTCTGTCTGGTGAGCACACACGCCCTATAGCAAAAACCTCTCAAAAAAATTATAACTATAGTTGATTATAAATATTGGATAAATAGAATCCATGAGTCCATAGTAATATCTAAAGCAGGAGGGAGGAAGAAGAAAACTCACTTATCACCACTGTAGATAATTATTACACTAACTCTTCTCTCTAAAAATTAGTAATTAAAGGGGAAAGCATACTTGTTTATAGGTCAGCTCGTAGTGCAGTGCTTAAGGAAACAGATCCCACATAGCCGACCATGGTTGGAATCCTGGCTATGGTAGCTTGAAAAACACTCCTGCACATGTGTGTTCAAAATCTTGATGGGCAAGAAGAATAGAAGAAAAAGGATTGCAGTGTGGCCACATCCCACTGGGGAAGGGGGGCCTTTCTCTCTCTCTGGAGAGTGTACATGCCCTCTGGCAATGAAAACATAAATAAATAAAATAAATTCTCATCCTACCATTTTTTTTTTGAAGAGGTTTTTGCTACAGAGCATGTGTACTCACCAGAAAGACAGAGAGAGACAGAGAGACAGAAAGTGAGAAATCACCCCCCAGGGGGATGGCCACACCACAATCCCTTCTCCTCCTTTCTGCGCTCGGGATCTTGGGCACACACGCACACACGCCCTGCGTGAGTTTAAGCCACTGGGTCTGGGACTTGAACTGCGGTCGACTACATGGGAGTTCAACGACATAGCCATTATGCTAACTGCTGGTTCCCTCATCTTACCTTTTAAGGAGAAGCAACATTGCATCCACAGTTGATGGAGTAAAGCTCTTGTTTACAGAAGGATGCCACACAGTAAATGTAGGAGAAGTGATACAAGTGGAAATTCTTATTTTCTGAACTCTAATAAGGATCATCAGTCAGCGCATGCTAAAAAAAAAAAAATGGGGTGAAAGCGACTATACAAAAAGATAGCCCCAAGGTGCGAAAGTGCCACTCCATATATTCTTTGCTAACTGTAAAGGGGAAAGTCTCCTTTCAGTGGTAAACTCTGGTGATCATCACCTTCAAGAAGTTATCAGGGTCCAGCAGGGGGCACGGTGGTTAAGGTGCTGGATTCCTACACGGCCAACCATGGTTCAAGCCCCAGACCTGGAGTCTTGAAAAATCACATGCCCAAAATTCTGGGAAGAAAATGAAAAAGACAGGATTATGGCATGGCCATCCTCCCAGGGGGTGATTTCTCCTTTCCCTTTCTCTGTCTCTCTCTGGTAAGCACATGCATCCAATGAAAAAAACTCTAAAAAAAAATTATTTAAAAAGTCATCAAAGTTAGCATGGAGAGTAGTGAAGCAGCCTCACATGAGGCAATGTGAGAAATACAGCATGAACAATAACAGAATTCTTTTTTTTTCTTTAGAGAGATTTTTGCTATAGGGCACATACACTCACCAGAGAGACAGAGAAAGACAGAGAGACAGAAAGTGAGAAATCATCCCCCCAGGGTGATGGTCACCCCATAAACCCTTCTCCTCTCAGGATTTTGGGTATGCGCACACACACGCCCAGTGTGAATTCTAAACCACTGGGTCTGGGACTCAAATGAATCATGGTCAACTATGTGGGAGTCCAGCAACGTAACTATTACGCCATCTGCTGGTACCACGGTAATATAATTCTTGCCCAAAATGTGTAGCCTGATTCTGAACTCATTCACCCTAACTACCAGTTTATAGGAAACACAAGTTTATCAGTCAGGGTTCTTGAGGGAAAGAGATGGCATGCTCAAATTACTGCTCAAAACGTGGTAAAGGGGGCAGAGAGGGGCTAGCCGAGACCTGATCTACTCTCTTGAGACAGCCAGTGACAAAGTCTAGGAAACCAAAGTTTGCAAGATGCTGGCTGTCAGGTAATGAAGGCCAGCAATCCCTGCAAAAAGAATGCCAATTATGCACTGACGGCCTCTGGGCGCCAGAGTCACCCTTCAGTGCCTAACCTACAAAAATGGAAGCAGGCCCTTTACAGATTTTCCTTGGGCAGCTGACACGATGTTAAGCTTGTCGATAGAGGGCATGGGAAGGAAGGACGTTACAGGAAGGTTTCCATCCTGGCTCAGGTGTGCTTCCTGGGCAGTCCCTGCAACATACGCAGCTTCCCCAGTAGCAGGCTCTGGTGACACAGACAATTGTCTCTCTAAAACCCTGCAACGAACACCACACTTAATAGTGGAAGATTGAGGGGCCAGCAGGCGGTGTGGCGGTTAAAGGTGCTGGACTCCCACATGACCAACTGCAGCTCGAGTTCTCGACCTGGTGGCTTGCTTTCTCACTTCCCCTCTCTCTTTCTCTCTCTCTCTCTCTCTCTGTCTCTCTCTCTCTCTCTCTGTGTGTGTGTGTGTGTGTGTGTGTGTGTGTGTATGTGTGTGTATCTGATCAAATTGAAAAATAATAATAAAGTATAAAATAATTTTTTTAATAAGAGAGTTTTTTTTGCTATAGGGCACGCATGCTTGCCAGAAAGACAGAGACGGAGAGACAGAAAACGAGAAATCACCCCCCGGGGGGATGGCCACATCGCAATCCCTTCTCCTCCATTTGCCTCTTGGGATCTTGGGCACGCACGCATATGCACCCGATGTGAGTTTAAGCCACCAGGTCCAGGACTCGAACCATGGTTGACTACATGGGAGTCCAGCGACATAGCCATTACGCCATCTGCTTGCCCCTAAAATAATTCTTTAAAAAAAAAAAAAAAGTGGAAGACTGAACGCATTTCTCCTCAGATCAGCAACAAGGCAATTTCTATCTGACATTGTCCTGGAAATACCCTCCCTCTCTCTCTCTAAAGAGCACACACCCTCTTGGTAACTCAAAAAAAAAAAAAAAAAAAGGCATACTTTTCTCCCTCTCAAGACATAAATAAACTTCAAAAAAAATGTACAGGGACAGCCGGTAGACATGGTGGCTAAGGCAGATGGGTTCCACATGACCGACTGTACCGTTTGAGTCCCAGACCCTGTGCGTGCATGCCCAACATCCTGAGAGGAAAGCGAAAGAGAAGGGATTGCAGCATGGCCAGAACCCTGCCCCCTTCTCTCTGTTTGTCTCTCTGGCAAATGCACACCCATAATAGCAAATTAGAGAATAAAAAAATGTATTGACACAAATGAAAGAGAGAAGGAAATAGAATTAAAGTAAGGGGAAGAGAGAGAATGAAGAAATTCTCCGGTCTGGGGTCTAATCCCTCCCAGACTAAGGAAGAGTCCCTGCTACACAGGCTTGTATGCACGCTGAGAGCAGGCGGGCTTCAACTCGCGTCTGCAGCTGCACAGACCTGTCCCAGCAAGGGCACCTCCGTGTCTCCGTACAGGACCACAGCAGGAGGCAGGCCAGGTTTTGCCTTGCACAAGGACACCATGTGGTAGACATTGCAGATGTAGATAGGATATCATAGATATAGATCAGACATAGACCAGATATAGAAATCGACCAGATAGAGATACAGATCAGACATAGAGATTAGGAAAAGAGATAGATCCAAAACAGAAAATCAATGGGCTCCAAAGACCTTGCACGTTAGGGTGATGTTAAAAAGAAAAGGAAAAAAGCAAATATCGATATTATTCAGGTCCTAAGGTTTTAAAGGCTGGAATTGAATATTATGTAGTATTGTTTTACTGAACAAAGCAACTTTAGGCTCACCCGTTATAAAAAGGTATTTCATATGGGGCCAGCAGGTGGCATGGGGGTTAAGGTGCGAGACTCGCACAGAGCCAACTGCGCTTCAAGTTTCAGATATAGTGGCTTCAAAATCACACCAGGAGCATGTGTGTGCCTGGAGAGGTTTTTGCTATAGGGCACGTGTGCTCGCCAGAGAGACAGAGAGACAGAAAGCGAGAAATCACCCCCTAGGGGGGATGGCCGCGCAGCAATCCCTTCCCCTCCAGTCTCCTCTCGAGATCTTGGGCACACACGCACACATGCCCGGCGTGAGTTGTAAGCCACCGGGTCCGAGACGCGAACCTCAGTCGACTACGTGGGAGTCCAGCGACATAGCCATTACGCTAACTGCTGGTTCCCTCAAAACATCTTACTTTGACCCATCTTAAACTTTTAGCCCTCAGTTATATCTTTTTTCTTAGATTTTTTTTTTCAAATTTATTTCTCCCATGTCCCAGAAAGACAGAGACAGCACTTCCCGCAGTCTCTCTCTCCTTTTTTTAAATGCCAGTGGGAATACGCATGCCCGGTATGTTTTTACGCTGCCAGAGCTGGGACTCAGGTCCTGGCCAGCTCTGTGGGATCTGGCTGCCTCTGAGCAGTGCTTAACTATGGGACAGTGCCCCAAACAGGGTGTTGACACGGATTCACCCACAACTTCAGCCAGCCCTGGGTCACGGGCACACATGTGCCCAGTATACCTGGGGAGGCTACTGAACAGCAAGTCAGAACCCTCCCACGTGGGCCAGCCCCTCAGTGTCGCGTCTTATCCCCGAGCCACCGTCCAGCCCTCACATGATTCTTCATTTTAGCTTTTCCAGGGGGAGAGGGAGAAAGCATCCCCATCCGGAATACTCACAGTGCGCTCTGTCCTCCTCCTCCTCCTCTCCGTCTGTCAGAATTTGGGGCATGCGCATACAGCGCCTGGCATGTTTCTTAAGCATGTTCAGGGACTTGAACCTGGGGTCGGCCCTGTGGGATCTGGCTGCCTGAACCACCAGGCCATGGCGCCAGTCCCTCCTTCAGCTTTTATCTCTCCCTATTTTACCTTTATATTTTTCAGTTTCTCTTCCCTTTCCTAATGCATTTTCACTTTTTACCATTGGCTTCCCTGATGGCTGCCAAGAAGTGTGACAGAGGGATGCGGCGAGACAAAGTCCACAGCACCGCTAGGGGACATGCAAGGGTTCCGCCTCTCTCTCCAGAGGACCACCAGCCTACCCATGTTTCCGGACGATCAGCCTCTTTCTCAGCTGGCTCCAGCCCAGTTTCTCAGAAATAAGTCCCCACCCACACCCTTTCTTTCTTCATCGCGACCATCATGATAAGGTCAGGGTACCCCCCACACACACTCTCACACACACACACATTCATACACACTCACACACACTCAAACACACACTCACATACACTCACACACTCACACACACCACTGGGCACTCTGTGGCTTCCCAAATAAGGATTTACAAGCCAGTCAGCTGGTAGTGAGCTCGGAGGGAGGCCCGCTCACCTGCAATTTCAGACCTAGGGAGGAAAGGGGGCTCGTTTCACTCCACATCATGGAACAGTTCTCTGGGCACCGAGCAGGGGTGAGAGCAGAGTCGCTCTTGCCTTCTCCCCGAAGTGGGACTGAACACCACTGTGGGGAGATCCGGCTCCTGCACCGTCCATCCACTCCTCCATCCATCCGTGCAACAAAACACACGAGCATCTTTGTGTGCGAGACACCAGGGAGACAGCTGGAGTGGGAGGTGTGGCTCCGCTCTCCTGGCGCGTGTATCTTGGTGAGGGGAGAGATAGCTCACAAGGAAATGTGCATGCTGTGGAGACAAGAAAACAAGATATTGCACCCAAAAGGCTACTTGTTTTCTTTTTCTTGTGCCGGGGGATACAGACATGCACAAGAGAGAGAGAGAGAGAGAGAGAGAGAGAGAGAGAGACACCCCCCCAGTGGAACCTGGTCAAGCCACAGTCCTTTTTCCTTTCATTCTTCAAGGATCCTGGGCACATATACATGCCCCCAGTGTATTTTTTATATTTTATTTTATTTTACTTTATTTTATTTTATTTTATTTTATTTTATTTTATTTTTTAGGTTTTTGTCATAGGGTCATGTGCTTGCTGGAGAGAAAGAGAGGAAAAGTGAGAAATACCCCCCCCCCCCCAGAGGGGATGGCCATGCCACAATCCCTTCTCTATCATTTTCCTCTCTGGATTTCGGGCACGCATGCACACATACCTGGCGTGATTTTCAAGCCACTGAGTCTGAGATTCAAGCCATGCTCGGCCATGTGGGAGTCCAGCTCCTAAACCCTTACACCACCTGTTGGCCCCCACCCCATGCGTTTTTCTTTCTTTTTTTCTCTTTCTTTTTTTCTTTCCTTCTTTATTTTTAATTTCCTATAGGGCATACAAGCTCACCAGGGAGAGGGAGAGAAAGAGAGAGAGAGAGAAAGCACCCCCCCAGGAAGGCTGACCACATCACAATCCCTTCTCCTTCATTCTCCTCTAGGGATTTTGGGCGTGCACGTACATATATCCAGCAAATCCTTCAAGGCTGGGTCCAGGACTCAACCACAGTCAGCCATGTGGGATCCAACCACCATGCCACGTGGCTGACCCGCCCAGGATGTGTTTCCAGATGCCCAGGCTGGCACGCAAACCCTGGTAAGACGACTCTGATGGAAAATGTAAGGCAGCTTCTCTGAGAAAGAAACATTTGAGATAAAACCTAAGAGAAGTTATAAAACTGACCAGGTATCTAAGATGGGCAAAAAGTGGACCAGCCAGCAGCATAGTGGTTAAGGCGACCGGACCTCACATGGCCAACTCCATGGTTCAAGTCCTGGACCCACTTGACATGAAAAACACTGGAGATGGGGGAGGACAGCAGATGACATGTGGTTAAGGCACCGGACTCCCACATGGTCAGCCACAGTTTGAGTCCTAGACCTGGTGGCTTGAAGATCACACTGGGCATGTGTGAATGCATGCCCAAAATTCCAAGAGGAGACTGGAAGAGAAGGGATTGTACCACGGCCATACCCCCAGAGGCTGATTTTTCACTTTCTCTCTCTCTGTCTCTCTCTGTCCCTTTCCAGTGAATGCACATACCCTATGGGGGGAAAAATAAAACAAAGAAAAGGGACCAGCAGTTGCTGTAATGGCTATGTCGCTGGACTCCCATGTAGCCGACCACGGTTCGAGTCCCAGACCCAGTGGCTTAAACTCATGCCGGGCGCGTGTGCGTACGTGCCTAAGATCCCGAGAGTCACCTCTTGGAGAAGATGGGTCACAGAGCAATCCCTTCTCCTCCACTCTCTCAGGATTAGGGGAATGCACACACACAAATCCAGCATGATTTTTTTCTTTTTTTTTTTTTTGAAGAAGTTTTTGCTATAGGGTGTGTGCACTTGCCAGAAAGAAAGAGAAAGAGACAGAAAGCGAGAAATCATCCCCCAGAGGGGGGATGGCCACACCGCAATCCCTTCTCCTTCATTCTCCTCTTGGGATCTTGAGCATTCACACACACGCCCGGCATGAGTTTAAGCCACCGAGTCTGGGACTCGAACCTCGGTCAACTACATGGGAGTCTAGCAATATAGCCAATACAACAACTGCTGGCCCCAATCCAGCATGATTTTTAAGCCACTGAGTCTAGGACTCAAACCACAAAGTCAACCCCATGGGATCCAGTGCCTTAACGTCCACGCTGCCTGCCAGCCCATGCATGACGTTCTTACAATACACATTCTCCGTGAACTTTCTGAAGACCCTACATACCGGTTCTAAACTACTTGCCTTTGAAGTCAGTTTTTGTCTCTCTAACACTAATCACGGTGCGTGCCAGATTTTTTAAAGCCCTAAAGCTTTGAACATGAATTAATTTGTCCACTAAATCCAGGTCTCTCTTTAAAAAAAGATGTTAATGCTCGGGAGGGTTATGAAATCAAGACCTCTGTGTGCATTTAAATTCCTCATCCTACCCCAATTCGAAAATAAATGTCCTGGTCTCTAGTCTTTAAATCCTCTAAGGGCAGAGATCTTCCTCCAACTTTCTTTACTACTCATGGACAGAACAGACACTGAACATCATGGAATGCTACTGTGTGATAAAGAGCAGCAATTGCTTGGAGTCGTAACTATCCATGTTATTTGTTTCTGTAATCCGAATTTTGTTTTTTTATATTTCAGAACTTTCATCCAAGAGCACAATTACATGTAAGACAGCAATTAGAACATTTACAGCAAAGGAGAGAGAATTACTATACATGGCATAATATTCAACCTCCCAAGTTACTGTTAAAATGTTGGAGTGCTAGACCCCCACATGGCTGACCATAGTTCGAGTCCCAGATCCAGGGGCTTGAAACTCATGCTAGGCATAGGTACATGCATGCCCAAAATCCCAAGAAGAGAACGAAAAAGGAATTGTGGCATGGCCATTCTCCCTGGAAGGTGATTTCTCACTTTCTCTCTCTCTCTCTCTCTCTCTCTCTCTCTCTCTCTCTCTGTCTCTCTGGCAAGCACACATGCCCTATGACAAAAATCTCTAAAATAAATAAATACTGGCTAAAACAGCAATGAAATCATATTTTATGAGTATTAAATCAGAAGTATTAAAATTAGCAACCGGTATTGATTAGTTTGTGAAAATTAGTTAAAAGAGCTAGAAATGTTTTTCTTTTGCAAAAGGCGGACGTGCCTGACAGCTTCAGATTTTAAGTTGCTGCAGGGCCTGTGTACTCCCTAGGGAAAATCAGAGTGAAAAGGAAATGGGAAAGCACCTGCCATGGGCATGGTCATGCCGCAATCCATTCTCCATTCTTCCCTTCTTTCAGGATCTTGGGCATGCGCACACATGCACCTGGTGTTTCTCAAGTCCCTGGGTCGGGGACTCGAGCCACACAGTCAGGCATGTGTGACCCAGCCGGCTTCACCACCGCACCACCAGCTTCTTCTTTCAGGTGTTTCAAAGACTGTGATGATGAAACGAGATGAGTTGGACTCTCTATGTCCAGAAGGCAGGGCTAGGACTTGGAGGTGACAGGGGGCCATATACGAATTGAAACTCTTCACAGTTGGATGGGCTGCGTGGTGAGAGGACATGCCCCTTCACAGGGAATATTCGTGCAGGAGCTAAAGGACCACAAGGATGCCACACCTGGGATTCTGGCCTAAATCGAAAGGAGGGCTGAGCCCATGTTTCTCAGGTATCTGTCCAGGTACGAAGTGTCCACTGACCCATGACAAAACAAGAATAAAATATAAACAACATGTAATGTGGGACCAGCAGATGGTTACATTGCTGGACTCCCACACAGAAGACTGTGATTCAAGTCCCAGACCCGGCAGCTTAAACCACACCATGCAAGTGTGCGTGCATGCGTGCCCAAAGTCCCGAGAAGAGATTGGAGAAGGGATTGCAGTGTGACCATCTTCCCTGGGGCGTGATTTCTTACTTTCTGTCTCTGTCTTTCTCTGTCTCTTTAGCAAGTGCATGTACCTTATAGCAAAAATCTCTCCTAAAAAAAAAAAAAAAAAAAAAGAACATGCAGTGCATCTTTTCTAGAGCTAACTATATTTTTTAAAGACTCATTCTTTTAATTCCATTTGTTATTATTATTTTTTTAATTTGACCAGAAAGAGACAGAGAGAGAAAGGGAAAGCAAGAAAGGAAGTCACCAGTTCCAGGACTCAAAATGCAGTCAGCCATGGGGGAACCCAGCAACTTTATCCACCATGCCACCTGCCAGCCCAAGCTCGCTATATTTAATTTAAAGGATTGCTCTTAATTCTGAGATTACTCAAAATTAATCCTTTCTGTTTTTTCATAGTTAGAATCTCTTCTCTCCTGTGAAAAGGTGGTAGCAGGAGATGAGATGGTTGTTAACTTACGAGGCAAAAGAAAAACTAGTGGACCACCAGGTGGCATGGTGGTTAAGGTGCTGGACTCCCACATGACTGACCAGGGTTCAAGTCTCAGACCTGGTGGCTTACTTTCTCACTTTGTCTCTCTCTCTCTGTCTCTGTCTCTCTCTATGGGTACACATGCCCTAAGGCAAATACAGGGAGCTGGCAGGTGGTATAGTGGTTAAGGTGCTGGAATCCCACATGGTTGTCTGCACTTTGAGTCTCAGACCTGGTGACTTGGTTTCTCACTCTTTGTATCTCTCCTTGGTCAAACTGATGCTTAATAATAATAATAATAGAAGTAAATAAGATAAATACTTCTTAAAAACAATAATAGGGACAAGCAGTTAACGTAATGGCTATGTCGCTGGACTCCCATGTAGTCAACAGTGGTTCTAGTCCTGGACCCAGTGGCTTAAACTCACGCCAGGCACATGTGCGTGCGTGTCCAAGATCCTGAGAGGAGAGTGGAGGAGAAGGGATTGCAACGTGGCCATCCCCCCGGGGGGTGATTTCTCACTTTCTGTCTCTCTGTCTCTCTCTGTCTTTCTGGTGAGTGCACACGCCCTATAGCAAAAACCTCTCAAAAATAATAATAACAATAATAATAATAATAATAATAATAATAATATAGAGCCAGAAGGAGTTGTGGTGGTTAAGATGCTGCACTCCTATATGGCAGCCACAGTTCAAGTCCTGGACCAGGTGACTTGTTTTCTTACTCTCTTTCTCTCTCTATCTCTGGTAAAATTAAATAATAATAATAATAATAAATAAAAATGAAATAAGTAATTGTTTAAAAAAAAAAAAAAGAAGGACCAGCAGATGGCATGGTTAAGATGCTTGATTCCCATATAACCAACCGTATGTCAAGTCCCGGATCTGGAGGTTTGCTTTCTCACTTTCCTTCTTTCTTGTTCTCTCTCTCTCTATCTCACTCTGGTAAGCACACGTGACTCACAGCAAATTTTTTAAATAATAATAATTTTAAAAATTAAATAAACAAAGAAGAAAAGAAAAACTAGCATCGCTATGCTGACCATCCCAATATTTTTGTTAATGGTTCACAGAATTGAAATTGGGGAACTACTACATCAGACAAACTCCAAGTTCATTCCATGGTGAAGCCAGAAACACGGAGCGTGAGCTTGAGCCTTCTTCCTCCCTCGATCCCCACATCCCACCATCAGCATGTCCAGTGGATTCTGTGTGTGTAATGTGTGCCCGAGTGACCCTTCTCTGGTGTGTCATGGCCCTAGACCAAGACCCCATCATCTCTCTCATCAAGGCACTGCAACAGGTGCCCAGCCCATCTCCCTGATCCCGCTCTGCACTTCACTTTAATGCATTCTCTGATCAGCGACTAAAGCAACTAAAAATGCAAATCAAGTCATGCTGTCCCTTTCAGGTTCTCCAGTGGTTTAACAATCCACCTGGAGTAAAATCCAACTCCTGGCCCAGCGGCAGGGGCACAGCAGGAATGATGCTGGAGCCATGCCGCAAAGCTCCAGACTCACTTCCTGGGTCTATACGGGGCGTGCACATGGGTGCACAGGTGGTCCTGGGGGGCTGAAGGGCTGTGGGGAGGATCACAGCATGGAGACTCCATTGAGGGCCTCCTCCTTCTCTCTCTCTCTTTCTCATTCTCTCATATAAAAAAAGAATCAACTTTTTAAAATTATTCAGATAGAAACCAGCAATTGGCATGGTGGTTAAGGTATAGTGACATGACTCCCACGTAGTCAACTGTGATTCCAGTCCCGGACCCGGCAGCTTAAAACTCACACCAGGCATATGTGCGTGCGTACCCAAAATCCCAAGAGGAGAACGGAGGAGAAGGGATTGTGGAGAGGCCATCCCCCCCCCCCAGAGGGGATTTCTCTCTTTCTTGCCTCTCTGTCTCTCTCTGTCTCTCTGGTGAGCACACGTGCCCTACAGCAAAAATCTCTCTAAAAAAAAAAGGTGAAAGCTGGTGAGTCTGTTTATATCCTTAATTTGTTTATTACACATTGTATACATGCGTCTAAAGACCATTGCGTGTGCTTACCTACGAAGCTGTGTAGTGATGCTATGTGAATCATAAATGTCAATTTTTTTTTTTGTCATAAGTTGCGTGCATTTGCTGAAGAGAGAGCGCAAAAGAAACGGTGAGAGCAAAAGTGAGAAGTCATCCCCCAAGGGGGATGGCCATGTCGCATGCCGCAACCCCTTGACTCCTTTCTCCCCTGGGATCTTGGACACTCACGCACTTGCAACCGGCGTGATTTTCAGGCTGCCAGGTCTGGGGTTCAAACCACAGTCAGCCATGTGGGAGCCCAGCAAGGTAACCACCTGCTGGTCCCTGCAATTAATATTTAAAAAGAAAAAAATTTAGCTGAGATCTAGACATGCTGGGAGAAATGAAGATGTCCCACTCCTAACTGGGCCTCCAGCATACAAAACCCACGTGAACAGCCCTTCTTCAAGGTTTTCTAATTTTTGATTTTTATTGAAATTTTTTTAATATTAATTTTTCTTTTTTAGATTTATTCCAAAGCTTTTCTCTTTTTTTTCTCTGTTTCTTGTCTGTTTTTTTTGTTGTTGTTGTTGGTATTGTTTCCCTCTCTCTGCTTCCTTTTCTGCACACTTCCCAACCCTCATATTAAACTTCAAAAGTTTGGGAAGAAACCAACCATCCACCAGATGACTAGAAATCGCTGCAGGACCACAAGAAATATGGAGAAGCAGGAAAATGCCCCTCCTCCAATTGAAATGGATAGCTCCTCTTCATCCACACACAGTTCAAGGGAATTCATGGAAATGTCTGATAAACAATTCAGATCATTCATAATGGCAAAGCTAACAGAGATCGAAGAGAAGAGAGACAAGGAACTGCTGAAGGGGAAGGAGAAAGGAGTTGAAGAGTTCTAGGAGGTGAGGAAATTCATGCAAGATCTAAAAGAGGAGTTTCACACTTTACAAAAGAATCAGATGGAGCTGTTAGAGATGAAGGCTATAATACAAGAAGTCAAAATCTCCCTTGAAAGTATTAAAAGCAGACTAGATCATTCAGAAAATGGAATCTCTAATGTAGAAGAGAAAATGGCTGGCCTAGAAAGGTCCACCATAAAGACTGAGAAAATGGCCCAAAACTTTGAGAATAATATGCAAGAAGTACTAGATACAATTAAACGTCCAGGGGCGGCAGGCGGGGGCTCCGCTCCGCGTGCCAGCGCGTGGGGGTGGGGAGGCGGACGCGGGGGCTCCAATCCACGTGCTGGGGTGCGGGGTCAGGGCGCGGGGGCTCCGCTCCACGTGCCCTGTCTGGAGGTCTGGCCCGACGGGCTCTGCCCCACGTGCCGTGGCCGGGGCTCTGTCCTGTGTGCCATGGCCGGGGTCTGCCCCGCGTGCCGTGGCCGGGGTCTGCCCCGCGTGCCTTGACCGGGGTCTGGCCCGCGTGCCGTGGCCGGGGCTCTGCCCCGTGTGCCGTGGCCGGGGCTCTGACCCCGCGTGCCTTGGCCGGGGTCTGTCCCACGTGCCGTGGCCGGGGCTCTGACCCCGCGTGCCGTGGCCGGGGTCTGCCCCGCGTGCCTTGGCCGGGGTCTGCCCCATGTGCCGTGGCCGGGGCTCTGCTCCGCGTGCCGTGGCCGGGGTCTGCCCCGCGTGCCGTGGCTGGGGCCCTGTCCCGCGTGCCGTGGCCGGGACTCTGCCCCGCGTGCCGTGGCCGGGGTCTGCCCCGTGTGCCTTGGCCGGGGTCTGCCCCGTATGCCGTGGCCAGGGCTCTGCTCCGCATGCCCTATCCGGAGGTCCGGCCCGACCGGGGCTCTGCCCCGCGTGCCGTGGCCGGGGTATGCCCCCGCGTGCCGTGGCCGGGTTCTGCCCCGCGTGCCGTGGCCGGGACTCTGCCCCGCGTGCCTTGGCCGGGGCCCTGTTCCACGTGCCATGGCCGGGGTCTGACCCCGCGTGCCGTGGCCAGGTTCTGCCCCGCGTGCCGTGGCCGTGGTCCTGTCCCCGCGTGCCGTGGCCGGGGTCTGCCCCCTCGTGCCGTGGCCGGGTTCTGCCCCGCGTGCCGTGGCCGGGGCCCAGTCCCGCGTGCCGTGGCCGGGACTCTGCCCCGCGTGCTGTGGCCGGGGGCCTGCCCCCACGTGCCGTGGCCGTGGTCCTGTCCCCACGTGCCGTGGCCGGGGGTCTGCCCCGTGTGCCGTGGCCGGGGCCCTGCCCCGCGTGCCGTGGCCGGGGTTCTGCCCCGCGTGCCGTGGCCGGGGTTCTGCCCCGCGTGCCGTGGCCGGGGCCCTGTCCCGCGTGCCGTGGCCGGGCTCTGCCGCGCGTGCTGTGGCCGGGCTCTGCCCCCACGTGCCTTGGCCGGGGTCTGCCCCGCGTGCCGTGGCCGGGACTCTGCCCTGCGTGCCGTGGCCAGGGTTCTGCCCCGCGTGCCGTGGCTGGGACTCTGCCCCGCGTGCCGTGGCCGCGGTTCTGCCCCGCGTGCCGTGGCCGGGACTCTGCCCCGCGTGCCGTGGCCGGGGCCTGCCCCCGCGTGCCGTGGCCGTGGTCCTGTCCCCGCGTGCCGTGGCCGGGGTCTGCCCCGTGTGCCGTGGCCGGGGTCTGCCCCCGCGTGCCGTGGCCGTGTTCCTGTCCCTGCGTGCCGTGGCCGGGGCCCTGCCCCGCGTGCCGTGGCCGGGGTTCTGCCCCGCGTGCCGTGGCCGGGGCCCTGTCCCGCGTGCCGTGGCCAGGCTCTGCCGCGCGTGCCGTGGCCGGGCTCTGCCCCCACGTGCCTTGGCCGGGAGTCTGCCCCGCGTGCCGTGGCCGGGACTCTGCCCCGCGTGCCGTGGCCGGGTTCTGCCTCCGCGTGCCGTGGCCGGGGTCTGCCCCCGCGTGCCGTGGTTGGGGTCTGCCCCGTGTGCCGTGGCCCGGGTCTGCCCCCTCGTGCCGTGGCCGGGTTCTGCCCCGCGTGCCGTGGCCGGGACTCTGCCCCGCGTGCCGTGGCCGGGGCCTGCCCCCGCGTGCCGTGGCCGTGGTCCTGTCCCCGTGTGCCGTGGCCGGGGTCTGCCCCCGTGTGCCGTGGCCGGGGTCTGCCCCCTCGTGCCGTGGCCGGGGTTCTGCCCCACGTGCCGTGGCCGGGGCCCTGTCCCGCGTGCCGTGGCCGGGGTTCTGCCCCGCGTGCCCTGGCCGAGGTCTGCCCCCCGCGTGCCGTGGCCGGGGTCTGCCCCCGCGTGCCGTGGCCGGGGTCTGCCCCGCGTGCCGTGGCCGGGACTCTGCCCCACGTGCCGTGGCCGGGACTCTGCCCCGCGTGCCGTGGCCGGGGTCTGCCCCCGCGTGCCGTGGCCAGGGTTCTGCCCCCGCGTGCCGTGGCCGGGACTCTGCCCCGCGTGCCGTGGCCGGGGTTCTGCCCCGCGTGCCGTGGCCGCGACTCTGCCCCGCGTGCCGTGGCCGCGGCTCTGCCCCGCGTGCCGTGGCCGGGGCTCTGCCCCCCGCGGGCCGTGGCCGGGATCTGTCCCGCGTGCCGCAACCGCTGATGGCCGTCTCTGCTTTCCTGAGCCGCGTTCCTGAAACTGTGTTCCATGGAGATTCACCTACATTTGCGGGGCTGCACGAGACCCACCCTTGGTCCAGCCCTGAGTGCAGTCTACGTTTCCTATTGTTGGGAACTTTATGATCTGATAATTGGAAAAAAAAATCATGTTTATCATAAAAAATAATTAGAATAATAATAATAATGATTGGGGGAAACATAGGAAAGATATTGAATGTTGAAGCGGGGAGATTAATGTCTCTGTACTGACTGACATGCATGGCATTCCCTTTTGAAAAAGCAATGTAATACACTGTAAAGTTGTATGTAATTCAATGTAATAAAAAAATAGATAAAAAAAAAAAAATTTAAATAATAGTTACCCAAATTCCTTGGCATAATAGAAGGTCCTACAGGATCTTACCCCGTCTTCCTCTCCCTTCTGTCCATGTGGCCTTTCAGTCCTTCAAACACAGCAACCTCGTTCTCGCCTTAGGACTTGGAACTTACCTTTTCTTCTCATCTGAACACTCGGTTGATATTTTCTACTACCTTTTGGGCCTCAGATGTCACCTCTTTAAAGCAGTTCCTCCCCCCCACCCCCACCGCCTCCACTCGTCTCTCTTTAGTTGTGAGATGAAGGTTTGCTCTGTTTGCTTTTCTATCTTTTTTCTGTTTTAGAGGTTTTCGCCATAGGGCGCGTGCGCTCGCCAGACAGACAGAGAGAGACAGAGAGACAGAAAGCGAGAAATCACCCCCCAGGGGGGATGGTCACGTCGCAATCCCTTCTCCTCCATTCTCTCGGGATCTTGGGCACGCACGCACACGCACCTGGTGTGAGTTTAAGCCACTGGGTCTGGGACTAGAACCGCGGTCTACTACATGGGGGCCCAGCGATGTAGCCATTATGCTAACTGCTGGTCCCATGTTTGATTTTCTAAGACTTGTCTCATTGGTTTGTTCACATGTTCCTGCCTGTGTTCTCGTCTGGAAGGAAAGCTCCCCCAGAGCAGGAGCTACATCTCCTGGCTCATTTCTGCATTCTCAGCGAAGGGAACAGCACCCTGCAGCTGAACGGCTGAATGAAGAGGTCCTTCCCCTCCATCTCTCCCTTCTTTCAAGATTTTGCGCGAGTATGTGTATTTGCTCAATGTGTTTCTCAACTCATCAAGTCCAGGATTCAAATGGTGTGATCAGTCATGGAGATCTGGCTGCCTTTAACCACTAGACCATGGAATCAGTTCAAGAATGCACTGCTTTGGGACCAGCAGTTAGCGTAATGGCTATGTCGCTGCACTTCCATGTAGCCAACCGTGGTTCGAGTCCCGGACCCAGTGTCTTAAACTCACGCCGTGTGTGTGTGTGTGTGTGTGTGTGTGCCCAAGATTCCAAGAGGAGAATGGAGGAGAAGGGATTGTGGCGTGGCCATCCTCCCTGGGGGTGATTTCTCACTTTCTGTCTCTCTGTCTCTCTCTGTTTTTCCAGTGAGCGCACGCGCCCTATAACAAAAACCTCTCAAAAAAAAAAAAAAATGCACTACTTTCTTTAATACATTTTTCTGGCTATAGGGCACATATGCTTGTCAGAAAAAAAGAGAAGAGAGGGAGAGTGAGAAATCACATGCACGCCCCCACCCCCGACCCCCTGGGCGGAAGGCTACAGCACAATCCTTTCTCCTCCAGTCTCCTCCACCTTAACCTCCATACCACCTACTCACCTGAAAATATTATTTATTTTTAAAAAAGAAAAGGCAATGTAATGTCGAACTCTGATCCCATCAAAATATACTTAGTGGTAATGTTGCTATTTTACTTTATGGTGAGATAGGGATTGTGGTACCTTTGCCTCTGAAGAACAAGTAGCAGCAACTCTGAAAAAGAAAAAAAAGGACTGATCCCGTGGCACAGCAGTTAGCTGTGCAGAGGAAGGCTGGGTCCGCTTGGCTGACCTGGGTTCAAATCCTAGCCCTCACTGGCTTCACACCAGGTATGTCCAGGATCCTGATGGGATGGACAGCTGAAGTGAAAAGGATGGCAAGGTCATGGAGATGACCGGCCACCGTCTCTCTCTCACTCTCCCTCTTACGTTTGCACGCACCTTCTGGAATAGAGAAGACGGAGGAGGAGGAGAAGGAAAAGGAGGAGACGAAGGAGAAGGAAGAAGGGAGAAGCAGCAGCAGCAGCATGGGGCTGGCGGGGGGCATGGTGGTTAAAGGCTCTGGATTCCCACATGGCCGTCTGTGGCTCGAGTCCTCGACTGGGCAGCTTGCTTTCTCCCTTTCCCTTCCTCTTTCTCTCTCTCTCTGGTCAAATTAAAAAAATAAGAAGAAGAATAAATGGAGTTAAATAAATAAATCATTCTAAAAAGGAGAAGGAAAAAAGGAGATTTTATAGAGGATAAAAACTGACCGGTTTAGTTCCAAATCATCTGGGGGGAACAAATTGACCCAAGCTCTGACATCATTTCCTGATTTCCTGACTTCATGGTGGCGGATCAATGCTTACTTCAATATTTTTTTCATTCCAGCTTCTTACAGCATGAATGCAAAAGTGGAGAAAGGAAAATCTTCCTTCCTTTCTCATGCAAAAATTAATCCCAGTAACATACACACTGTCATGTCCTATAGTTTTCGATAATGAGGTGTCCATTTTTAACTTTTTCTTTTTTGTTTTTGGTTTTTTTTTGAAGAGGTGTTTGCTATAGGGTGCGTGCTCTCGCCAGACAGACAGAGAGATAGAGAGATAGAAGGCAAAAAATCACCCCCCAGAGGGGATGGCCATGCCGCAATCCCTTCTCCTCCATTCTCCTCTCGGGATCTTGGGCACGCACACACAAGTGCCCAGCATGAGTTTAAGCTGCCGGGTCCGGGACTCGAACCGCAGTTAACTACGTGGGAGTCTAACGACATAGCTATTACACTAACTGCTGGTCCCTCCATTTTTAACTTTTGTAAGACAAATCATGCAAAGAAACAAAGCCAAAAATAATGCATAAAATAAATACAATAAGCAGGGCCGGCAGGTAGCGTGGTGGTTGAGGCACTGGAGTTCCACCTGGTTGACCATGGTGTGAGTCCCAAACCTGGCGGCTTGCTTTCTCACTTTCTCTCTCTCTTGTTACTCTCGCTCTATCTATGGTGAGCACACATGCCCTGTAGCAAATTTAAAAGTAATAATAATAAATAAAATGAAATAATCAAGACATAAATAAGTAAACAAAATTAAAAATGCACAAAATAGGGTGAAATAGCAAGAGGAAAATCTCACATTTTCCGTTTTTGCAACAAAGCAACCTCATCATGTGCGGAGAGTCAGGAAAGAGCTGCTCTCCATCTGCCAGCTCCCAGGCTGGCTCCAAGCAAGCACCATCTGAGACGGTCAGCTGACAGAATGGAGAGCGGCGTTTAATCGACTCTCTCCTGCCCGTTCATTAACACATGTGCCTCCACGAGGCCGAGGACAATGGTTTTGAACTGTGCGTCTCTGCTCGCAAGGATGGCACTCAGTCTGCCCCGGGGGACACCTTCTTTGTACGTGGCAGCCCTCTGCAATATGGCAGGCTGGCACCTTCTCATTCAAAGCTGCGCTGACATATGTCTACAGCAAGAAAAGAAAAAAGAAAAAGATACTCCCAGATGGACGGGCTCGTCTGGCGGGAGTGACACCTGAGGCGAGGTGAGAAGGGGGCTGCAGACTCAGGGGGTGTGAGAAAGGCATTTCTCCATTTAGCTAATAACAAAAGAATTTCAACCACAAATAAAAAGTGCTGGGCCTTGGGCAGTTCCCCAAAGGCCCAGCTACTGAGGAGAGGGTGCTGGCCCGTCCGGTTGTCCGAGCGCGAAGAGGAGCAGAGGCCGTGATCTGACCCCTGAGCTCATGCTGAATCTCAGAGTGGAAAACTCCGCTTGGAGAGCCATTATCAATTTCTAAATGGCCAGATTTACTGCACTGGCATTGAGAGCCAAGAAACAAATTCCTTTTCTAGAATACATTTGTGCTCCAGAGAGACACCATGCTCAGTGGCTTCACATTACTCACGAGCATTTGCTTCTCCAGGATGCAGCGTATCGTCTTTAGGCTTATCTCTGCCTTTTTAAAGACAAGCTATTCATTTATTTCAGAAAGTAAATAGTGGGGATGGTCGCACAACTGTGTAAATGGACTTCGTGCCACTGAACTGTGTACACTTTAAAATGGTTTGAAAGAGGGGCCAGCGGGACCAGCAGTTAGCGTAATGGCTATGTTGCTGGACTCCCACGTAGCCGACTGTGGTTCGCATCCCGGACCCAGTGACTTAAAACTCATGCCGGGCATGTGTGCGTGCACACCCAAGATCCTGAGAGGAGAATGGAGGAGAAGGGATTGCGGCGTGGCCATCCCCCCAGGGGGTGATTTCTCGCTTTCTGTCTGGTGAGCGCATGTGCCCTACAGCAAAAAAAAAAAAAAAAAAAAAAAAACTCTCAAAAAAAAAAGAAAGAAAGAGGGGCCAGCAGGTGGTGTAGTGGTTAAGGCACTGGACTCCCATATGGTTGCTTATGGTTCGAGTACTGGACCTGGAAGCTTGAAACACTCCAGGCACATGTGTGAGCATGCCCAAAATCCCAAGAGAAGAATGGATTAGAAAGGATTGTGGTATGGCCATCCCCCCTGGGGAGTGATTTCTCACTTTCCCTCTCTCTCTGTCTCTCCAACAAGTACACGCTACCTATAGAAAAAAAAGGGGGGAGGGGTGAAAGAAGCTAGTATCTGGCATAGTGGCTAAAGTACTGGACTCCCACATGGTTGACTGAGGTTCAAGTCCTGGACCTGGTGGGTTGAAAATCACACAGGACAATGTATGTGTGCATGCCCAAAATCCCAAGAAGAGAAGGGATTGCAGGGTGGCCAACCCCGTGGGGGGTGATTCCTCACTTTCCCTCTTTCAATCTCTCTAGTGAGTACACATACCCCATGACAAAAATCAAAACAATTAAAACAGAGAGAGACAGCAGTCTTGATGCCACGATCTACCCGAGCCTCTGCCAGCCTTAGGCACCCGTGTGCTTGGTGTTCTCAAGGAGATCTCAAGACAGGAACCTAAAACCTTGCCTTGTGGATCAGCCTCACGGAGCACTGTATTTTACCACTGTGCCACTGTCCAGCCCCTTTTTTGAATCTGGTACCATGAAGTTACCCAGAGCAAAAAGAAAGAAAAAAAATTAAAGGGAAACGATAATATAAATGTCTGACATGGCCAGGCTGATTAGCTCCAGAACAAAATGGTTGAAATGACATTTTTAGAAAAGAAACTGAATTCCTCTCCTCTCCCCACCTCACCAGTATTGAATGAAAGCAAAAAAAAAAAAAAAAAAAAAAAAACTCAGTTTCCTTAAGAGGAGTCAGAAAACTTTTTTATAAATAAGCAGCTGGAACCCGCACATGGTATGGTGCTTAAGGCACTAGACTCCCACATGGCGGACCGCAGTTCGAGTCCCAGACCCAGCGGCTTGCTTTCTCACTTTCCCTCACTCTCTCTCTCTCTGCCTCTCTCTGGTGAGTGCACATGCCCTAGAGGAAATTTTTTCAAATAATAACAACAATAATAAAACTAAATAAATAATTATTTCAATTTTTAAAATAAGCAGGGACAAATGATATAATAAAACTATTTTTTGTCAATTGTCTCAAAAATACTCTAAATTTTATAAAGTCTTTAGAAAACAATAATCCGTGGGCCTAGCCATGGCGGTGCAGGCAATAGTTCACTGCTGAGTGATACGGAGCCACATGGGAGGCCGGCGCTCAGATCCCAGCCTGACCCAGACATACACCTGTACATGCCCGCAATCCTGGCTGGTTGGGAGACTGCGGAAAGGATCGTGGTGTGATCCTTTCAAGAGTACCCGGCTCTCTTTCTCTTTCATGAAAGAAACAAATCAAATATAAATAAACTGAAAAGGCCCAGTACCATTGCCTAGTGTTTAAGGGAGCTGGATCCCATGGCTGGCAGGTGGCATGGTGGTTGGGGGCGCTGGACTCCCACTAGGCTGTCCTGGTTTGAGTCCCAGACCTGGTGGCTGGCTTTCTCTCTCTCTCTCTCTCTCTCTCTCTCTCTCTTTCTCTCTCTCTCTGTCTCGCTCTGGTCAAATTAAAAATAACAATAATGATAAATAAAATAAAGAAAATTCATTTTTTTTGTTAAAAAAAAAGGGGGAGCTGGATTCCACATAGCCAACCACAGTTCAGAACCCTGCCCTGGTGTCTGGAAACGTACCAGACTTGTGTGCATATGTGCTCAAAAGCTTTTTTTTTTTTTTTTTTTAGAGGTTTTTTGCTATAGGGCGCGTGCGCTCGCCAGACAGACAGAGAGAGACAGAGAGACAGAAAGCGAGAAATCACCCCCCAGGGGGGATGGTCACGCCGCAATCCCTTCTCCTCCATTCTCCTCTCGGGATCTTGGGCACGCACGCACACGCGCCCGGCGTGAGTTGTAAGCCACCGGGTCCGAGACGCGAACCGCGGTCGACTACGTGGGAGTCCAGCGACATAGCCATTACGCTAACTGCTGGTTCCCATGTGCTCAAAAGCTTGACAGCATGGAGCAATGGGCGAGAAGGGATTGCAGCCTGACCACACTCCATGGGGGGCACTTTCTCTTTGTCTCTGACAAATGCACACGCCCTCTGGCAGCTACAAACAAAAACAAAACAAAAAACACAATTTTCAGGTCCCCTCCCCACCAAGCCCTGAGCCACCGCCCTGAAATAAAGATATAGACACCTCATGCTCATCCCAGGAATGCAGTGACGGATGGTGAGAACGTTTTATCTGAAAGATAGGAGGCAGCGTGGCAGGCAGCAACAGCCTTCCAAGGTGGCTATTAAGGATATTGGTTTTGCTTCGTTGTTTACAGGAAGCATTTACTGCGAAGGCCAGCCAGCGTCCCTAACCAAAGAAATAGAAACTGAAAGCTCAGACCTCCGTGTCATTTCCCAGGAAATCGAGGGAGGCCCAGGCCAGTTCATAGAGGGACTGCCCCACACGGCAGATGCCACCACGGCAGGCCTCTTGTCCTCCTCACGTCTGTCTACCATAGACGGCCTAACAGACATAAAAGAGACGAGAAGGAATCCAGTCCTTAAGAGAGCAATAGGAAACAAGCGGCATGGTTCAGACCCAGAGATAACTATCTGGGGGAGCCAGGAAGTGGCGTGGACCTCCAGTCCAGGTGGCTGGACTCCCAGATGGCTGAGCAGCGGTTTGAGTCCTGGACCAGGAGGCTTGCTTTCTCACTTTCCTTCTCTCTCTTTCTGTCTCTGGTGAATGCACATGCCCTATAGCCAATTTTAAAATAAAAGTAATAATTACTAAAATTAAATAAATAATTTTTTAATGAGAAGAGAATTTTTGTAATGTTTTTGGGTTTTTTTATTTATTTCTTTTTTATTTATTATCATTATTCTTCAACTTTGACCAAAGAGAGACAGACAGAGAGAAAAGGAGAGTGAGAAAGCAAGCCGCCAGGTCCAGGATTTGAACCGTAGTTGACCATGTCCAATGGTCAGCCACCACGCCACCTGCCAGCCACTTGTTATTTTTTTCCAGCTTTAACTTTTTTTAAAAAAAGAATTATTTATTTACTTTTATTCATTCATCTATTTTATTTTTAATTTGACCTGAGAGATACACAGAGAGCGAGAGAAAGAGGGAAAGTGAGAAAGCAAGCCACCAGGTCCAGGTCTTGAACCGTGGTCAGCCATGTGGGAATGTCCAGCACCTTAACCACCACGCCACCTGCTGGTCCCACCTTTTTTTTTAATTTCACTATAGAGTGCATGCACCCACCAGGGAAAAAGAGAGAGAAAGTGAAAAAGCAACCCCAGGAAGGGGGAATGGCCCACCGCAGTCCATTCTCTATTCTCTTCTCAGGATCTTGGGCATGCACACACACCTGACATGATTTTCGAGCCACCAGTCTGGGACTTGAACAGCATAGTCGGACATCTGGGATCCAGTGCCTTAATCTCCATGCCACCTGCTGGCCCAGGGAAGAGAATTTTAATTTCCCAGAACGCTGTTTTTAAAAAATTATTTATTTAATTTATTATTATTATTATTTTATTTACTATAGGAGATATGCACTCACCAGAAAGACACAGAGAGAGAGAAGGAAAGTAAGAAAACAAGTCCCCAGGTCCAGGACTTGAACAGCAGTCAGACATGTGGGAGTCTAGCACCGTAGCCACCACGCCACCTGCTGGCCTCTGCAGAGGACTTTTGAGAAAGAAGCATGCTATAATTACTGATGACGCATTGCTGTGAAGTCTTTTTGTTCACATTCATGAAATACTGGTGTACACAGTGGAAATAAATAGGACAACAACCCGGTTACAAGTTCTTCCCCACCTACCTTTGAACACCCGGCCTTTCCCCACCGCTTCTCCTTTCCTCTTCCTGTCCTTCCCACCCTCCGATGCTTCCACCTCCAGTCTACCTACCGAAGCCTTCCCATTGTTAAAGGCCCGTCTCTTTCTTTCTTTCTTTCCTTCTTTTTTATTTTTTATTTATTTATTTTTTTTTTTTTTTTTTGAGAGGTTTTTGCTAAAGGGCTCACCAGAAAGGCAGAGAGACAGAAAGCGAGAAATCACTCCCCAAGGGGGAAGGTCATGTCGCAATCCCTTCTCCTCCATTCTCCTCTCGGGCATGCACACACATGCGCCTGGAGTGAATTTAAGCCACCAGGTCTGGTACTCGAACCGCAGCCAACTACATGGGCATCCAGCAACATCGCCATTACGCCAACTGCTGTTCTCCACTTCAAGGCTCATTTCAAATCCTGGCCATGGGACCAGCAGGTGGCATGGTGGTTAAGGCGCTGGACACTCCCACATGGCTGACCACGGTTCAAGACCTGGACCTGGTGGCTTGCTTTCTCACTTTCTCACTGTCCTCTCTCTCCATGTGTCTCTCTCTGGTCAAATTAAAATGAATGAGTGAATAAATAAATAAATGAATAAATAAATCTTAAAAAAAAAAAGACATTTAAAAATAAAAATCCTGGCCCCTTCCCTAACCTCCTCAGAACAGCTAAGTCTCGTAAGAGAGCTCTGAGTGCATACGCACCTCCCAGAGCACACACACCAAACAAGCTCATAGAAAGCTAGAATGAAGGTGTGAGTTTTTTGGGACAAGAAATTTCTAAATCCAGGCAGCTTTTCATAATATACAACTTGCATGAACTTTCTGAAGAACCCCCACTGTGTGTATGTGTGTGTGTGTGTGTGTGTGTGCCGCGTACGTATGTGTACAACTTAAGGCAATCAGATATAGTGATTAATCATAACAGGCAACTGAACTCAACAGCTGAAGTCCCTGGGATCCTGAGTTGGGAGTGATCTGCACTCCATCACTTATTGTGTGACCTTGAGGAGTTTACCTAACCTCGCTGCACCTACATTACGAATTTCAAGTTGGGTACCTGCCAGTGGCATGGTTGTTAAAAGAATTGGAGCCCATATGGCCAACTGAGCAGTTCAAGTCCCAGACCCAGTGGCTTTAAAAATCATACCACTTACTTTCTCACTTTCTCTCTTTCTCTCTCCTTTCTCTGGCTCTGTCCTTCCCTGGTCAAGTTTTAAAATAATATAATAATAATAACTAAATAAATAAAGTTAAATAAAATAATTCTAAATTTTTTTTTAAAGTAAAAGACTGAGGGGACCAGCAGTTGGCATAATGACTATGTCTCTGGACTCCCATGTAGTCAACTGAGGTTCGAGTCCTGGACCCGGTGGATTAAACTCACGCTGGGCGCATGTGCGTATGTGCCCAAGATCCTGAGAGTAGAATGGAGGAGAAGGGATTGCAGCGTGACTATCCTTCCCCCCCGGGGGGTGATTTCTCGCTTTCTATCTCTCTGTCTCTCCCTGTTCTGACGAGCACACGTGCCCTATAGCAAAAACCTCTCCAAAAAAAGAAGTAAAAGACTGCAGTTCGAGTCCTGGACCTGGCAGCTTGCTTTCTCACTGCCCTGCCTCTCTCTCACTCTCTCGCTCTCTCACTCTGTCCCTCTCTGGTCAATTTTTTTTAAAGGTAAATAAATAAGTAGAGTTAAATAAAATTATTCTTAAAAAAATATTTAAAACACACCAGGTGTGTGTGTGCATGCCCCGAATCCTAAAAGCACAATGGAGAAGGGATTGCAGCATGGCCAGTCCCCAACAAGTGATTTCTCACTTTCTTTCTGTCTCTCGGGCAAGCACGTGAGCACTCTAGCAAATTTAAAATAAATAAAGCCCACGTTTAATAACCCCTACTCTTAAGTCACTCACGTTGTTCATTGCTTACTAAGAGGCAATGATGTGTTGGTCTCCAGACAATGAAATGCTCAGAATTCCACCTGCACAGGAATCCAACTCCCAAATGGGATCAGAAAGCCTAAAAGCAGTCTAAGTAGGGTCTGACTGACACCGAGTTACCCACAAATAACCAATACATAATCCCAGCGGGACGTGACGTTAGTGCGTGTTTTCCCAGAACATTTTTGTCATGAAGGTGGAAATGAGTTCATGTTATCTAACATATGGTAAAACTACGATTGCAAAGGCTATTTTGTGAAGGCAATTATGTAATGTAAATTTTTGGTGAGATGAAACTACATTTGCATCCCTGATTAAGTATTTTAATTTGTATTTAATTGCTGTAAATAACTTATTTTTTAATTATTTATTTTATATTATTATTAATATTTAAATTTGCTATAGGGCACATGTGCTCACCAAAGAGAGACAGAGAGAAGGAGAGATAGAAAGGGAAAGTGAGATAGCAAGCCACCAGGTCCAGGACTCGAACCATAGTCAGCCATGGTTAACCACCACACCACCTGCTGGCTCCACATAATTTACTTTTAACACAAATATTTCCTCTTAACTCATTAAGTAAATATGCTGAACATAAAGTGACCTTTTTTCTTTTTTGAATATTTATTTAATTCATTTCATTTATTCTTTTTTAATTTGATGAGAGAAGGAGAGAGAAGAGAGAAAGAGAGAGTGCAAACCGCCAGGTCCAAGACTCAAACCATGGTCAGCCATGTGGGAGTCCAACACCTCAACCACCAGACCACCTGCCGGCCCCTAAAGTGACCTTTATTTGGCATCTGAAGACTTTGCCTGCCCTCAGCCATGGGTCTAGACATGAAGTCTCATTCTCTGTGTACAACGCCGATGCTACATCTGAACCAAGACATACAAAATAACCAACTGAGCTGGATACACAGACAACTTAAGATAGCTTTAAGATCATCTTAATTCATTTACTTTTAAGAAACTCACGCACTGGCCCTGTGGCCTAGTGGTTAAGGAGGCCAGATCCCACATACTTGACAGCACTTTGAATCCTGGCCTTGGCAGCTCGAAAACACCCCAAGCATGTGTATGCATGCCCCAAACCCCAAAAGGGTGGAGAAATATAGAAGGAATTGTGATGGGACCGCATCCCATTGGAGGGTGTTTTCCCCTTTTCTTTGTCTCTGTCTCTTTCTCTCTGGCAAGTGCAAATGTTCTCTAACAAAAATAAATATAATAAGCTTATAATGTGACTTTTTCTTAAGAGGGGCCAGCAGGTGGCATAGTGGTTAAGGAGGTAGACTCCCATATGGCCGACAGCAGTTCAAGTCCCAGACCTGGCAGCTTGAAACTCATGCCAGGCACGTGAGCACGTGTGCCCAGAATCCCAGAAGGAGAATAGAGGAGAAGGGATTGTTGCGTGGCCATCCCCACTAGGGAGTGATTTCTCACTTTCTGTTTGTCTCTCTACCGAGCACATGTACTCTATAGCAAAAATTGTTTAAAAAGAAAAAAGAGCAGCTAATTTTACTAACTCAATAGTCAGCAAATACTTGAGTATTCAATATACGCCAGGCTGAGTGCTAACAAGTAGAATTGGTAGTGGAGGTGAATATGGAGATTCCAGACAACTCGGTTCCTAGTTAACAGAGGTTTTGCTCTAATTAAATCACAAGCCATACAAACAATAAAAAATCAACGGTCTCCTCTCCATTATTAGGAGAATGGAGTAAAAGGAGACTTCCTCTTAGTGGGGCGGGCTCCCACTTTCTCAAGTGTACAGAACAGCGTCTGCAACTCTGCGGAGTCCTTTCCGATAGCAATGGCTACAAACCACAAACCTGCTACTGGCCAGATCTCCGTCTGGAATCAGGCAGAGACCTCCTGTTCTATGGAATTGCATTTTAGCAGGCAGAGAAGAGAGAACGACTTTTAGAGCATGTTAGACGTCTAACTGGTGTGCATTCCACTGAAAGGTCACAGCAGATATGTGATGAGGAAGAAAAAGCAGGATTTGGAGCCAGCAGGTAGCATGGTGGTTAAGGTACTAGACTCCCATGTGGCCAACCACAATTCAAATCCTGGACTTGGCGACTTGCTCTCTCACTTTCTCTCTCTGGTAACTGTGTGTGCCCTATAGCAAATTTAAAATAATGATAATAATCATTAATTTAAAAAATAAGTATTTTTAAGAAACAATAAAGAGGGGCCAGAGATGGCATGGTGATTGAGGCACTAGACTCGCACATAGCCAGCCATGGTTCAAGTCCAAGACTTTGCAGCTGGCTTTCTCACTTTCTCTCTCTCTCTCTCTCTCTCTCTCTTTCTCTCTCTCTCTCTCTCTTTCTCTCTCTCTCTCACCATCTCTCTCTGATGAGCACATGTGCCCTATAGCAAATTTTTAAATAATTATAAATAAAAGTAAATAAATAAATTCTTTTTATAAAAGAGGTTTTTGCCTTAGGGTGTGTGCACTCTCCAGAGAGAGAGATAGAGACAGTGTGAGGGAAAGTGAGAAATTACCCCCCAGGGGGGTAACCACTCCTCAGTCCCTTCTCCTCCATTCTCCTCCCAGAATCTTGGGCACACACACACACAAATGCCCTGCGTGATTTTTCAAGCCACCGGGTCTGGGACTCGAACTATGGTTAGCTTTGTGAGAGTCCAGCAACATAACTTCTACACCATCTGCTGGCCCCTAAATAAAAAAAATCTGTAAAAGAATTTTAAAAAACATTTTTTTCATTTAAAAAATAGAAAAAGCAGGACTGAATTTAATGACACATTTAACCTTTTTTTTAAAAAAAATAGTAATGGTATTTCTTTAATTTAATTTAATTCTTTATTATTATTCTTCAATTTGACCAGAGAGAGATAAAGAAAAGAGAATGAGAACACAAGACACCAGGTCCAGGACTTGAACCTTGGTCAGCCATATGGGAGTTCTGTGCTTTAACCACCACACTACCTGCTGGTCCTCACCCTTAAACTTTTCATCCACAGAGACACCTGCAATGTCTTACTTCACGTGGCTCATGGTGGGACAAGGGATAGACTTGAAAAAGCAAAAACATTTTGTCTTGATATTTTGTTGAAAAACAACTATGGCAGTTCATCCTGAAAAACTGGTAGAGAAGGGGCCTGCAGGTGGTGTGACGGTTAAGGCAGTGGATCCCACATGGCCCAGCCAGTGGCTTGAGAAACACCAGCACCTATGCATGTGTGCCCAAAAGCTTGAGAGGATAATGGAGAAGGGATTGCACATGGCCATCCCCCCTGGGGGCGCTGTTGCACTTTCCTTCTCTCTGTGTCTCTGTCTTTCTCTGGGGAGAACTCACACCCGATAGCAGATTAAAACAAAAACAACAACAAAGTGTGCAGAGAAGGCGCCTCAGCCATCCAGTGTTGACTAGACTCAAAAAAGAGAGGAAACTAACACCAATACTTTATTTTTTATTTATTTTTTTTTATGGAGAGGTTTTTGCTGTAGGGCATGTGCACTTGCCAGAAAGACAGAGAGAGACAGAGAGACAGAAAGCGAGAAATCACCCCCCAGAGGGGATGGCCACGCTGCAATCCCTTCTCCTCCATTCTCCTCTCAGGATCTTGGGCACGCACGCACACGCGCCCGGTGTGAGTTTAAGCCACCGGGTCCGGGACTCGAACCGCAGTCGACTACGTGGGAGCCCAGCAACATAGCCATTACGCTAACTGCTGGCCCCTCTCCTCCATTCTCATCTCGGGATCTTGGGCACGCACGCACACACACCCAGCGTGAGTTTAAGCCGCCGGGTCCCGGACTCAAACCATGGTCAACTACTTGGGAGTCCAGTGACATAGCCATTACGCCAACTGCTGGTCCCAGCACCAGTACTTTAAATGCTCCTTCCTAGGGCTCCCTTGTCAGGTCTAAAGCAGTCTCGCTCGCCTCATACACATCCTCTCAGCAACCCCAGTCGGACTGGTATGCAGAAACTTGGCCAGAGAGCGAGTCAGTGACTTGTCCAAGGTCAAAGTGAATTTTTAGCAAGTCCAGGAATCCGTTCCAGGTTTCCAGCTCCTCCTGGCTAATTTGCCTTCACATGTTGGAAAACATTCCTCTCCTCACCCATCTCTTGCCCTGTTCTATTCTCAGACTGTGTTGATGCTCGCGCTGAAAATAGAATCTCCCTGCTCCTGCCAGAAGCTCTTCTCCCCGTCGCCTGACAGAGGGAGAGTGACGACAAGATGGCAATGGCCCATTCGGGCTTGTCTCCAGTAGTCCACCCGGTTACAGTTTTCATAGTTAGCAAAAACCAGAGAAGACACCCAGTTAAATTTGAATTTCAGGTAAACAAAGAAAAATGGTTTAGTGTAAGTATAGCCCATGTGGTATTTGGGATATCCTTATACTCATTATTTGTTCAAATTGAACTCAGTGTCCTGTGTTGTACCTGGCAACCCTACCCCCCAGCCTTCTCCACCTCTACCTGGTGTCCATCCACAAGGGTACACATCAAGGCAAAAGCTGCCCCATTACACAGGGAGTCACACGCAGATGTTTTCTCTTCTAAAATTTCAACTCAGTTTTGCAAGATGGTTCTCCAGTCCATTCCTCAGAGAATTAGGCTCCTAGGTATTTTGGGGTTTTTGTTTGTTTAGGTATTGGCCACATGGCACACACGCTCACCAGAGAGACAGAGAGAAACAGTGAGAGGGAGAAATCACTTTTCAGGAAGGTTGGCCACACTGTAATCCCTTCTCTTCCATTCTCATCTCTAGATTATAGGCACGCATACACACAGCCCAGCATAATTTTCAGGCCATCTGGTCCAAGACTCAAACTGTGGTCAACCACGTGGGAGTCCAGCACGTTGACCACTACGCCACCTGCTGGCCAGCTCCTAGGTATTTTGTAAACTTTCTTTCTTTTTTTTTTTTTTTTTTTCACTGCCAAGGGATGCGTGTGCTCACCAAGAACAGAGTGAAAGAGAGAGGGAGAGGGCATCCCCAAGGGGGCCTGGTCACACCAATCCCTTCCTTATTCCAACATCCTGTCAGGATCTGGGGCACTCACACACACTCACTCACACACACACCTAGCATGTTTTTCAAGACACCAGGGTCAGGATGCTCACGGCAGTCAGCCATGTGGGATCCGGTTCCCTTAACCACTAGGCCCTGGCCACGCCAGCTTTTTTTTCCCCCTCTAATTATCAGAGGGCTCATGTGCTTGCCAGAGACAAAGAAAGCACCACTCAGTGGGGCGTGGTCAGACCACAATCCCTTCTCTCCCATTTCTTCATCCTGTAAGGATTTCAAGAACCCAAACATGTCCCTGGTGTGTTTTCAAGCTGCTGGGGCAGAATCAGCCGTGGTCAGCCATATGAAATCCAGTTCCCTTAACCACTAGGCTACAAGGCTGGCCCTTGTATTTCGCAATGGTATTTATGGATGGTTGGGGTTTTTCCTATTACAAAAGTAAAGTGTGTGCATTGTCTAAAGATGATGCAACGATAGCTCCCAAGTTTCTGTCCCTATCCACTTGAATATGATGGGCTATGACTCACAACCTACAGCAGTAGCAAAAATGACACGACAAAACTTTTTTTCTTTTTTTTCTGGAGAGTTTTTTTTTATTTTGCTATAGGGCGCATGCGCTCGCCAGACAGACAGAGAGAGACAAAGAGACAGAAAGCAAGAAATCACCCCCCAGGGGTGTGATGGCTAAGCCGCAATCCCTTCTCCTCCATTCTCCTCTCGGGATCTTGGGCACACACACACACGCGCCCGGCGTGCGTTTTAAGCCACTGGGTCCGGGGCGCGAACTGCAGTCGACTACGTGGGAGTCCAGCGACATAGCCATTACGCTAACTGCTGGTCCCAACGCCACAAAACATCTAAGGCTAAATGAGAAAAGGCAACGCAGCCTTGGTCGTGCTCTCTCAAACACTCACACGGGGAGCCCTGAGCCCTGAAAATGGGACCACACTGAGCCCCCACACTGGGAGGAAGCCGAGCCACCTAGAAAGGCCACCGAGCACTCAAGCAGGAAGACCAGCCTCTGGCTCCTCCAGACTCAGAAATGTGGGCAAATGAGCTCCAGGCGACTCCAACCCAGCCGTTGAGTCCTCTCCCAGCCAAGGTCTGAGGCCGGAAGAAGCAGAGAAATGCAATCCTTGCTCTGATCTTCCAAACTGAACTTGTCCCTTAGTAAAATGATTGTTGTTTTATGTCACTAAGTTTGTAATGGTCTATTATGTAGATGTAGCAATAATAACTAAAATATGATACTTGCTTTTTGCAGGAAAAAATGTTTAAAGATTTATTTATTTATTTATTAGATTTTTATTTATTTATTTATTTTAGAGAGAGACTTTTGCTATAGGGCACATGCGCTCACTGGAGAGACAGAGAGACAAAGACACAGAAAGCAAGAAATCAGCCCCCAGGGGGTTGACCATGCTGCAATCCCTTCTCCTCCAGCCTCCTCTTGGGATTTGGGGCATGCACGCACACGTGCCTGGAGTGAATTTCAAGTTGCCAGATCCAGGACTTGAACTGTGGCCAACCATGTGGAAGTCCAGCAATGCAACCACCACTCCATCCACTGACCTCTTATTATTATTATTTTTTAATTTGCTACAGGGCACATGAACTTACTAGAGAGAAGCAGAGAAAAAGAGAGAGAACGAGCCTCCAGGTCCAGGACTTGAACTGCAGTCAGCTATGTGGGAGTCCAGTGCCTTAACCACCATACCACCTGCTGGACCCTGCAGAAAAATTTTTAAAAGAAGAAAAAAAGAGAGACAGACTTACCTGTAATTCTATAGGCAAAGGCAATTTGCATATAGATACATGCACGGTTTTAAAATTGGGGGCCAGCTCCATGTCATAGCGGTAATGTGCCACTCAAGAGACGCTGGTTCTGACATGGCAACTGCGGTTCCAGTCCCCAACCCAGTCAGCCTGAAACATGCCAGCACACATGCGAGTGTCCAGGATCCAACAGGCTGCAGGGCTGGAGGGCGAAGATCGCATCATGAACAGACGCTGCGAAGGCCACTCAGTTCTCACTCGCATTCTTTTTTTTTTTTTAAGAAGTTTTGCCTTAGGGCACAGGCACTTGCCAGAGAGAGACAGAGACAGTGAGAGGGAATGAGAAATCACCTCCTCAGCGGGGATGGCCACACTACAATCCCTTCTTCTCCATTCTCCTCATAGGATCTCGGGCAAACACACACACACACACACACACACACACACACACACACACACACATACACAGAGCGTGATTTTCAAGTCACCAGGTCTGAGATTTGAACCACGGTCGGCCATATGGGAGTCCAGTGATATAACTGCTATGCCATCTGCTGCCCCCCCCCATTCTCGTTCTTGCTCTCTCAAGCCCACATGCATGTGCACACACTCTATCATGAGTAAAAAAGTAGTTTTAGAAGGAGCAGCAGATGGCATAATGGTTATGTCGCTGGACTCCCTCGTAGTTGACCACTGTTTGAGTTCCGGACCCAGCGGCTTAAAACTCACATCAGGCACATGTGCATGCCCAAGATCCCAAGAGGAGAATGGAGAAGAGATTCCAGCGAGGCCTTCCCGGAAAGGGGGGAGGATGATTTTTTGCTTTCTGTCTCTGTCTCTGTCTCTCGGCAATCACATGAGCCTTATAGCAAAAATCTCTCAAAAAAAAGTTTTGGGGCCAGCATGTGGCATGGTGATTAAAGTGCTGAACCCCCATATGGTCAACAGTTCAAGTCCCATACCAGGCAGCTTGAAAATCATGCTTGGGGACCAGCAGTTAGTGTAATGGCTATGTCACTGGACTCCCACATAGTTGACCGTGGTTCGCGTCCCAGACCCAGTGGCTTAAACTTATGCCGGGCGCGTGTGCGTGCGTGCCCAAGATCCCAAGAGGAGAATGGAGGTGAAGGGATTGCGGCATGGCCATCCCCCCTGGGGAGTGATTTCTCACTTTCTGTCTCTCTGTCTCTCTCTGTCTGGCAAGTACACGCACCCTATAGCAAAAACCTCTCAAAAAAAAAAAAAAAGAAAGAAAATCATGCTTGGATGGGACCAGCAGTTGGCGTGATGGCTATGTCGCTGGACTCCCACATAGTCAACTGCAATTTGAGTCCCGGACCCAGTGGCTTAAACTCACAATGGCCACAAGTGCGTGAGTGCCCAATATCCCGAGAGGAGAATGGAGAAGGGATTGTGGCGTGCCCATCCCCCTGGGGGGTGATTTCTTGCTCTCTCGCTCTCTCTCTCTCTCTCTCTGTCTTTCTGGCGAGTGCATGCACCCTATAGCAAAAAAATCTCTCCAAAAGAAAGAAAGAAAGAAAGAAAGAAAGAAAGAAAGAAAGAAAGAAAGAAAGAAAGAAAGAAAGAAAGGGAAAGGGAAAGGGAAAGGGAAAGGGAAAGGGAAAGGGAAAGGGAAAGGGAAAGGGAAAGGGAAAGGGAAAGGGAAAGGGAAAGGGAAAGGAAAGGAAAGGAAAGGAAAGGAAGAAGAAAATCACACTTGGTGATTAGAGAATGAAAGAAAAAGAATTGTGGCATGGTCATCCCCCTAGCAAGTGGTTTTTCACTTTTTGTCTGTTTCAGTCTCTCTCTGGCAAGTGCATACACCCTATGACAAAAACCTAAAAAGTAGAAAAAAAAATGTTTGAGGCATGTACTTCCAATATTTTTCTAATGGCTACATGCATACTTTTTTCTACTTAAACAAATATGGTATCGTAACACAGGTAACATTCTATGGTCTGGTTTCTGGTCTCAGCAATACTATTTGAAAAATCAATCTCATTGAGCAATATTGTCTCTGACAATAATAACTGTAGTAGCTATTACTGAAAATCCAGGTTGTTTCTAATCTTTTATTATCATAAACAAATCTGCTTATAATATCCTTAGATATTCATCTTTTTTTTTTGAGGGGGGAGAGGTTTTTCACTATAGGGCGCGTGCGCTCGCCAGACAGACAGAGAGAGACATAGAGACAGAAAGCGAGAAATCACCCCCCAGGGGGGATGGTCACGCCACAATCCCTTCTCCTCCATTCTCCTCTCGGCATCTTGGGCACGCACGCACACGCGCCCGGCGTGAGTTTTAAGCCACCGGGTCCGTGACGCGAACCACAGTCGACTACGTGGGAGTCCAGCGACATAGCCATTACACTAACTGCTGGTTCCCCCTTAGGTATTCATCTTTGAACTCATCTGACTTTTTCTTTAAGATAAACTCCTAGACATAGAATTGACAGGTCAACAGTCTTGGATATTTTTCCAGGTTTTTGATACATACAAACTTTTCTATAGAAACAACTGTGCTATTTATCAATGGCTAAACCATTTATTTTATATATATTTAGAGAGAGAGAGAAAGATTTTTGCTATAGGGTGCATGCACTCACCAGAGAGATAGACAGAAAACTAGAAATCACCCCCAAGAAAGGATGTCCATGCTGCAATCCCTTCTCCTCCATTCTCCTCTTGGGATTTTGGGCATGCACGCACACATGCCTGGCATGAGTTTCATGGTTTGGGTCCTGGACCCAAACCACGGATCACCACGTGGGAGTCCAGCAATATAACCATTCCGCCATCTGCTGGTCCCAGCTAAATCACTTTATACTGCTAAAAATAGTGTGCGATTGCTCACATTTTCACATTCTCATCAACGACAAATAATCTAGTTATTGAAAAATCAGCAAATTTCATGAGCAAAGATGACAATTCATTGTAATAATGTATGCTGCTTATGTGTTTATTAGTCATTTATATTTCTATGTTTTTTCAACTGCAGAGCCCATGCACTCACCGGAGCGAGAGGGAGCGCCTCGCACTGGGTGTGGTCACTCTGCAACCCCTTCTCCTCCATCTCTCCATCTCGTCAGGATTCGGACCCACACACACATGCCCTGCATGTTTTTCAAGCCACTGTGGCTGTGATTCAAACGAGTTGGCTACATAAAATCCACCTCCCTTAACCACCGGGCTATAGGTACAACCTTTGTATTTCTTTTCTCTTCTTTTAAGTAATTATGTATTTTATTTGATTTATTTTTTTTTAATATGCTATAGAGAGAGCAGAGAGAGAGAGAGAGGAAGTGAGAAAAAAGCTGCCAGGTCCAGGACTTGAACTGCAGTCGGCCATGCTGGAGTTCAGTGCCTCAACCACCATACCACCTGGCAGCCCAAATTTGACTTATTTTCTTTATTCTTTGCTTCTTTATTTTTTAGATTTTTGTCATCGGGCACACTCACTCATCAAAGAGAGATGGAGAGAGACAGAGAGAAAAGTGAGAAATCATCCCCCCTCCCCCCGCAGAGGGGATGGCCACGTCATAATCCCTTCTCCTCCATTCTCCTCTCAGGATTGTGGACACAGACACATACACACCCGGCATGATTTTCAAGCCACCAGGTCCAGAGCTCAAACCATGGAGTCAGCCATGTGGGATCCACTATCTTAGTCACCACCCCACCTGCTGGCTCCTGTCTTCCTTTTTTTAGTATAATTTGCCTCATCATATTCTTTGCCCTTTTTTTTTCTAATTTGCTGAACAGAATATACACTTACCAAAGAGAGACAGAGAAAGGGAGAAGGAGAAAGCACCCCACCATGGGGTATGCTCCTACCGGATTCCCTTTTCCTCCATTTCTCCACTTTGCCAGGACTTGGGGCACACATTTACACATGTCTAGTATGTTTTTCAAGCCATCAGGACTGGGATTCGAACCATGGTCAGTCTTGTGGGGTCCAGTTTCCATAATTATTACTCCATGGTCTGTCCATTTTTCTATTAGAAAATTGTCATCTCTTAGTGATTTATTTAAGCTCTTAGAGGGACCAGCAGATGGTGTAGTGGTTACATCACTGGACTTCCACATGGTCGACCAGGGTTTGAGTCCCTGGCAGCTTAAAACTCACTTTGTGCACATGTACATGCGTGCCCAAGATCCCAGGAGGAGACTGGAGGAGAAGGGATTGTGGCATGGCCATCTCCCCTGGGGGTTGATTTCTTACTTTCCCTCTCACTGTGTCTGTCTTTCTCTCCTGTAATTGCACACACCCTAGGGCAAAACCTCTCAAAAAATAAATAAATAAAAGTTCTTAGAATATTAATTACAGTTGACCCTTGAACAATGCAAGGGTTGTGGGGGCAAACCCCATGCAGTTGAAATCGCACATGGATTTCACCTAGCTGACTGCACAGTTTGAGTCCTGGACCCAATGGCTCAAAAAACATGACAAGCATATGTGTGTACATGCCCAAATTCCCAACAGGATGGAGAAATGGAAAAGAAGGGATTGTGGTGTGATCATGCCCTCTCCCTCAGTCTCTGCCTGTCTCTCTCTGGCAAGTTCATGCACCCTCTGAATCATTAAAAATAAATGCAAGGAGGGGACAGCAGGTGGTGTGACTGTAAAGACACTGGATTCCTACATGGCCATCCATGGTTCAAGTCCTGAACCCGGTGGTTTGAAAATCACACTGGGCATGTGTGTATGCATGTCCAAAATCCCAAGAGGAGGACAGAGAAGGAATTCTAATGTTACCATCCCCCCAGGGGATGACTTCCCACTTTCCCTCTCTCTGTCTCTCTCTGTCCCTCTCTGGCAAGTGCACATGCCCTGTGGCAGAAACCTAAAAAAATAAATCAATAAAAAAATTAAAAGAAAAAGATATTTTGTATGTACTACAGAGTGTATTCTTACAATAAATTAAGCTAGAAAAAGGAAATGCGAGGTTCTGAGTAAAACCAATTGGGGTGTGGAAAGAATTATGGCGCTGCTCATCTCAGACGGACCCCTCCTGGCCTGAGCTGTCCTGGCCTGAGCCTGCAGGGACTCCGTTCTAGGTGCACAGCAAGGCCTTGTGCGCACTATCCCATTGTAAAGTGACTTCAGAACATATGGGAACACTTATTTTTACACAGTTCTTTTTGTTTCTGTGTGTATGTGCTGTCACTTGTCGACAACGGCTTTTTGTTTTCCTCGAGGAGGAGTATTACCCATTTGTGAGCCTTTGTTAACTCCAAGTGAAATGGTTAAAAATATTTATCTTGTTAGAATAGGCTACATCTTTTTAACAACCCGTTAAAAGCAAAACAAAACAGAACAAAACTCTGGCTTTTAATATGACGTCTACATTTACATTGTTTATTAAGCCGTAGTGCTTTCAAAATACTACTTAAAAAACAAAATAAGGGCCAGCATGTGGCACGGAGGTTAAGTTGCTGGATTCTGCATGGCTGACTGCAAGGTTTGAGTCCCAGACGCAGCAGCTTGAGAATCGCACTGGATGCGTGTGCGTGCATGTGCCCGAGATTCTGAGAGAAGGATGAAAGAGAAGGGATTGCAACATGGCCGTCTCTCCTTGGGGGGGTGACTATTCACATCTTCCCCTACCTCCTTTCTCTCTCTGTCTCTGGCAAATGCATGTGCCTTATACCAAAACTAAGGGGGAAGAAAATGGCAAAATAAATTTGGTATGTATTTTTTAAAAAAGAAAAAAGAGGAACCAGCAGTTGACGCAATGGCTATGTCGCTGGACTTCCATGTAGCCGACCGCGGTTTGAGTCCCAGACTCAGTGACTTAAACTCACGCTGGGCATGTGTGCATGCATGCCCAAGATCCTGAGAGGAGAATGGAGAAGGGATTGCGGCGTTGCCATCCTCCCCCCCCACGGGGGGTGATTTCTCGCTTTCTGTTTCTCTGTCTCTCTCTTTGTTTTGTTTTGGCTATAGGGCATGTGAGCCTGCTTAAGAGAGACGAGAGAGACAAAGAGAGAAAAGTCACCCCCAGGGAGGATGACCACGCAACAATCCCTTCTCCTCCATTCTCCTCTGGGGATTTTGGGTATGCACACAAACGTGCCTAGCGTTTTTCTCAATCCAGTGGGTGTAGGAGTCAAATCTCAAAGTTGGCCATGTGGGATCCAGCTACCTTAAGCTCCGCAAAACCTGCTGGCCCAGAAAAGGAAATGTTATTAAGAAAACAAGGGGTCGGGAAGCAGCAGTTAGTGTAATGGCTATGTCGCTGGACTCCCACGTAGTCGACCGCGGTTCGCGTCCCAGACCCGGTGGCTTAAAACGCCGGGCGCGTGTGCGTGCGTGCCCAAGATCCCGAGAGGAGAATGGAGGAGAAGGGACTGCCGCGTGACCATCCCCTCTGGGGGGTGATTTCTCGCTTTCTGTCTCTATGTCTCTCTCTGTCTGTCTGGCAAGCGCACGCGCCCTATAGCAAAAAAAAAAAAAAAGAAAAAAGAAAACAAGGGGTGTAGTTCAGTGGAGCACAGGTAGTACCTCTGCTTCAGAGCCTGGAAGTCACATGGAGGGCTCAGCTTCTGGCCAGGCCAACCAGAACATGCCAGTGCAGCTATGGGTACCTGTCATCCTAGCTAACTGAGGCTGGGGCAGGAGGATCCTGCCACGGTAAGACACAGTCACTAATACTGGTTTCTCTCTCTCTTCCTTTTTTTCTCTTTCTCCCTCTACCCATTTCTCTATCAGAAAGAAAAAGAACAACAACCATAATCAGAAGGAAGAGAAAATATTGCGTTCTATAGCATTTTCCAATACATTAATTGGGAGGAAAAAAACACATATAAGGGAATCCATGAAGGATCAGCCCATTAGAGTAGCAGTTAAGTGCTATTTATGGAAGGCCAGATCCCGCACGGCTAGCAGTGCAAATCCCAGCTCCTGCAGCTTGAAAAACACCCAGGTGCAGTCTGTGAGTGCTCAAAATCTTGAAAAAAATGGAGAAATTGAGGAAAAAAGAATTGTGACATGACCATGCCCTTTGGGAGTGATTTCTCTCTCTCTGGTGAGCATACACACCCTCTGACAATATAAAGGGAGATGGGAGCCAGCAGGTGGCGTGGTGGTTAAGGGCACTGGACTTCCACATGGCCGACTGCGGTTCAAGTCCCATACCTGGCGGCTTGTTTTCTCACTTTCCCCTCTCTCTCTCTCTCTCTCACTATCCCTCTCTGGTCAAATTAAAATGCATAAGGAAATATAAGTAAAATAATTCTAAAAAAATAAATAGACAAGGGGAGGTGTGGGTTCTGCTGAGTGCTCTACACAGATAACCTATTTGAAAAAAAAAAAAAAGATTGGGGGGAACCCCAATCAAACCCATGTTGTTCAAGTATGAACTACATACTAGTCCTCTGTCATTTTTTTTAATATTTATATGTTTTAAAGTTTGATTTTTTTCTTTCTGCCTTTTTTTTTTTTTTTTTTTTTTTTTGCTATAGAGTGGCTGTGCACACTGGAGAGAGAGACAGAGACAGACAAAGTGAGAAATTGTCCCCGGGGTGATGGCCACACCACAATCCTCTCTTTTCCTCTCAGGATTTTGGACATCCACACGCCTGTGCCCAGCAGATTTTCCAAGCTGCAAGGTCTGGGACTCAAGCCATGCACTGAGATATGTGTGGTCCAGTTGCCTTAACCACTATGCCACCTGGCTGGTCCTTCTATCATATTTCTTTCTTAATTTCAAGTTGGGGGACAGAAGGTGGTATAGAGGTTAGGGCAGTGGATCCCACATGACCAATATGCAGTTCAAGTCTGGGACCCAGAGTCTTGCAAACCACACCAGGGGCATGTGCGTGCATGCTCAAAATCCCAGAGGAGAATGGACGAGAAGGGACTGCAGCGTGCCATACCTCCTGGGGAGGGAGGGAGTTCTCGCTCTCTCTGCCAGTGCAAGTGCCCTATACCAAAAACAGAACAAAACAAAAAATTCAAGTTGGTCATCTGTCTTTTATTACATATGCATTTCAAATATCAAATATATTTAAATGATAAATGGCATTTGTGAATTTAAGTCTTATTCTATGCTTGACTAGACCCTAAAATGTTAGCTAATTATCCTAAAGTCATGTTTATTGATATTTATTAAGTGTAGAGATACAAATTAAACACAAGACAAGCAAAAAAGCAGCACACTGATACTGAGTACAACACCCCAGTTAAAAGAGAAAGAGAAGTGGAGACCAGCAGATGGCATAATGGTTACATCAGTGGACTCCCATGTCGTTGACTGTGGTTCAAGTCCAGAACCCGCTGGCTTAAAATTGACTGGGGTAGGGTCAGCAGGTGGTGTGATGATTAAAGGCACTGGATTCTCACATGGCCGACTGTGGTTCAAGTCCCAGACCTGACAGCTTGCTTTCTCACTTTTCCTTTCTCTCTGTCTCTGCCTAGTCAAATTAAAAAAGTAATAACAAATGGAATTAAATAAATAAATAATTCTTTATTTATTATAAAGAAAATTTTAAAAAACTCACCAGTTGTGAGTGCATGCCCAAAGTCCCAACAAGAGAATGGAGGAGAAGGGATTGCGGTGTGGCCATCCAGTGTGGGGCATGATTTCTCTCTGTATCTCTGTCTCTCCAACAAGCACATACACCCTATAGCAAGAATCTATTTTTTAAAAAAGAAAGAAAGAAAGAGACATGGTTAAGGTTAAAATTAATTATTATCATAATATTGGGTCATCGGAAAAATCATGATGCATTTTTATATACAGAAAAATAGGCTGCGTGCACTCACCAGAAAGACAGAGAGAGACAGAGAGACAGAAAGTGAGAAATCACCCCCCGGGGGGATGGCCACGCCAAAATCACTTCTCCTCCATTCTCCTCTGGGGATATTGGGCACGCACGCACACACGCCCGGTTTAAATTTAAGCCAAAAGGGTCCGGGACTTGAACTGTGGTCGACTACATGGGAGTCCAACTACATAGCCATTACGCCAACTTCTGGTCCCTCGACAACTCAATATTACAATTACTTGTCATATTTATATTTTAAAAGTAATATACATAATTGGGCCAGCAGGTGGCATGGTGGTTAAGGTGCTGGACTCCCACATGGCTAACCATGGTTCAAGTCTGAGACTTGGCAACTGGCTCTCTCACTTTTTTTTTTTTTTTTTTTTTTTTTTGGAGAGGTTTTCGCTATAGGGTGCGTGCACTCCCCAGACAGACAGAGAGAAACATAGAGACAGAAAGTGAGAAATCATCCCCCGGGGGGATGGCCACGCCGCAATCTCTTCTCCTCCATTTTCCTCTCGGGATCTTGGGCACGCACGCACACGCGCCCGGCGTGAGTTCTAAGCCACCGGGTCCGGGACACGAACTGTGGTCGACTACATGGGAGTCCAGCGACATAGCCATTATGCTAACTGGTGGTTCCCTCTCACTTTCTCTCTCTCTCTCTCTCTCTCTCCTTCTCTCATCAAATTAAAAGATAATAATAACAAATAAATATTTTAAAAAGTAATATACATGTTTATATATTGTTAAAACATATTGCGTTCATTATATTTCACAGTGTATTATTAAATATGTTATTATGTTTAACCTGATTATTATTATAACGCTACCATTTATTCAGACATTGCTGTTTACTTTATATGCACCATGTCATGTAATTCTCATAATAACCCTTTAGAGCGCACTGTTAAGGTTTCCAATTTATAATGGAGGAAACAAGGCCTTGCCAGGGTCAACTGAGTTAGTTTGGTCCTTGGAGGCCTGTTCTCCTGGCTCAGTCCGAGTGCCCAGACACGGACCTGTCCCCCTTCCCGGAATGGTGTGGCCAGCCTGCCTAGCCTCGCTCCCACGCATGATCTTCTGCACATTAAATGACATCGTGTGTTACAGTACGGAGCTCTGCGCGGTCCTCACTCACCGCTGTCCTTGATAGATGGCATCTGTCATCACCGTGTGGCTGCTCTCCCATCACCAAAGCCTCACCAACATATAAATACAACTTCCTTTTTTTCTCCCCTAGATCTTTTTTTTTTTAATTTTATAAAACAATTTTACTGAAGTATTACATATATCATAAAGTTTACCCATACAAGTCAATGGCATTAGATAAACTTATAAAGTCATGACCATACCACAGTTTACTATAGAACATTTCCATCACCCCAAGCATGGTTCTTTTGTGTCCAATTTTCTTTTTTTTTTTCTCCTGAAGCTTTTTTTTAATTCATTAATTTACATTCATTCCCTAATCATCATCACAGCATACAAAATGTGGTCTCCCATCCAGAATACACTGCATAGTAGCTTAATCGTGCATGTTATCATTAATAATTTTCCATTTCTTTTTTTTTTTTTTTTTTTTTTGGAGAGGTTTTTGCTATAGGGCGCGTGCACTCGCCAGACAGACAGAGAGAGACAGAGAGATAGAAAGCAGGAAATCACCCCCCAGGGGGGATGGCCACGCCGCAATCCCTTCTCCTCCATTCTCCTCTCGGGATCTTGGGCACGCACGCACACGCGCCCGGCGTGAGTTTAAGCCGCCGGGTCCGGGACTCGAACCGCGGTCGACTATGTGGGAGTCCAGCGACATAGCCATTACGCTAACTGCTGGTCCCAATAATTTTCCATTTCTAGTTTCATATATATATATATATATATATATATATATATATACCCCTATGTCTGACCCTCTGCCCTTTCCCACCCTCTTCTCACACACTCTCGGGTTTCTACAGTTGTCTTCCATTCCTTTCCCCCCACATTTTATTGATCACACAATTTCTTACATAATCTAACTACTTTCAATAGCAAGATCAGCTGGTAATTTCAAGAAAAGCAGTTTTGAATTGGTAAGGAAATTTGCTTAAAACGTAAAGCCAGGAAACAGGTTAGTATTCTGTTCAAATAGTAGGTACATGAACCTATCGACAGCTCAAGACAGGACAAAAACCCTTAAAACCGGACAACAAAGCCTAGAAGAAAAGCAGCAATATTTTAGTCAAAAGTCACAGAATGTTATTTCACCCGTTCAGTCTCATGTACTTAATCTATCTTCTGTTGTGGTTCAATCTTCCCAATTGAATTCTGGGATATAATATTCAACTCCAGACTTGTCCCTATGGTTAAGTTGGCCATTTTCTTAGTTTTTGAACTCCTGTTTCTGTATGGCTACATTTAATTTGCCTGACATAGCACTTCTTAGAGATCTGGTCTGATGCTGGTAAATTCTTTCAGGTTTTGTTTATCTGAGAATGTTCTTGTCTTGGGACCAGCAGTTAGTGTAATGGCTATGTCACTGGACTCCCACGTAGTCGACTATGATTTGCGTCCCAGACCCGGTGGCTTAAAACACGCCGGGCGCGTGTACTTGCGTGCCCAAGATCCCGAGAGGAGAATGGAGGAGAAGGGATTGTGGCATGGCCATCCCCCCTGGGGGGTGATTTCTAGCTTTCTGTCTCTCTGTCTCTCTCTGTCTGTCTGGCAAGTGAGCGCATGTGCTCTGTAGCGAAAACCTCTTAAAAAATAAAAAAAAGAATGTTCTTGTCTTTTCTTCCCATATGAAGGATCATCTTGCCGGGTACAGTATTCTCAGTTGAAATTGCTTTTCCCTTAACACTGAATATATTTTCCCATTCTTTCCTTGCTCACATTGTTTCCGATGAGAGGTCCCCTAGACCTTTTTGCCATAGTGCATGTGTATTCACAGGAGAGAGACAAGAGAGGGAAAGTGAGAAATTGCCCCCCCACCCGTGGGGTGGCCACACCCCAATCCCTTCTCCATTATCCTCTTGGGATTTGGGTACACACGCACATGCACCTGGAGTGTTTTTCAGACCACCAGGACTGGGATTTGAACCACAGAGTCAGCTATGTGGGATCTAGCACCTTAACCACTATGCCACCAGCTGGCCCCATAAATACACCTTTCTTTCTTTCTTTCCTTCTTTTTTTTTTTTTTTTTTTTTTTGAGAGAGATATTTTTGCTAGTCAGAGAGACAGAGACAGAAAGACAAAAAAAGTGAGCCCACACCACGGCCACATCACAATGCCTTCTCTTCTATTCTCCTCTCAGAATTTTGGCACGCCTGCACACACACATAGCACGAGTTTCAAGCTGCTAGGTCTGGTACTCAAATCATGGTCAGTCATGTGGGAGTCCAGTGACATAACCATTATGCCACCTGCTGGTCCCAATAAATCTTTCCATACCAATGGACATTTCTTCCTAATCCCACACACCCTCAAATTATTATATCACAGATATAACGTATATATGCTTATGTGCTATGGCCCTTTGAAGGCCACAAACTAATGTAATATCTTTTTAAATATCTATGGCTTTTCGTCCTCTTCCCCCGTATTTCATTTTCATACCTTTAGGGATGATCAGCGCCCCTACCCTCCAAAGCCTCTCTCCTTGAGAACACGTGGACTAATGTCACCTGGAAAGCCTCCAATGGGCCTGTCCTCTATACCTTTAAGGCCCTCATCCCAGTGTGGTTCCGCTGCACAACACTGCCCACACAAACCACAAGCAGGACAGTCCACTTAAAATCCAGCCCTTCACCCAGTCCCAGTGGCACAGGCAGTAGTTTATTGAACGTTGGTGGTGGAGGCCATGAGGTTGGCTGCGGGTTCAGATCCCCAGCCTGGTCAGTGTGAAACATACCAGGGGAACATGTGCACTGTCATGATCCTGAGCAGCTGGAGGGCTGGCGGAAGGGACTGCAGCCTGAAGAGGGCACGTCTCTCTCCATTTTTCTCTCATGCACACATGCATTGTACTCTTTTTTTTTTCTCTCTCTCTCTTTTTTTGGGAGAGGTCTTTTGCTACAGGGTACGTGCACTCACCAGACAGACAGAGAGAGACATAGAGACAGAAAGCAAGAAATCACCCCCAGGGGGGATGGTCATGCCGCAATACCTTCTCCTCCATTCTCCTCTCGGGATCCTGGGCATGCACACACACGTGCCCGGCGTGAGTTTTAAGCCACTGGGTCTGGGACGCGAACCGCGGTTGACTATGCAGGAGTCCAGCGACATAGCCATTACGCTAACTGCTGGTTCCCCATGCATTGTACTCTTTACTGTGAGTAAAATAAACCAACTTAAAAGAAGAAATAAAAGCCCAATTTTGACATTTAAAAACTCCACAGAAACATGGGCCAGCAGGTGGCATGGTGGTTAAGATGCGGGACTTCCACATGGCCAACTGTGGTTTGAGTCCTGGACCTGACAACTTGCTCTCTCATTTTCCCTCTCTCGCTGTCTCTCTCTAGTGAATTAAAATATTGTAATTATAATAATATTAACTTTTTATAAAAAAAATACTGGCTAATGGGACCAGCAGGTGGCATGGTGGTTGAGGCACTGGATACTCCCACATGGTCGACCACAGTTCAAGTCCTAGACCTGGTGGCTTGCTTTCCTACTTTCCCTCTCTCTCTCTGTATGTGTCTCTCTCTCTAGTCAAATTAAAATAAATGAATGAATAAATAAAATTACATAAATAATCTTTTTTAAAAAGAATTTATATTTTATGTGTATAGGCTAATAAGAGTTCATTCACTGTAATACCATATTTTTAAAAATAATTATTTTTATTTAACTTTCTTTATTTATTTATTTTAATTTTTTTTTTGGGGGGGGAGAGGTTTTTTTTTCGCTATAGGGCGCGTGCGCTCGCCAGACAGACAGAGACAGACATAGACAGAAAGCGAGAAATCACCCCCCAGGGGTCATGGTCACGCCGCAATCCCTTCTCCATTCTCCTCTCGGGATCTTGGGCACGCATGCACATGCGCCCAGCGTGAGTTGTAAGCCACCGGGTCCGGGACGTGAACTGCGGTGGACTACGTGGGAGTCCAGCGACATAGCCATTACGCTAACTGCTGGTTCCCTATTTATTTTAATTTGACCAGAAAGGAACAAAGCAAGAGAGAGAGAGGGAAAGTGAGAAAGCAAGTCGACAGGTATGGGACTTGAACCACAGTTGGCCATGTGGGAGTCCAGCGCCCTTAACTACCACGCCACCTGCCAGTCCCAGACCATGAATGTTTTAGCTTTCTACACTTCAACTCAAATACACCAATTTTCTGCTCAAGGACAGAAAGATCGTGCTCATTAATTGAGGTGGAGTGCATCTCCGCTAAGTATTAAGGAATAAAAATGATCATTTGACAACTAGGGCAATCATTAGAGGATAATCTAATGCTGAAAATAGTATCCTCAACCAGCCTGGAGTTTACTATGGAAGAAAACTCACTCAGGCAAATGCCCAGAGACTTCCCACTTCACCAGAATATTCCTCCTCCTGGTGCAAGTTTTGGACTGCATTCTTTTTGTATACCAAGCACAGCCTCTCCCCAACCTCAAATGATGTCTAGTGAATTATGCTTTGGAAGTATGATTTAAGTCTACAGCACGGCAATATTAAAACAGATAACCGCATAGCATGTATAATTATTAAAAGAGTGCATTGAGAATATTGGTCACTACATAATATGATGTTTTCCATAAGACACTCACAAGTTACCTTTGTTCCAGCTTCTGGAATGGTTGTATTTCTCCTTAGTAGCCAGTTTATTTTTTTATATATAAATAAAGATGAATTTTAGGGACCAGCAGGTGGCGTGGTGGCTAAGGTGCTGGACACTCCCACATGGCCGACCACAGTTTCAGTCCTAGACCTGGTGGCTTGCTTTCTCAGTTTCCCTCTCTCTGTGTCTTTCTCTGCTCAAATTAAGAATAAATGAATAAATATGGGACCAGAAGTTAGCGTAATGGCTATGTCGCTGGACTCCCACGTAGTCGACCGCGGTTCGAGTCCCGGACCCGGCGGCTTAAACTCAAGCCGGGCGCGTGTGCGTGCGTGCCCAAGATCCCGAGAGGAGAATGGAGGAGAAGGGATTGCGGCGTGGCCATCCCCCCTGGGGGGTGATTTCTCGCTTTCTATCTCTCTGTCTCTCTCTGTCTGTCTGGCGAGTGCACACGCCCTATAGCAAAAACCTCTCCAAAAAAGAATAAACAAATAAATTAATTAAATTAAATTAAAAATAATTTTTGAAAAAATAAAATAAAGATGAATTTTATGTTTATCCAGTTTTCGTTTTTAGCTATTATTATTTTTTTATTTATCTATATATTTTTATTATTATTCATACATTAAATCGCTATACATCATTTAGATTGTGAAGAAACTTCACCCAGCATGACATATACCTCAATCCAGCCCAGTTGGACCACCACACACAACCTCATCAACAGATAATAAGCCTTATCTATGTCCAGTTTATTTTTAAATGCAAACATTGAACAGTAGATTCTTGGCGTTTGCAGATTTAATATTTGCCATTCAAAGGAGACATGTCATTTGGGCCTCAAGCAAACTCCCGAGCACTATAAGACTGGGTGTGGTGTGAAATCCTAGCTCGTAAGTGAGTGTGACGCCCCAGTGCACCCTTTAGTAATGCAGTGTTGTCCACTGACACATGCTGAGTGACTGTCACTGCTGGTCACCACACTGTCTTCACCACGCCTTCTTCCACGTGCTCACTGAAGAAAAAGTCAGAGAAAATCGTGTACCCCCTTTGAAAGTGAATTGGAGTTCACACATTCTGGGTTGTAACACCTTTTTTTATTTTTCTTTTTTAGGTTTTTTGCCATAGGGCTCATATTCTTACCAGAAAGAGAAAATGACTAGGAAAGTGAGAAATCACCACCTCCCCCCAACCCAGGGGTGGATGGCCACACTGCAATAACTTTTCCATCCTCCTCTCAGAATTTTGGACATGCATGCACTCACACCCAGTGTGATTTTTCAACTCAGCATGATTTTCAAGCCACCAGATATGGGATTCGGATAATGGTTGGCCATGTGGGAGTCCAGAACCCCAACCACTGGCTCCAAGAACATTTTTTCTAATTTTTAATTTTTTTTTTTAATTTGCTATAGGGCACATTCACTCGCAGAAAGGGACAGAGAGAGAGAAAAGGAAAAAGAGAAAGTAAGCTGCCAGGTCTGGACCTCAAACCATGGTTAGCCATGTGGGATCCAGTACCTTAACCACCATGCCACCTGCTGGCCCAAGAACTTTTTTTTTTTTGGAGAGTTTTTTTTGCTATAGGGCGTGTGTGCTCGCCAGAAAGACAGAGAGAGACAGAGAGACAGAAAGTGAGAGATCACCCCCCAGGGGGATGGCCGCGCCGCAATCTCTTCTCCTCCATTTTCCTCTCGGGATCTTGGGCACGCACGCACACATGCCCGGAGTGAGTTTAAGCCACCGGGTCCGGGACTCGAACCGTGGTCAACTACCTGGGAGTCCAGCGACATAGCCATTACACCAATTCCTGTTCCCAAGAACTTTTTTTAATTATTTAATTTGCATTCATTCATTCACTGAACATCATCACAGCACACAAATGCAGTTTCCTGTCCAGAATACACTATATAGTGACTTAGCCATACATGTTATCATCACAAATAAGTTTCCATTTCTTATTTCTTATATATACATATCTCCCCCCGCCACCATTTCTCACCCTCTGCCATATCCTACCCTCCTTCCACTCTATCTCTGGTATCTGCAGTTGTTTTCTAATCTTTTTTTTTTTCCTCCCACATTTTATTGGTTAATTGATCTAACTACTTTCAATAGCAAGTTCAGCTGATATATAAATATCTGTGAACAAATATTTGACTTTAAGCATGAAACTGTGAGTAGAATGAATATACTATAAAATAGCACCTAGCTGAGGCTATATAGCTGTCATTAAACAGGTATTTTTAATATTTTTTTTTAATTTCAAGAAAGGCAGTTTTAGCTTTAATAAATCAAAATCAAAAAATGTTAAGAGAACTTTGCTTAAGACTTAAAGCCAGGAAGCAGGTTAGGATTCTGTTCATATAGTACTTACCTGGATCTGTTGACAATTCAAGAGAAGAAAAAAATCCTTATCCCTGTACTACAAAGCATAGAAAAAGATCAGTATTGTTTTAGTCAAAACCCATAAAATTCTATTTCATCAGCTCAGTCTCATATACTTAATCTAACTTCTGTTGTGGTCCAAGGTTTCTGTTAAAATTCTGGAAGATAATATTCAGCTCTGGACTTGTCCTTACCATTAAGTTGGTCTTTTTCTTAGATGTTTTTTAACTCTTATTTCTGTGTGTATGACTTTAGTTTTCCTGATATAACACTCCCTTCAAAACTTCTTGGAGAACTGGTCTGGTGTTGATAAATTCTTTCAGGTTTTGTTTATCTGAGAATGTTCTCGTCTTCTCTTCCCATATGAAGAATAATCTTGCTGGACGTAGTATTCTTGGTTGAAATTGTTTTTTACTCAACACTTTGAATATATATTCCCATTCTTTTCTTGCTCACATTGTTTCCAATGAGAGGTCCACTGTTAGCCTGATGGGATATCCTATGTAGGTAACTTGTCATTACTCTCTTGCCAGTCTGAGTACCTTGTCTTTGTGGTTTTGGTCAATCTGGCTATAATGAGTCTTGGAGAAGATCTTCTGGGGTTGATTCTTTTTGGGGTCCTATGTATTTCATGGGTCTGGATCTTCATATGACTCTCTAGGTTTGGAAATTTTTCCTCCAGTATTTCATGAAATAGATTATCAATGCCCTTATTAGTCTCTTCACCTTCTGGAATACCAATTATCCAGATGTTTAGACATTTGATGGTATCTAGTATTTCTCGTATATTATGCTCATTTTTTGGACTATTTTCTCAGTCTTTGTGGTGAATGTTTTTAGGCCAGCGATTCTGTTTTCTACATCTGAGATTCAATTTTCTGTATGATCTAGTCTACTTTTAATACTTTCAAGGGAGATTTTTATTTCCTGTATTACAGCCTTCATCTCTGACAGTTCTGTTTGATTCTTTTTTACAGTGTGTATTTCTTCTTTCAGATTGTGCAAGAACTTCCTCACCTCCTGGAACCCCTCCGCTCTATTCTCCTGCCTCTTCTGGAATTCATTGTCTCTCTTCTCTTCCATCTCTGTTAGCTTGGTCACTATGAATATTCTAAATTCTTTTTTTTAAAGATTTATTTTTAAAAAAATAGAATTTTATGACTTGACTAAAAAAAGATTTATTTTATTTAATTTTATTTATTCATTCATTTATTTTAATTTGACTAGAGAAAAACAGACACAGAGAGAGAGAGAGAGAGAGAGAGAGAGAGAGGGAAAGTGAGAAAGCAAGCTACCAGGACTTGAACCATGGTCAGCCATGTGGGAGTGTCCAGCACCTTTACCACCACGCCACCTGCTGGTCCCCAAAATATTCTAAATTCTTTTCTTTTTTTTTTTTTTTTGAGAGAGAGGTTTTTGCTATAGGGTGCGTGCGCTCGCCAGACAGACAGAGAGAGACGTAGAGACAGAAAGCGAGAAATCACCCCCCAGGGGGTATGGCCACGCTGCAATCCCTTCTCCTCCATTCTCCTCTCGGGATCTTGGGCACGCACGCACACGCGCCCGGCGTGAGTTTTAAGCCACCGGGTCTGGGACGCGAACCGCGGTCGACTACGTGGGAGTCCAGCGACATAGCCATTACGCTAACTGCTGGTTCCCAATATTCTAAATTCTTTATCAGACATTTCCATGATTTCCATTGAGCTGTCTTTGGATGAAGAGGAGTTATTCTTTTCCCTTGGGGTGTGGGTTTCTCATATTTCTTGCACCTTTGTGGTAATTCCTAGTCATCTGATGGGTTATACACTTCTTCCTCATTTCTAGAAGTTCAGTCTGAGTGTTCAGGGGCGTGCAGGAGGAGGTGATCTGCAATCGTTTTTCTGTTCCGTTTTTATCCCTTTGTGTGGCAGATTCAGTGGGTATTGAGTAACATGTTAACCCTAATAGCATTTGGATGTTTGGCTATGATTCCCTTAGATCTGTCTAGATGCTCAGTGAATGAAGATTGAGCAGCAAAGTGATGAGGCAAAAGAAAAAGAATAAGAAAACAGAGAGAGAGAGGGAGAGAGAGAGAGAGAACGAGGAAAAAAAAAGAAAAAAATATTTTTTAATAAAAATCAAAAAATAAAACCCGCCACAGCACACAAAATCACTAGTTCTCAGCAGCAATGAAGGAGTCTTCTTCTGAAGGCCTGCCCCTTGCCTCTCCAAGAGGGGAGGGGAAAAGAGAATTATTAGCAAGATAAAGGAGGAACTGAAAGCCAAGAGAATACTTTACCTTAAAAAAATTGTAAAGGAAAAATTACAAAAAAAATTAGAAGGCAGAGAGAGGCAGAAAGAGACAGAAAGAAGGATAGAGGGGCACCCCACTTGAGACTGGGGGCTGGAGTCTGAATTACCAGTAAAAAAATCTTCATTTCTCTTATTCCTGAAATCACTAGTTCTCAGCAGCAATGGAGGAGTCTTCTCCCAAGAACTTTTTTTTAAACAGAGAATTTTATATTCTTTTATCCATTAAATGCTTCTTCCCTTTGCCCCTTACACCCCTGTTCTACCACCAGTCCCCTCCCTGCAGTCTGTGTTATCTTGAGTCATCCTCCCTACTCTCATATCTTCAGATTTTTCCATTTCTGCCCTAGAGTGCAAACATTAGGTACGAACTGAGTGGGGATGGACAGGGTGTGTCTTTCAAAGTCTGGCTCCCTTTGCTTAGCATTTAGTTCTCTATTTTCATCTACTTTGGATCAAACTATAGGGTCTCAGTTTTTCTTAGGGCTAAATGATATTTTGTAGTATATATGTGCCACAGTTTTTCAACCCAGTTTTTGGACACTTAGGTTGAGTCCATGTCTTAGCAATCGTGAATAATGCATTGATGTGTAGGTGTCTCTCTGACTAAGTATTTTCTTTGGATAAGGAGTGAGATCACTGGGTCCTATGGTAGTTCTAGTCATAGGTCTTTGAGGAAACTCCATATTGTTTTCCACAGTGGTTATTCTGATTGATATTCACACCAACAGTGTAAGAGGTTTTCCTTTTCATCACAACCTCACCAGCACTTTTTTTTTTGGGGGGGGGGAACTTTTGCTATAGGGCACACACTTGCTGGAGAGATAGAGAGAGACAAAGAGACAGAAAGTGAGAAATCACCCCTCAGGAGGAATGGCCACACCACAATCCCTTCTCCTCTATTAATTTTGGACACACATGCACACACACCCAGCATGGGTTCCAAGTCACTGGGTCTGGAACTCGAACTGTGGTTGACTACATGGGAGTCCAGTGAGGTAACCATTACGCCATCAGCTGGTTCCTATCTTGGCCATTCTAACTGGGGTTAAATGTTATCTCATTGTGGATTTTTGTTTGTTAATTAGTTAGTTAGTTAGAAAGATTTTTGCTATAGGAAGTATGCACTTTGTTTCTTATCACAGAAACAAAGAGACAGAAAGTGAGAAATCACCCTTCACCCCAGGGAGGATGGCCATGCAGCAATCCCTTCTCTTCCATTATACTCTCAGAATTTGGGTCATGGACACACGTCTGGCATGAATTTTAAGCTAGTGGGTCCGGGACTCAAACCACAGTTGACTATGTGGAGAGTCCAGCAACATAACTATTATATTACCTGCTGGTCTCTATCACTGTGGTTTTAATTTGCATGTATCAGGCACAATTTTCAGGCCCACCCAGTGATCCAAACCTGCAGCCTCATGGAGCATTGTGTCACTGCTACACAACAGTATTTGGACCTTAAATAACATTTTTTTAAAGAATTATTTATTTAATTTTATTTATCATCATCATTACTTTAAAAAAAAATTGCTATAGGGCATGCATGCCCACCAGAGAGAGAGAGATGGGGAAAGTGAGAAAACAAGCTGCCAGATGCAAAACTTAAACCATGGTGGGCCATGTAGGAGTCCAGCTCCTCAACCACCATGTCACCTGCTGGTCCCAAAGAAGATGGCCGCCCTTCACTGTTGCTCACCACGTGAAGGTCACTCATCTCCTCAAGAGGGATAATCCATCTTACTTCAGATAAGTTTAAAGTTTCCAGGGACCGATATTCTCCAAGACACATTATAGCGAGATTGATCAAAACCACAGATAAAGATATTAAAATTGGCAAGAGAGAAATGTCAAATTAATTAAAAAGCTTATTCCATCAGGCTAACATCGGACCTTTCACCGGAAACAATGCAAACAAGGAAAGAATGGGAAAATATATTCAAAGTGTTAAGTGAAAAAAAATTTCAACCAAGAATATTATGCCTGACAAGATTATCCTTCATATGGGAAGAAAAGACAAAGACATTTTCAAATAAACAAAACCTGAAAGAATTTACCAACACCAGACCAGCTCTCCAAGAAGTTCTGAAGGGAGTGCTATACCAGACACACAGAAGTAAGAATTCAAAAACAACCAAGAAAATGGCCAACTTAATGGTAGGGGCAAGTCCAGAGCTGAATGTTATCTTCCAGAATTTAAAGAGAAACCTTGGACCACAACAAAAGTTAGATTAATTACACAAGACTGAACTGGTGAAATAGAATTTTATGACTTTAAACTAAAACATTACTGATCTTCTTCTAAGTTTTGTTTTCCAGATTTAAGGATTTTTGTCTTCTCCTGAGCTGTCAGTAGGTCCGTGTACCTACTATTTGAACAGAATCCTAACCTGTTTCCTGGCTTTAAGTCTTAAACAGATTTCTCTTAGCATTTTTTTATTTTGGTTTATTAAAGCTAAAACTGTTTTTCTTGAAATTAAAAAATATATTTAAGGACCAGAGTAAGCTATATAGCCTCAGCTAGGTGCTACTTTATAGTATATTCATTCTACTCACTGAGTTTCATGCCTAAAGTCAGACATGTAGTCACAGATGTACATATGCCAGATGAACTTTCTATTGAAAGTATTTAAGATATTTTGTGAATCAATAAAATATGGTGAAAAAAAGGAATGGAAAGCAACTATTGATAATTAGAGACAGTGTGGGAGGAGAGTAAGAAATGGTAGAGGGTGAGAAATAGGGAATCAAAAAAAAAATATATATATATATATATATACACACAAGAAATAAGAAATGGAAAATTATTTGTTGAAGATAGCATACAAGGGAACCAGCAGTTAGCGTAATGGCTATGTCGCTGGACTCCCACGTAGTAGACCGCGGTTCACGTCTCGGACCCGGTGGCTTACAACTCACGCCGGGCGTGTGTGTGTGCGTGCCCAAGATCCCAAGAGGAGAATGGAGGAGAAGGGATTGCGGCGTTACCATCCCCCCTGGGGGTGATTTCTCGCTTTCTGTCTCTATGTCTCTCTCTGTCTGTCTAGCGAGCGCAGGCGCCCTATAGCGAAAAACCTCTCCAAAAAAAAAAAAAAAAAAAGATAGCATGCATGACTAAGACACTATGCAGTGTATTCTGGATGGGAAATCACATTTTGTATGCTGTGATGATGTTTAGTGAATGAATATAAAACGAATAAATTTAAAATAATAAATAGATTAAATAAAAAATTCTTAGAAAAGATAGTTTAAATAAATAAATAAAGTTTCTAGGTGCATTTCCCCAGAGCCCAGGGGGTCTGCCCAGCCCTTGCTTCACTCTGAACAAAGCAGGAGCTCAGGGCGTGGAACCTCTGAGCGGGGCTCAGCACGGGGCCAGAACCGAGCGTCTCTCCCTGGCTCAGAGCCACCTCGGCACCAGAAATGGTTGCTTCACGGGAACAGCTTCGTCTTGGTGGAAGAGGGGACGAGTAAAGAGGACACTGATCACTCATCTTTCCCCGTGGAATGACGGTTAAGTGCGGATTCAGGCAAATTTTGATCGTTACTTCTAGGTATTTCCAGCAGAGGGCGCCCTGGTATAGGAAGAACGCGCAGCAAAGTCGTCCACTTCCCGAAGGCAAAATCAGGAGTGCTTGTTTGTTGCCAACTCAGCTCCGGGATAAAGGGGTTGAGGTAACATTCCGATGGAAATCCCAAGGAATTCACAGGTATATTTCCATAGGAAAAGGAGATGGAGTGGAATTGCCCATAATTTTTTTTTGTTTTTTAAGGAAGATTTTGCTATTTTTTAAGAGAGATTTTGCTACAGGGCAGGTGCACTCTCGAGAGACAGAAAGCTAGGAAGCACCCCCAGCGGGAATGGCCAACTGCAATCCCTTCTCCTCCATGCTCCTCTCTGGATTTTAGGCACACACACATTCGCCCAGTGTTGAGTTTTAAGCCTCCAGGTCCAGGACTTAAACCATGATCGACTACATGAGAGTCCAGCAACATAACCACTACACCATTTCCTGGTCCCTAGAAATGTTTCTTTCTTTTTTCTTTTTTTCTTTTTAGCTTGCTATAGGGCATGTGCACTTATCAGAGAGACAAAAGAGAGAAAATGAGAAATTGCCCGCCAGGGGTACCGGTCACAACATAATCCTTTCTCCACTCTCCTGTGTACTTTGGGCACACACACACGCACCTGGCATGGTTTACAAGCCACTGGGTGCAGGACTCACCGCACAGTTGGCCATATGGGATCCAGTCACCTTAACCAACATGCCTCCTGACTGGCCCACCCATAGAAATTCTTGAGGCTCAGTTGTCTTTCCCAACAAACCAACCTTAGGATAGTTACCCAAAACAATTAGTTCCAGAATCTGGGCTGGGCTCATAGTGCGTTGGGAGCCAGATCCCACATGGCCAATGGCAGTTTGAATCTCAGCCCTGGCAGCTTGAACAATATGTGTGTGTGTCTTAGATCACAACAGAATGAAGAGACAGAGAAGTTACTGTGCGTGAACACATCCCATCGGGAGTTGCTTTCCTGCATATATGCATGCATATGTGTCCTCTGGCAATTAAAAAAATTCTTCTTAAGAATGATTTTATTTGGGGCCAGCAGGTGGCATGGTGGTTAAGGGTACAGGTTCCCACATGGCCAACCATGGTTTGAGCCCTGGACCTGGCGGCTTGCTCATGCACGTGCTCTCTCTCTTTCTCACTCTGTCCTTCTCTGGTCAAATTTATTTATTTATTTTTCTTTTTTTTGGAGAGGTTTTTGCTATAGGGCGTGTGCGCTCGCCAGAAAGCCAGAGAGAGACAGAGAGACAGAAACAGAAATCACCCCCCAGGGAGAATGGCCACCCCGCAATTCCTTCTCCTCCATTCTCCTCTCGGGATCTTGGGCACACATGCAAACGTGCCCGGTGTGAGTTTAAGCCACTGGGTCCAGGACTTGAACTTTGGTCAACTACATGGGATTCCAGTGATGTAGCCATTACGCCATTTGCTGGTCCCTCTAATAAACATATTCTTTTTATTTTCTTTTTTATTTTTTTTTTTCTTTTTTTGGAGAGGTTTTTGTTTTTTGCTAAAGGGTGCGTGCGCTTGCCAGAAAGACAGAGAGAGACAGAGAGACAGAAAGCGAGAAATCACCCCCAGGGGGGATGACCAGGCTGCAATCCCTTCTCCTCCATTCTCCTCTCGGGATCTTGGGCACGCACGCACACGTGCCAGTGTGAGTTCAAGCCACAGGGTCTGGGACTCGAATCACAGTCGACTACATGGGAGTCCAGCAACATAGCCATTACGCTAACTGCTAGTCCTTCTGGTCAAATTTAAATAAACAAATAGGGACCAGCAGTTGGCATAATGGCTATGTCACTAGACTCCCATGTAGTCGACCACGGTTTGAGTCCCGGACCTGGTGCCTTAAACTCACGCCAGGCACATGTGCGTGCATGCCCAAGATCCCGAGAGGAGAATGGAGGAGAAGGGATTGAGGCGTGTCCATCCCCCAGAGGGCTGATTTCTCACTTTCTGTCTCTCTGTCTCTCTCTGTCTTTCTGGTGAGTGCACGTGCCCTATAGCAAAAAACTTCTCCAAAAAGAAAAAAAAAAAAGGAAAGAAAAATAAATAAATAAATAATAAAACAATTCTTTCTTAAAAATTACAAATCATGGGGCCAGCAGGTGGTATAGCAGTTACATCACTGGACTCCCACATGCCTACAGCCATGCCAGTTCTGGACCCGGTGGCTAGAAACTCACACCAGGCACACATGTGTGTGTCCCCAAGATCCCAGGAAGAGAATGGAGGAGAAGGGATTGTGGTATGTCCAACCCCCTGAAGGGTGATTTCTCACTTTCCCTTTCACTGTTTCTCTCTCTTTCTCTCTCTCTCTCTGGTACCCTAAGGCAAAAACCTCTAAAAAATTTTTTTTTAATTTAAATAAAAAATCCTAAGCATCGAATGTTTTCTGAGGCGATAAAGATCGCTACAGCTAGCTCTGTAGAAGCTCCAGGCTGGGGGCCAGCAGATGGTGTAGTGGTTATGTCACTGGACTCTCAAGTGACCAACCACAGTTCACGTTCCAGACCAGTGACGTGAAAATCACATCGGGCACGTGTGGGTGAGTGCCCAAGATCCCAGGAGGAGAATGGAGGAGAAGGGGCTGTGGCGTGGCCATATTTCTTGAGGGGTGATTCCTCACTTCTCGCTGTCTGTGTGTGTGTGTCTCTCTGGCAAGTGCACGTGCCCTAAGGCAAAAAGTCTAAAAAAAAAAACTTTTTTTTTTTTTTTTTTAATTTCCAGACTTGTTGCTAAGATGTGTGTATCCATAATCCTCATGACAACCAGCAAGGTAAATATATTTAGTGTCTCTGCAGATGAAGCTGAGGGAGAGGCAGGCCCCTTGGCACAGGGGAAGTGCACTTTGCAAGAAAAGGCAGTTCCCACGTGGCAGCTGGGTTTCCGACCCTCAGCCCTCCTGGAACACACCAGACGTGCACGAGAGGGCCGAAGATTCAACGGCAGAGGACAGAAGGAAAGGGACCGTGGTCTGGCCAGACCCTGCGGAGGGTGCGCCTCTCCTGTCTCTCCTTCTCTCACATGCAAACATGTGCACACGCTTCATCATAAATGAAGTGGCACAGTGGTTAAGGCGGCTGGATCCCACATGACTGACTGCACAGTTCAGTTTCTGGATCTGGTGGCTTGAAATACTTGCCCGGCACATGTGCATGCCCAGAATTCTGAGATGGGAGTAGGGAAGGGATTCCAGTGTGGCCATCCCCACAGGAGTTGTGTTTTCACTTTCCCTCTCTCCATCTCTGTCCCTCTCCAGTGAGTGCATGTGGCCTATAGCAAATTATATATATATATTTATATATATATATATAGAGAGAGAGAGAGAGTGAGAGACCGGAAGATGATAGTGGTTACGTCACTGGACTCACACGGAGTCGACCACGGCACAAGTCCTGGACCCGGTGACTTAAAACTCATGCCAAGCACGTGTATGTGCATGCCCAAAATCCTGAGAGAAGAGTGGAGAAGGGATTGCATCATAGCCATCTTCCCTGAGGGGTGATTTCTTGCTTTCTGTCTCTCTGTCTCTCTCTGTCTCTCTGGTGAGTGCACATACCCTATAGCAAAAAAAAATCTCAAAAATATTTATACACACACACACACACACACACACACACACACACGCAGGATCAGCAGGTGGCCTGGGGGTGAAGGGTGGCGTGGCTATCCTCACTGGGAGATCATTTCTCACTTCTCCTCACTCTGTCCCTCTCTACCACTCTCCAGCAAGTATATGTGCTCTAAAGCATAAATAAATAAATAAATAAATAAATAAATAAATAAATGTGTGTGTGTGTGTGTGTGTGTGTATATATATATACACACACACATATATATTTTTAAGAATTACTTTTTACTTAATTTTATTTATTCATTCATTTATTTTAATTTGACCAAAGAGAGAGAGAAAGAGGAAAGTGAGAAAGCAAGCCACCAGGTCCGAGACTTGAACCGCGGTCAGCCATTCAAGCCATTCAACCGTGGCAGGTCCCTGCCCTCAGCTTCTTAAAAAGAACAGTAGGGATCAGCAGGTGGCATGGTGATTAAGGCACTGGACACTCCCACATGGCTGACCACCGTTCAAGTCCCGGACCTGGTAGCTTGCTTTCTCTCTCTCTCTTTCTCTCTTTGGTCAAATTAAAATAAATCAATGAATAAACAAATAGTTAAATAATTTTTTTTTTTTTTAAAAAAAGGAAGGTGGGGGCGGTAGTCATGCATTAAATATCATCACAGCGAGAAACCTAAGTCTGTCAAAGTCAAAAGCCTGTATAGTTCTCGTCATTCCATTCTGCCTCTGTTAGGTGTAATACTTCCTAATCACTGCATTTTATTCAAAGATAATGATTTGAGGCCAGCAGGCAGCATGGTGATTGAGGAGCTGGACTCCCATGTGGCCCACTGCGATTTGAGTACCGGACCTGGTGGCTTGCTTTCTCACCTTCTCTTTCTCTCTCTCTCTCTCTCTCTGATCAAATTAAAAAATAATAAGGGGCCAGCAGGTGGCATGGTGGTTAAGTCACTGGACTTCCCACATGGCTGACGGCAGTTCAAGTTCCAGACCTGGAGGCTTGCTTTCTCACTCTCTCTCTGGCCGAATTAAAAATAATAATGATGGTGAGAAATAGAATTAAATAAATAATTCTTTCTAAAATGATAATAACTTAAATAATTATATAATATATAACAATAAATTAAATTAATTCTCAGAATACAACGCTTTGAAGGGGAAAGTACTTAAGAGTCAAAGGAGCGAAGCCTTGACGGTAGCCTTTGGGAAAGAACGGAGGATTTTGAAGGTGATTCTGACGCCATATCCCGTAGCTGCAAGCCTTGTCCATCCCCCGTGGGTGTTACACTATTTGTTTTCCCTCAGCAAAACCACTAGTCATCAGTTCCTTTTGAATGCTAAGAACAGTAATTTTCAGATGACCTCGGAGGAATATACCGCGCTTTTGTCCAGAAAGTCAAGCATCTTCTCTCACAAATCCTGTAGGTGGCACCCACGCTCCGGTTTCAGTGGAAGGAACCCAGCAGCCATATTCCAGGAATCATAAAGCAGGGTCCTCTTATTCTAAGTGAGAAGGATAGTTACTCCTTGTGCCTTCCCTAAAAGCTGCTCCTTTAACAGGCTTACGTTCCCCTGGAGGGAACACAGCGATGCCACTGAAGGAGTGACAGCTGCCAGACACACAGGCGAAAGCCATAGGACTTTGGGCTAGCCCTAACCCGGGTCCTCGGTTTCCCACCCAGAAAATGAGGCTGGTCTCTGAAGTCTGGTCTGGCTCATATTTTATTTTTCCTCCCCAAAAGAATCCTAAATGATCCCTAGGAAAAAGAAAGAAATTTAGGAAAGTAGAGTTGGAAGGGACCATGACAGTAATCCAGTTCAAAAACCCATTCCAGGGCCTGGTGGAGGTCAAGATGGCTAGATCTCACATGACCAACTGCACGGTTCAAGTTCCAGACTCAGTGGCTTGAAAAATACGCTGGGGGTATGTGCGAATGTGCCCCAAATCCAAGAGGAGACTGGAGGAGAAAAGACTGCAGCTTAGCCCTGGAGGGTGCTTTTTCATGTCCCCCCAAACCCCCCACGGCAAATGCTCATGCCCTATAACAACAATAACAAAAAATTCATTTAAGAATGATCCCTCCCACGGGACCAGCAGTTGGCGTAATGGTTATGTCGCTGGACTCCCATGTAGTCAACCGTGGTTCAAGTCCCGGACCCAGTGCTTAAACTCACTTTGGTTGCATGTATGTGCCTGCCCAAGACCCCGAGAGGAGAATGGAAGAGAAGGGATTGCGGCGTGGCCATCCCCCGTGGGGGTTGATTTCTCACTTTCTGTCTCTCTGTCTCTTTCTGTCTTGCTGGCAAGTACACACACCCTATAGCAAAAACCTATCAAAAATAATAATAAAAAAATAAGAGTAATAACAAAAGGAGTTAATTAAGTAAATAAATCTTTTTTTTAAAAAGAAGAAATTACTTTCCATATTAGAAATGATCCAGTAATTAAGTATTATCTTGAATGTACTTTTTTTCCCAGCTCAATAATAATTCACCTAACTGTAACAGCAGACCGTCCGTTTTTCCCTCTTCTACTGCAGTTCCCAGATCTGCCCACCTCCTTCCAGAGATAATGGGCAGAGAGCTCCAGACCCTCGGCAGTGCTGGTGGTCTGGGGCCGGCGGCCTGGTGGTGGAGATGAGGCATCTAAGCACTGAAACCAGGCGATGGCTGAGATGCGCCACCTTGCAGTGGAGAAAGCAGGCTGTCCCCAGCTGGGTGGGGCTTTCAGATAAGAAAGTGAGAAGTGCAGGGGCCTGAATGACAGACCTAAGCTGCAATGAGCTCGCAAGGTGGCAAGGTGTGAGGCGGGCACACCCGGGTGGCAGGCCAGGCCGTTCAGCCTTTCCCTTCCCCTTCAGTGCTCAACTCATCTCCTTTGTCTGAGGGTCAGAGAATCTCAAACTAAGGAACCCTAGACCTCCTTTCAACCAAACTTCTAGTCTGTTCTATACTACCCTGAGAAATTAACCGTTTTAGCTCTCTAGACACCTCCACCAACAGGGGACTCACTGTTTCATGAAGATATGCTTCATTTGCAAAACACTTGTACTGAGAAGGAACTCATAATACTAAGTGGAAACCAGCCTTCTTACAAGGTCACCTCAACTAATCTTATTTCTGTCCTCTGAGTAAACCTAAGTCTTCATCAATATAACAGTTATAGGGGCCAGCAGGAGTTGTAATCGTTAAGGTGCTGGACCCCCACTGAGATTCGAGTCCCAGACCGGCAGCCTGAAACTCATGCCAGGTGCATGTACGTGCATGCCCCAAATTCTGAAAGAATGGAGGAGAATGAATTGTAGTGTGGCCATCCCCCCTGGGGGTAATTTCTCACTTTCTGTCTCTCTGTCTCTCTCTGGCAAGCACACACAGGCCCTATAGCAAAAGTCTCTCAAAAATAAATAAATATGACAGTTATAATTATATATAAGTAAATACTCCCTTAATTCCATTTATACACAGATTATATGGGTACTTTCATTCTTCACCTGGCATGGCTTAGAATCTCTCCACCACTGAGTGCCCTTCTCCAAAACATTCTATTGGGTTATAAGAAAAGTCCTGATGTATTTTTCTATGTTTTTCTTTTTTCTTTCTTTCTTTTTTTTAAGAGGTGTTTGCCTTAGGTGCATGTGCTCACTGGGGAAAGAAAGAGAGAGACAGAGACAGGGAAAGGGAAAGTGAGCAATCACACCCTGGGAGAATGGCCACACTGCACTCCCTTCTCCACTCTCCTCTCAGGATCTTGGGCGCACACGCACATGTATCCAGTGTAATCTTCAAGCCACCATTTTCAGAACTCGAACTGCAGTTGGCCATGTGGGAGTCTAGCAATGTAACCACTGCGCTATCTGCTGGACTCAGTTTTTTCTATTTTTTTCAAAAGGTCATTTATTTATATAAAGAACAAAGATCCATGATATAGTACCTATTTTGTTCGATAACTTTTTTCTGTCTTTCAATGAGCTTCACAATTCCTAGTTCATAGACGGACCAGTCTTTATTGGTGAAAAACTGAGCAAGGTGCTGAGTTACAACCTGATCTGAAATGAATGTTATATGACACAAGGAGTTTTGAAGAAAAACAAATGGAAGTCTAATGGCACAAGGTCATGTGAGTGTGGGGGTGTGGCAACCCCAATAATTTTTTTAAATAATTATTTTATTTTTTTACTTATTCATTCATTTTTTTTTAATATGATGAGAGAGAGAAAGTGAGAAAGTAAGCCACCAGGTCTGGGACTTGAACCATGGCCGGCCATGTGGGAGTGTCCAGAGCTTTAACCACCAGGCCACCTGCTAGTCCCAATCCCAGTCATTTTTGACGGGTTAAAACTTGTGTGTGGTCTCGTGTTATCGTGATAGAACACAACGCCTTTATGATTAACAAACTCTTGATGTTTCTGGATGACGGATTCATTCAAACTGTCCAGTTGCCAACAGTACACATTCAAATTGATTGTTCGGTTCCTTGATAAGAGCTCAAAAACCAGGACACCTTGAAAATCTCACCACACTGAGAGCACGACCTTTCTCTGATAAATGCCTGTGTTCGATGTCATTGGAGATGAATCATCACATCGGGACCAAGACTGCTTGCACACCACGGTGTGTTGTGAACAATCCACTTCTCATCACTAGTTATCAGTCACTTCTAAAAAGGATCGTTTTCCTCATGTTTAATGAGCGTATCGCAGATTTTTTTTTGGGGGGGAGGGGTTTGCTATAGAGTACATGCGCTCACCAGAAAGAGAGAGACAGAGAGACAGAAAGCGAGAAATCATCCCCCCCCCCCAGGGGGGATGGCCACACCGCAATCCCTTCTCCTCCATTCTCCTCTCGGGATCTTGGGCATGCACACACACGTGCCCAGCGTGAGTTTAAGCCACGGGGTCCAGTACTCGAACTGTGCTCGACTACATGGGAATCTAATGACATAGCCATTACACCAACTGCTGGTCCCATCGCAGATGTTTATATGCACCATCAGTTGAACTTCTTTGAGTTCACGAGGAACCCAAACATCGTGCTTGCTTAATGTGTCCATAATCTCTAGAGTTGTGTAAAATGAATTTGACTCAATTTTGCCTCCATTTTGTCATCATCGACCTTGGTGGGCCTCCCTGACCAAGGAACATTGTTGAGATCAGAACCACCAGCATGGGGTGGGGGTGAGAGGGTAGCAGGTGGTTAAGGCACTGGACTCCCACGTGGTAGACTACAGCTCGAGTCCCGGACCTGGCAGCTTGAAACCCACACCGGATGTGTGTAAGTGTGTGCCCAAAATTCCGAGAGGAGAATGGAGAAGGGATTGCAGCATGTGCAACCCCCCTGGAGGTGATTTCTCACTTTCCGTCTCTCTATGTCTCTTTGGCAAGCACATATGACCCATGGCAAAAATCTCTAACAAAAAAAAATTATTTTATTTAATTTTATTTACTATTATTTTCTTTTTGATTTGC
>JAKSZU010000008.1:27081404-27286404 GCA_026018925.1 Tupaia tana
ATAGCAAAAAAAAAAAAAAAAAAAAAAAAAAAACAGAAAAACAAAAAAACCTCTCCAAAAAAGAGCTTCATATTTAACACAAAGAAAATATTGATCTTATATAATAGTTCCCAAGGAGCATAGCCTTGGAGATCAGTTAATTCAGGGCCTCAGCCATGAAGACCCCCATCTGTTCCTCCAAAGGGCTGCCTTCCTCAGGCTGAGAGAGCCCTCATAGCATCCTACGAGTCAAGTTCATGTAAACAACATCCAGAGAAGCACAGGGAAATATTCCTGCCCTTGGCCTTCTTTAATAGAGTAGAAGTTTCCCCTAGAAACAGTTCCAAGAGGCCTTTTCTTTACATCTCACAGGCTGTATGCTATGGAGGATGCAGCCACTCTTAGCCTCACTGAGCACCCCACACAGGTGTGGTGCCATCTTCCCGAAGAACGACACCACATGGGAGCGAAGCAGGCACCAGGCCAAAGCCGGTCTTCCCAGGAAGGAAGAACTGGACCATGGATTCTGCAGAAATCCTGTTAACTCTAGCATGGAGATAGCTATTTCCCTTAGGATATTTGTAACAAATATAGATACCAAATTTCAGTGCTTATTAAATTCTCATCAAATCTTAAAGACCCGATTGAATAATTACAAGGAAAAGAAACCTTTGTTTTATTTGTACCAGAAACATGCTAACTTTGACGTGTTCTCAGTTGCAAATGAGTTTCTGATTTTTCCAATACTTTTTTTGTGGCAATAATATGAAACATTTATATGATCTATTGGACAAAAAGAGAGCTAAGAGTAATTCAGCCCTACTGCAGCATTATACAAATTCCTCTCTTCGCCACAGCGTAAGCCTGAAGGCAGCCTGTACAAGGTCCATGTTACACAACACACAGATGGCTGCCACCCTGCCAGGTACCGCCAGTCCCCAACCAGGGTCTATTGAAATACTGATGGTCCCTGTAGTTTTCTGAAATAAATCTTTTTTTTTTAAATAAAGCATTTAAAAAGATAAATCAAAATGCCTCGGTAAACTTATATTCAAATCAAACTTTATTTGTGAGTTACATTTGCCTCCTACTAATAAACTTTTATTTAATTCAAACTAAAGTAATAAATCTTCCATATTTAAGTATTTTCCTTGCCCAATAATTCAGGGAATAGCCCTGAAATGATTAATAAAGAAAAAAATGTAGGAATTAACATACCCTTTTAATTTGTTTTAAATATTTTTAAGGTTTAAAAAGTGTTTAAAGTTTGTAACTCCTACTGGGAAAACATTACCTGAATGAATACCCTAATGGCAAACCACTATAAAATGCTTCAGCTGCATTTAGGGCAGAGGGGTAGGGATTATCTTCGAAGAACCCTAGCTTTCTTTTTTTTTGAGAGGTTTTCACTATAGGGCACGTGCGCTCACCAGACAGAGACATAGAGACAGAAAGCGAGAAATCACCCCCCAGGGGGGATGGTCACACCGCAATCCCTTCTCCTCCATTCTCCTCTCGGGATCTTGGGCACGCATGCACACGCGCACGGCGTGAGTTTTAAGCCACCGGGTCCGGGACACGAACCGCGGTCGACTATATGGGAGTCCAGCGACATAACCGTTACGCTAACTGCTGGTTCTCCCCAGCTTTCTTGATGAGAAAGTCAGAGGTACACTGGTTTGTATTATTGCAACATCCATTAGGTGACCTAGGTTGCTTATCCTTCAGCAAGGGCTTTACTTTGTCAGAAGGACATTACACTTGACCTCCAAACTTGGCTGACAATTTACTGATTAGGTTCATAACCTTTGGGCTGCTCTGATATTTTGACATATTTGCTGGGTTCTGGGCCACATCCTGGAAGGCCACCATAACTTCAGGATCCTGCCTGGCTGCAAGAACCTCTGGATCACTCAGAATTTCATTGAGCCCAGGCATTACTGCCATTCCAGGCATACCCCTCTCCCATTCCAGGCCTTCCTCCAGGAAAATTACCAGTCATTCCCCCAGGAAAGCCACCTGGAAAAGGGCCATACTGAGCTCCTGATTGTCCTCTGGCTTCTTCCTCCCTCTGAGCTCTCTCATACTCTTCTGGAGCCTTCTTAACTCTTTCTATTCTTTCTTTGATCTCTCGCTCTTCATGTCTTCGCTCATACTTTCTCCGATGTTCTGCAATTTTCTGGGCTCTTGGTTGAACTTCTTTCAACAGGGCACTAGCATCTTCATCATAATGCAGTTTACAAGCAAGGGCAAGATCATGTGCTGCTTCTTCCCAATGGCCCAGAAGTCTGTGAGCTTTTCATCGCCACTTGTAAGGTTGAGCTGAATCAGGGTTTATTTCAATGGTTCTGTCACAATCTCAAATGGCAGCATTTGGCTTCTGTAAGTTGATGAAGACACTGGCTCTCTTGGTATACAAAATAACCAAGCGTGGGTTCAGCTTGATGGCCTCTGTAAAAAAGTCAGTGACTTTCTCTAGTTCACCATCATTTAGGGCTTCAATGGCGGCTACTTTCTTATCATTTGCCTGATCCATCATCTCCTCAGTTATCTCTACATTTTCATCTCCTATTTCTTTTTTTTTTTTTTTTGAGAGGTTTTCGCTATAGGGCGCATGCGCTCGTCATACAGAGAGAGACATAGAGACAGAAAGCAAGAAATCACCCCTCAGGGGGGATGGTCACGTCGCAATCCCTTCTCCTCCACTCCTTTTGTCTTGGGCACCAGCGTGAGTTTTAAGCCACCGGGTTCAGGATGCGAACCGCGGTCGACTACGTGGGAGTCCAGCGACATAGCCATTACGCTAACTGCTGGTTCCCCATCTCCCATTTCTTGAGGGGCATCAGTGTCTGGTTCAATCTCACCTTCACTGTCAATTTCTAGATCACTTTCCTCACTTGATGGTTGCTCTGTCTTTATGTTTTCCTCCACCTTCTTACTATTTGCTTTTTCTTCCTTGATATGCTCTTCAGATTTAGCTTTCTGAGTAGCTGGTGGTACTTTACCCCCCATGTTCTCCACCCACTCTCTCAGGAAGTGCATCTCCTCGGTGTGCAGAACACTCGGATCCTGTTTACACATTTTCACGAAGGCCCAGAGCTCGCTCACTTTGCGGGGGCCATGGCTGGGAAGCGGCTGAGGAGGTTGGAGCCGGACACCAGGCCCGGGCACTGGCTCAGTGTGACCGTGTATAATGGGGCAGCAGCCACAAAGCCTCCAATACGTTTTTCATGAAGAACATGTAGTGGGACCAGCAGTTAGCATAATGGCTATGTCGCTGGACTCCCACGTAGTCGACCGCGGTTCCCATCCTGAACCTGGTGGCTTAAAACTCACGCCGGGCGCGTGTGCGTGCGTGCCCAAGATCCCGAGAGGAGAATGGAGGAGAAGGGATTGCAGCGTGGCCATCCGCCCTGGGGGGTGATTTCTTGCTTCCTGTCTCTGTCTCTCTGTCTTTCTCTGTCTGTTTGGTGAGCGCATGCGCCCTATAGCAAAAACCTCTCCAAAAAAATAATAAAAAAAGAACATGTAGTGACCTAAACTGGGCTGATGTTTTTAGGGCATCTGTCAATATTGACAAAAAGATAAATTAAAATCTAGAAGCTCTGTGATCTTAGTGTTTAGTCCTGTAAATGCTTGTGTATTTGTTCTTTTGGGGGGTATCCATATTTTTAGCTATCGTGCACACAGGCAAGCTACTTGACCGAGACAAGAGGCTTCTGCATCCCAGCAACCTGTATGTAGCTCCTTTCCAGTCCATGCAAATAAACATACACACTAAGGGAAAGTAATGTGCTATCTGGACATTTCATCTAGTCATGTGTTCCAATGCAGAACTGGCTGCTAACACCTTACATATAGAAATGCTAAGATGTCTTTGTGTTTGGTTGATATATACGCCTGTCACAAAGACCATTATGACTACCCCAAATTCATAGTCTTTGAAATTAAGATGCTATGGAACACTGTTGTATTGGGTTATCGGAAAAATCATGATTCATTTTTGCATAGAAAAATACATCACGACTTTTCTGATGACCCAACATAATGTACACCTTATATTTACCATTAACTTTATAAACACAACATTTATAAACATTATTCAAAACCTGAACTTGGAATAAGCATTCACCAATAGAAATAAAGTTTTCATAAGCACGTATCCAAATGTTAAAAGCTAGACAAAGGGAACTTACGCTAATCACATGTTTTGGTGTTTATTCTGAATAATTGAGAAGAGACGAGCACCCTCCACCCACTCTGGTCATACTGCAATTCCCTTCCTCCAGCCCTCCAGCTGATTGCATCTTGGCACCCCACAGCATTGGGTCTAACTGGGCTAGGGATTAAACCACAGTCACCATGTGGAATCCAGCTTAAGTTGAGCAGTGTATTATTGCTGTGCCATGGAGCTGGCCCTGCTAATCACATTTTCCATAGAACTGTTCTTATCTGTAGAAGTGTATCTGTCTATTATTGCATAGTCTCCCTTTTTATTCCTAGAAATCATCGATAAACAGCACATGAGCATCCACACTCCTCCTATGACTGAGGTGGTGTGGTTTGGAGGATGTTGCTTCCATAGTACTCGAATCCTATGACATGAAACGTACTGCTAAGATTGAAAGGATATTGCAGAAGATAATATTACAGGCAACACAAAACTCGAATTTCTGAGCAAAACCAGTTTTGTTTTGAGAAAATGTCTGTAATTTAGATCAGTTTATTTTGTCTTTACCTCCTGTATTCTTGCCTTTGAGGAATTCTGTGAGACTGAGGATGCTTAATCTCAAGAGACTTTTCTAATAAAATGATTAATAAACAGCCTAAATGATTCAGGCCTTGAGGATATATATACCAACAACAACGACAACAAGCTTAGGGAACAACTGATTAAGATGGATTCTCACAGAGGATAAGGATTTCTGGAAGAATGAGAAAGGGACTAATTGAATCTCATAAACTGTTTGATGAAGCACTTAATTTAAGGACAAGAGACTTGTGACTGAAGAGAGAAAGGAAATGGAGCCAAACTTACATGCCAACAAAGGAAACTGCGTTGTAGTTCCAAGATTCCCTGGGCGGAGGGGTCCAACTCTGTGATAACATTAATGGCTTCTGACTGTTTTAGTACCCTCAAATGATTGCTTGGAGCCAACAGCCCATTTGTTTTGAGGCAGCAATGTTTTCCTTTATCTTTAAAAGTGCAATAGAAGCTTTGAAGTAATAAGGTCAAATTCAACCACTTTTGCCCAGACTCTCAGCAAAAATACTGGGTTTGAGTTTCCAGAGAACATGAAGAAGTCATTTCAGCTAAGCTTTTTACCACCCAGAAGTCCTTTTAAAAAGACCTTCAGAAGCATCCCAAATTTGCACATTACCTCCTCGACCTTGCAAGCAGGGGTCGGAGCTCAGGCACGTGGTTTCAATTGCCTGATAAGATGCATTGCTTCAGTCTTGGCCTGGCTAGAGGTTAAACCAGCTGGTTTCTATCTCTGCTCTAATCATGAGACATTAGGCAAGCCACGAAAATGTTATCATAGCATTTTATTAAAGTCGCTACTAAGTCATAGGATGAATGGGAAAACAATAGAAACAAAGCAAACAAAATGAAACTGTCCATCAAAGCCTAGATTCCGAAGAACATTTTTTAAAGCTAGATACTTAGTTCTAAGGAAACCCTAAAAAAAAAAAAAAATAAATAAATAAATAAAAAGATTTGAGGTCTCTTTTGAATAACAAACGATTTTCCTTTCATCAGAAAATGGAACTTATCAAATTTTAATTTTCTTTTGGTTTCGGCTGCTACAAAGTTTACACTTAAATTTATTGAATGACAATACCAGAACAATGTTATCCTATACAATTCTCTATCCTTTTTTCTACATAATTTTCTATTTTTAAATTTTTGATTTTATTATTAATGCTATTTAATTATATTAAGCTTATTGCCCTAATTGGGTGTATCCTAATTATAGTAACAAAAACAAAAATCAAGAGAGCATAAATTGTGACTGCAATCACAAAACACTAAATAACTCATTAATGACATTGAAATATAAGTCATCCTGGTTAGACCCATTGAATATATCACTTTTCAACTGGCTTTTCGGACTAAGTGGTAAATAACCTTAAGTACTTGCAAAATGTATTTGCTTCCTTCTAAGACTCAAATACTTAGAACATAATGGAACCTGATGCTTTTATAAGGTAATAGCTATTCTATTAGAACTCTTTCAATTGTATGTGATGGAAAATTCAACTCAAAGTGGCTTAAAGTAAAAATAAAATATATTGGCTTATGTAACTGAAAAATACTAGGGTGAGCTTAAGTGCAGCTAAACAATATTTATTAGGTCTCTCTCTCTCATATTTCTCTCCCATGTCAACTCCATATTCTCTGGCAGTCAGATTCCTGATGATTGCACTATGGGATTATCAGCAAGGACCACCTCATAGCCTTATCCACTCGTCAACCCAGCAAAAAGAACGATTGCATATTTTTAACAGGCCCAACAGAAGCCATACCATCGAGTCCACCTTGTTCCAACTAGTCCAGGGGCTGAGAGGTGCACAAGGCTTTATCTGAATTTTGTCTAAGCCACAGCTACACCCAACCACAAAAATCAAGAAAGAGTAGATGGGTATTTTCAAGGGGAAACCATGGGGCTGATATCAGAAAGAGACAGGCACAAATCACAGCTGTCCGCTACAATATTTCACTCAACCAGACCATTTTGGGGGGAACTTGTTTGTCCAGGAAATCTGATTGCTACTTAAGATTGATCAGTGAACCAGCTGAAAAAGGAAATCCTGGCCTTGATTATTCACACAAGGCTTCTATGAACCCCTGATGAATCTATTCCTGAAAACTCTATGACATTAATGAGTGACATAGACCAAATTTTGCTAATGCCGTAATTGTAGGAATGCATTAGCTTGTTCAAACACTTAATGGCACATGGTTCTACAACTCGGCTAAAGTAGTTCCTATTTCATGGCTTGTTTATAACATCTCCAGGCGACTTTTAGCATTTCCGGCATTTTTACCTATTCTTTCTAGCCGCGGTGGTTTTATGGGGGAGAAGTAGGGTGGGAATTAGTAACTACTTAACTGAATTCCTTTGCTATCTTATAGTAATTATTATTAATAAAGCACACTAAAAATTAATACATCTCTTTCTAATGGCACCTGCTGAATTAAAAATAAGGGAATGCACATACAGAATTTTAGCATTAGGGCAAATCGGTTGAGTTACATGTGTTTTTCAGGGAGTGCAAAGTTTCAGGGATGTTTGCACCTCATGTAGCTTAGAAAGGTTTTATTTGTGTGTAGCATAGCAGTGCAAAATGTTCAGTCCTTGAGCAATTAGACCAAAAAGAACAAAATAAGATCAAAGACAGGACAATTAGGCAAGGCAGCAACAGGCCAGGTCACCATATAAAGGAAGCTACTGGGTCAGCAGGTGGCATGATGGTTAGGGTGCAAACCCCCACATGGCCAACTGTGATTTGAGTCCTGAATCCGGCAGCTTAAAAAAAAAAAAAAATCACACTGTGTGTGTGTGTGTGTGTGTGTGTGTGTGTGTGTGTACCCAAAATCCCAAGAGGAAAATGGAGGTGAAGGGATTGTGGCATGGACATCCCCTCACAGGGGTGATTTCTCACTTTCACTGATTCCGTCTCTTTCCAGTGAGTCCACATGTGTATGGCAAAAACCTTAATGGAAAAAAAAAAAAAAAAAAAAAAAAGGAAGCTACGAGTTCTCCAGTCTTCTGGTCAGGCAACACCGAGTGTTTATTCTGTGGTGGACATTCTGTTAGGTGTTGGAGAGCAGAAGAACTCAAAGGACTTAGAGTCTGCAGAGACAAGTCAGAAGACAACAAACAACAACAATTTATTTAATTTTTGTATTCAAAGGGTACCCCTCAGACTCAGGCTTGAACGCTGGTCTTGCCGTGTTCTGTCTGGGTAATCTTAGGTAAGGTCCTTGACCTTTTAAAGAGTCGGCTTTCTGATTTGCAAAAGGGAGATGAGACTATCTGCTTTGTAGGAGAAACGGGGTTATTAAATGAGGTACTGAGTACAATGAGAGCAGGCATTTGTAGAGCTCTCACCTGGGCCAGGCAGGCTCCCCATGCTTTATACAGAACAACAGTCCCCCCCTTACCCACTGCGTTACCTTCTGGGATTTCAGTGCCCCTGGCCACCTATGACCTGGACATATTAAATGGGAAATTCCAGAAAGTAAATAATTCATAAGTCTTATACTGCATAAATCATAGCTTGGTCCAGTGTATCCAGGCTGCAGAGGCTGCCTGTCCATTAGTCATTTTGTAGCTGATGTGGTTATCAGACTGAACCAGTGCAGCATCTACAAGGGTCCTGTAGAATCCAGTTTCAGGCACTACTGGGGGTCTTGGAACTCATCCCCTGTGGATAAGGGAGGACTACTGTATCAACTCATTTAAACTCCATATAACCCCATGAGGTTAGATAGGAGATAGAACCCAAAAAAGCAGGTGGTCAGGACAGAAGCCCCAAAGATGGAGTAGCCGTAGCTAAGCTTTCACAAGAAATTGTCTGCTCACAAGAAATGGCATGCAGCTTGCAGCAGTGATGCAATGATTAGCTAGGCAGTATGGCCTAAAGCAGTTTTGGCTTTTTCCATGTCCTCGTTACATTCCAAGACCTAGGTAATGGTCCTTAGGAACCAAGGCTCTCAGACAAAGACTTGGGCCATCATTTATCAGAAGTTCTCTAAAGGTATAGCTCTCTAAATGCACAGCATGACAAGTGACCCCCCACAGGGACAAAACATGAACCAGTTCCTCTTAGCTAGGATAAAAACCCCTGATGAGAGACCTAAATTGGCTGCCGTCTTCCAGGACCTCACCCTGCCTGAAAGCTTATTCTTCCTCAATAAACTTTGCTTTTGGGACCAGCAGTTAGCATAATGGCTACATCACTGGGCCCCCATGTAGCCCAGTGATGTAGCCATTGGTTCAAGTCCCAGACCCGGTGGCTTAAACTCACGCCAGGTGCATATGTGTGTGTGCGTGTGTGCTTAAGATCCCGAGAGGAGAATGGAGGAGAAGAAATTGTGTCGTGGCCATCCCCCCTGGGGGGTGGTTTCTCACTTTCTGTCTCTCTGTCTCTCTTTCTGGCGAGCACACGTGCCCTATAGCAAAAACCTCTCAAAAAATAAATAAACTTTGCTCTTGATATTCTTTCTGACTGTACACACCTCTAATTCTTCGTGAGCTTGAGACCCGAACTTGGCAACCCAGAAATCTTGCAACAGTAGGTACTATTGTTACCAACTTCATCACACACCTGCAGAAATCAAGACACAGAGAAACGAACGATCTTACCTAAGGTAGTAGAGGTGGGATTTCAACACAGCAGTCCGGCTCTGTAGCCTACGCTCCTTACAGTAAACGTGGGGACCTGCCTCGAGGTGATTCTTCAAAGAAGCTCTTGTTGCTGAGCTGCCGGAGGGAGTGAATTCCCTCCAGCTTTTAGCTTACGGAAGGTCTCCCTCAACTGCAGAGAGACCTTTTAGCCAGGTCCTTCCTAGAGCAGCCTGGATGAGACAATTGAGCAACGTGAGGTTATGGAGGCCCGACTTCAGGATGCCGTGATGGGTGAATTCAACTCCGCATTCCCGCTAGGCTCACCAAGCAAAGTGAGTTCTGTACTATTGTGAGACTTCTACCTCTGTGGGGTCCTGCCTCAGTTCCCTTCCTTCACAGGTGAGGGTCCCTAATCCAATCGCACAGCTGCTTGAAGTTCTCCCACAGCTCAGTAATGCTCTGTTCACGTTAAAATTTTTCTCTTTGTATTTCATTTGGGATAGTTGCTTTTGCTATGTCTTCAAACTTACTGCTCGTTTCTTCTGCAAAGTCTGCTCTATTCTTGATCCAGTCGATGTCTTTCTCATCTCAGGCGTGATGTTTTTAATCTCCAAAAGTTAGATTTGGGTAAAAATATTTTCCCTGTCCTTACTTAATTTTTTGAAAGTACTGAATATGGTTGTAGTTACCCTTCTTGTATTCTTGGGTGCTAGTTTTAATATTTGAGTCTATTATGGTTTGGTTTATATTTTTTTTCTTCCCATCATAGGTCTTATTTTCCTACTTCTTTCATTCTTGCTAACTTTTTTTTTTTTTAAGAGGTTTTTACCATAGGGCACATGCATTCTCCAGGGGGAGAGAGAGAGAGAGAGAAGGAAAATAAGAAATCACTCCCTGGAGGATGGCCACGCTGTAATCCCTTCTCCTCCATTCTCCTCCTGGGATCTTAAGCACGTGCACACACGTATCTGGTGTGATTTATTAAAGCCACTGGGTCCAGAGCTCAAACCGCAGTCAGCCATGTGGGCGTTCAGTGATATAACCACTCTGCCATTTGCTGGTCCCATTCCTGGTAAGTATTTAATTAGATGACATGCATTGTGAGTTTTACCTGGTTGGGTGCGTCATTTTGTGTGCCTATAAATAGTTGGTAGCATTGTTCTAAGATGCAATTAAGTTTCTTGGAAACAATTTGACCTTTTCAGTTTTCGGATTTAAGATTCACTGGACAGGATTAGTGTTTATTCCAGAGCTAATTTTTCCCTTTTAAGTTCTCTACCCAACAGCCCATGCACGGAGAGGGTTCCCTGTTTATTCGAAATGTCCACTATTACTCATCCTTTGTGGTGGCCTCCGTGAACCCTTCAACCTTTTCAGGTGTTTTTCTGCCCAGCCTCAGGTATTTTCCTCACAAAAATGTGCTGATCAGTACTCTGTTCTGTAATTGAGGGAGGTTCTCTGCAGATCCTTTGTTGCTTAGCACCCAGTGTTTGGAAATAAATAAATGTTGTGTGTGTGTGTGTGTGTGTGTGTGTGTGTATACACACACATATTCAGTTGGTTTTATGCAGGAAGGTAATTCTAGATCCTGTATTATTCAGTCTTGGTCAGAAGTGGACATCTTACTCATTATTTTTCAAAAACACAGTGTTGTGAACATATGAAATAACTTAAGATTTTTGAGATTCAAGAAAATTCCTGGAAATCTTTATTATTTTTTTTCCCTACAAACACTCTGCTACCATACCTAGCTCCCCACCTCAGGGCCAGTGAGCGTATCTCCCAGCTCTTGGGAATATCAGCTATGAGGGCCCTCACTGAGAACTGTCCTCCCATACAGGGACTGAGATGCCTGGTACGCAGTGAAGCACACGAGTGTATCTCTTGGCACTCCTGCATCTTTCGGTGTTAAATGGGCAGGCACAGCTGCTACTTAAGTACTTAGGAGCCCAGGACACAGACCCCTCAGAAGTGAGGGTTGGGATTACCACAGGGCAGACTGCCCAGCTCAGAGTGGGACTCACCACAGGGCGAAGGAACAGGTAACAAGTACTAGCTACAGCTCTGATCAGACCTGCCCAGAGGGCTGCAGTTAATCCTTTTAACCCCAATCCCTGGGACATAAGACCAACCAGAATTCTGGAAATATTACTCGCAGCTGAAATAAACTTGCTATAAGAAGAGTGTCTGCAACGGTGGCACAGCAGGATGAAACACTGCAGTACTGGATCTGCATGAGAAGGTCCTGGGTTCATGTCCTGAGGTCTCCCTATATGCACTAGGTGCGTTGTGCCCATGATCCTGGCTAATGGAGGCTGGGGTATATCATGTTATGAGGATGCTACTGGGGGTACCTCCTCTCTCTCTCATGGAAAAAATGAAATAAATATATTTTTAAAAAGAAGAAAGTGGATCTGAGCAGTATCACCCCAGGGGGACTACAGCTGATCCTGGGTGCTCTGTAGAGGCTTTTAGGGCCAATGACCATGCTCAGCTGGTGCACATTGGCCACTGATGCCTCACAGCCATGTCCCTCTCTGGTAATTGGCCTTGGCCATAGGAAGCTGCTGATTCAAGGTTATATGCCCTCCCAGGAGGTGCCCATAGCTCTCTGCTGACTGGTGTGAGGATACTACAACAATCCCCTTACCTGGGAGTGGAATCACATTTTTTTTTTTTTTTTTTTTTTGAGAGAGTTTTTTGCTATAGGGTGCATGCACTCACCAGAAAGAGAGAAGCAGAAAGTGAGAAATCACCCCCCCCCCCAGGGGGTATGGCCATGCCGCAATCCTTTGTCCTCCATTCTCCTCTCGGGATCTTGGGTATGCATGCACACGGGCCAGGCATGAGTTTAAGCCACCAGGTCTGGGACTTGATTCTTGGTCTACTACGTGGGAGTCCAGAGACATAGCCATTATGCCAACTGCTGGTCCCATGGAACCACTCTTAAGGGCTGGCCTGTCAGAGCCTGCTGAGAAGGAGAGAAGAGGCAAACCATCAGTATCAGAGCAGCCAATGGAAATCGCAAGCCAGAGACAAAAAAGTTAAGCTTTCAGGCATCCACTGCAAGAGGCTTAAAAACCCTTGACTCTGGAGCCAGCCAAGTGGTAGAGTGATTAAGGTGCTGGATTCTCACATGGCCAACTGCAGTTCGAGTCTCGGATCTGGTATGCTATGGCCAAAATTCTGAGAGGAAAATGAAGGAGAAGGGATTGTGCTGTGGCCTCATCCCCTCTAGGGGGTGATCTCTCACTCTGCTTTGCTCCAGAGAGTACAGGTGCCCTATGGCAAAAACCTAATAGCAACAGTTTTTGGCTCCTGTTTTTGTTGCCTGGGTTCTTTGATGCCCTGACTTCGAACCATTTACATGTGCCTCCTCACTACTGCTGATGTTGACTATCACAAGCTAAATCCCAGGTCTCAGGGAAGTGCAAAGCCCTTTGCAGGTTGGTTGTAATCACGTACCATGCACTAGGTTTCTGACACAACGGAAATGCACTGTCTCACAGTTCTGGAGACCAGAAGTCCAAGACCAAAGTGATAATAAAGTTGGTCCTTCAGGAGCTGTGAGGAAAAAGTCATCTCATGCCTCTCTTCCAGCTTCCAGGGGCTTGCTGGCTATCTTTGGTGTTCTGTGTGTGTAGCAGTAGCCTGTAGATCATTCCCCTGATGCCCACATGGTATTCTCTGTGTACCTTGCTGTGCCCCAAATGCCCTTTTAAGAAAGACATCAGGTCATAATAGATTGAGGGTCTACCTACCCTACTTCATTGTAACTAATTTTGTCTACAAAGACCCATTTCCAAAGCAAGCTGCATGCTGAGGTCCTGAGTTAGGAATTCGGCCTATGAATACATGGGGAACACCATTCAACCCACAATAGTCTACATTCCTTAGGTTTTATTGCAGTGAAGGTAGTGTAGATTGGAGCAGTGAGCAGGGACATTATTAGTATGTGCTTTTTCTCCCTCGTTTCTTGCATTTTTTTAATATTTATTTTTTCAATGACACCTGTACACACACACACGAGCACTCCTAACAGAGGCCTCATGACACAATCCACCCCCAACCTTAGCCATCCTGGATCACGGGCATGCACATGCGCCCTTGGTGGAATAAAGACCTTGGGATGTGAACCCAGGACCTTCTCCTGTTGGTCCAGCATTGTAGAGCACTGTGTTCCTGCTGATGTCTGTCTGGGCCCTTGTTCTCACAACTTGCATAGAACACATTTCCTCAAAGACCAAAAATATGTCAGCAAACACAAGGGTGTTCCTGAGGTCACAAAGAGCTGAGTTCAAATCCCAGTTCTGCCTCTTACTAGTTCTGTGACTTGGGCTAGATACTTACCCTTTCCAACTGTGGGTTTCTTTATCTGTAAAAAAAATATGAAATTATATTTCTTTCCAGGACCAGATTCAGATCTTCCCAGACCTCAAGCTTTTGAAATTCTAGAAGACTTCCTTAAGAAATAGAATATAAAGTATGAACATCAACTTAGGTATGTAAATATATTTTTATTTATAAAGAGAAAATATATCAAACAAGTTGTAAATTAAAAACAGTACCTGAAAAATCCCGCAAACCTCAGAACACTTGAGACCACAGGAATGCGTTGAGAGCACACCATACAGGATGGGCCTAGGAGATACCCAGTGGAAGTTCAGGCCTTGAGACACGTTTTTCAACTTAGTGTTGGCTCACTTTCAGATGGTTAAACAAAATCAAGTTGGTATCTGCTTAGCACTGAGCCTGACAAACTGTACCTCTCCCATGGATGTAAATCTCTGCTCCCTTCTTATTCTTTTATTCTCCCCAGAATTTCTAAGGTCAAGGAGGCCTTCAGTGGTGTAATTGCCCTTCGTTCATCCCACAGATTCCTAATTTTCCCTCTCTGCCTGTTTGAGGACATGACAGTAACAATATTATGGCGAGAAACAACAGGATTAAATTAGATCAAGCGTATGGAAGTGCCGCACATTGTCCTGGTCTGTATTAAGTTAACACATGACTATTGGATTGGATTATGGCTTGCTGAAAGCTGACACCTCTAAATCAAGGGAGCCTTAGCTAACCTACTTGCAAAATACAGTGCGTGCACAATCATAGAGATGGGAACTTAGGTCTGAGACAGTGTCTGCTATCCTAGAAAGACCTTACGTACCTGCTTTGGAGAAATTTCGCATCCGATTTGAAAGCATGCACTTGGGCCAGCACTTATGGGCAACCACAGTTTGAATCCTGGTCCCACTAGCTTGGGAGACGTGCCTGGCATGTTCACTGGTGCGTGGGATGCTGATGAGATGAAGAAATGGAGAAAAACCTATCGTTGTGTGACCAGGCTGGATTGGGTGTTGCTTTCTCTTATTTTTTCTCTTTCTCTTATTCTTGCTCATGCATAAAACAAACAAAAACCATTTTATTTATTTTTTGGAGAGGTATTTTTGCCTTAGGGCATGTGCACTCACCAGAAAGAGAGAGACAGAGAGGCAGAAAATGAGAAATCATCCCCTAGTGGGGATGGCCACGCTGCAGTCCCTTCTCCTCCATTCTCCTCTTGGGATCTTGGGCATGTACGCACACACATCCAGCGTGAGTTTAAGCCACCAAGTCCAGGACTCGAACCGCGGTCGACTCCATGGGAGTCCAGCGACGTAGCCATTAAGTCATCTGCTGGCCCCCAACCATTCATTTTAAACAAGGCTTTTGTTGAATTGCTTACTGGGTGAATCCAGGTTCATGGCTAATGCTCCACCATGCATACTGATCTATGCTGATTCCTTCCCCAGATGACATTTTCCCATGAAGTGCACAGAATCAGATAAAGCCAGCATGGTGTTCCAGTCAGAAACTTTGTGGCACTCTTCTACAGATGTGTCTTGTGTGCCTTAATCGATGAAGGCTTAATTTCATGAGGGTACTTCAAAAAGCTCATGAATACAATGGAGTTAATATGAATTCAGTTTAGTACAAAACATTTCAAAATCCATGCATTTCTCCATAACACACATTTTTCTATGAACTTTTTGAAGTCTCTTCTTATATATTTGTGGGAATAGATCTATTTTAAAAATTGTATGTGCATTTATTCTCCTTTTCAGTTAGGCTCTTATTTGTTTTCACTCTTTTCCTCTAATCTTTCTTGGAAAAATGGTAATGCAGTTTATTTCTTGATTGTGGGATTTATTTTTTGAATAAACTCATGCTATATCTTTGTGAGAATTGAAACACAAAATAGACACTTTTTATGGTTAATACACAAGGAACACATGAGTCTTGACAGGAGAATTAGCAGATGCAATTTTGACTCAAAGACCAAAATTCTGAGCAGACATATATTATAATTGCTCTTACTTCAAAACCTGGAACTCCCATGAAATCAAGAAAGACAAATGGTGCTTTATCTGCCGACAAATCCTGGAACCCTCTTTTAAGACACTTTCCCAACTCATTCATTGTAATCAATGGCTACAGTTAGATAAAGATAGCCAGAAATATGTCAAAAATCAACTATTTTGATTCTGCACTCAGAATGAAATGTATCAATACAAAATTCTTAAACTAAAGATAAATATCTGAATCTTTTAACAGTTAACACATTTAAGTCATTTATAACTACTTCATTAACTAATAATATCTTTAACTGAAAATTCTGTTAAAGAATTTGAGAGCCAGCCAGTAGCATGGTGGTTAAGGCACTGAATCCTACATGACCGATTGTGTGGTTTGAGTTCTGGACCCAGTGGCTTGATAATCACTCTAGGCACATGTTTGTGTGTGCCCAAAATCTTAAGAAGAGACTGATGAGAAGGGATTGTTGTGTAGCCATCCCTCCTTGGGAATGATTTCTCACTTTCCTGCCTTGGCCTGTGAGGTGGGGAGATGTGACCCCCAAGTGAGAGTGGTGGTGGATTTGAAAAGAACCCACACAGAGACAAAGACACAAGTAGAGAAAAGCGGGGATCGGGCAGACCAGGCATCTCTGAGGGATATCTCCACGGCACTGAGCCGTTCCCAGGTTTATTATATTATAGAGCAAAGGGGGCAGGAGAAGCAGAACATAAACAAGGTGTTTTCAGTGATCTATTTTCTATTCCAGCTGTGGAGCATCTTGCCTCCTATGGTTCTAAATAAGCCCCACCTGGCCTTCTCTGGCTGAAACATAGTTTTCTTTAACCTCCATCAGCTGTGCAGCATCAGCCCAAGCCAGGGAGTCTGTGTTCTGCTCATCTTTAAAGGTCATCATTATTCAGCTCAGATTTGGCTGCTCCCTATACTTTCCCCATCTCTCAGTTGTCTCGATCTCTCTCTGGTGAGCGCACATGCCCTAAAGCAAAAAACAACAATGAAAAAAAAAAAAAAGAGAGAATTTGAGAGCCAGCCAGTCAGTGATGTGGTGGTTGACGTGGTTGAATTGCATATGGCCTACTGCTCGGTTCAACTTCCAGATCTGGTGTCTTGGAAAAAAAAAATATATATATAGTGTGTATGTGTGTGTGTGGTGTGTGTGCTGTGTGTGTGTATGTGTGTGCCTAAAATCCCAAGAAGAGAATGGGGGAAAAGGGACTGTGGTGTGACCATCCCCCCGAGGGAGGTGATTTCTCACTTTCCTTCTCTTTTCTTTCTCTCTCTCTCTGGGAGGCGCACACACTCTATAGCAAATTTTTAAAAATAATTATTTTTTAATTTGAAAATATATAAATAATAGGCCAATTTTCTCATTGTGTAGACACAATAATGAAATAGCTTCTTAGTCTTTCTGTATTGTTCTGATATCAGGCAATCAAAGAAAAGTAAAAATTTCCATTTTGAAGATATCATTGTTAAAGACCCCAGTAAAATCTAATTTTTTGTACTAGAAAGAGCAGACTTTAAACATAAGGAAACAAAGAAAACTTCGAAGACTGCTCGAGAAAAATAGACCAGTGATAGAATTTTTATTTTTCAGTATGGAAATAAATGCAAAATCTTTTAAATTATACCACGTATCTGGCATTATTGCTTGAAGAAGGCCTTGTGCCTGACCCAGGCTAGCACATTTAGTGGGTGTCTACTAAGGTTTCTTGGAATAATTGTTTAATAGGCCAAACAACTCCATTGTTTACTACAATTTTAACACAGCTTGAGTGGGTGGTTAGTCAAAATGACTGGTTAATTTTACAATGTCTAAATAATCAAAAGCAATCCTGTCATTTAATGGTAAAAATGACTCCATTACAACTTTATACTGTGTTACTGTTAGCACAGTAGAAACTAGGCTAGCGATACCCATTAGCCAGCTAATCCGCAGAAGTGGACGTGAGTATTCTGAGGTCAGTAGGGAAGCGGTGGCAGAGGCAGGTAGGGATTCTCAATCTGACCTTCTCGAATGCACAAGAAGGTGTGATCACGTAGAGTTGTCTGCGTGCATGTTCACATAGCATTTTGTTAGAGTTCATTAAAGAGTTAATGCTCTGAACTGATCAATTGCAAATCAGTGACTTGGGATTAGGAGAAATAAAGCCATTTATCCAGATGTCATCAATTGCTAGGCACACAGATGCTCAATAAATCCTTGTTGAATTCATTCTCTTTTGATGTACTGCCGTGACCTGTCTTGATTTAAATAGCATTCAACTTTTTTTCTTTCTTTTTTTTTTTTTCCCCAGAAACTTTTGCCATAGGGTGCATGTGCTTGTCAAAGAGAGAGAGACAGAGAGACAGAGACAGTGAGAGGGAAAATGAAAAATCACTCCCTGGGGGGATGTCCATACTGCAATTATCTCTTCTCTGGTCCCCTCTCAGGATTTTAGACATGTACGCACATGTGCTTGGTGTGATTTTTAAACCATGTCCAAGACTCGGCCACACAGTTGCTCTGCTGGTCCCAGAGCATGACTTCTAAATTAGAAAGTTTAAAACATCAACATTTCTATTAGTAGGAACTCAATTATATAATGTTAGATACCCCATCCAATTTATTAAAATTGATAATATTTTGTAGAACATCACTTAATAAGATGGGAAAATTTTTGTGACTTCATCTTGATATTCCCTGTTTCAGCTTCCAGTATCAGTACCATGTATGTTCCAGAAGAAAAGTCTTGTGGCATCTCTCATTCAAATGTTTTTTTTTTTTTTTTTCCATTACTAGTTATTCATTGTTCTGGTCCCTAATGTCTTGGACAACATCCTTGACATCTGGTTGGAGTTCTGTAGTGTGCTTAAGTACTGATTTCCACCTAAGATAACACTGGTATAAAGGAATCAAGTAGTGAAAATAGAACAATAATGGGAATAGTGCAGAGTGTTCCATTGTCTAAACTACATGGTTCGGCTTATTTCACTTTGGGTAAAATGTTGAGCAATATAAAAATAATTTAAGATCCCATGTATTTCACTGACACTCTTTAGATGATAGTGGTATGTAGGTGACTGTAGAGTTGAAAGGAATTCTATTGAAACTTCTAAATCCTGGAGAATAATTGAGTGCTGTGACTGAGTACTCAGTACAGGTAGAGGATCATATTAATAACTAGGCAAAGGGAGTAGATGGTGGTACAGTGGTAACACTATGCTCTGTGATACTGGGCCGCCATGAGAAGGCCCTGGGTTTGTATGGCAGGTGTAGGTGTGAGTGTCCTGGGCTAAGCAGCTGGGACTGGGGGTAGGTTGTGGCATGAGGACCTGTTGGCTGTGCCTCTCTCTCTTGGAAGAAACAAATAAGTAAATTGAGGTTTTTTTGAGGGCCAGTTTGGTGGTGCAGCAGTAATGCCTTGCAGAAGCAATGCTGGATCCATAGGGAGGATCCCAGGTGTGCTCCCTTAGGGAGTCTGAATGTGTCAGCACACCCACTCATGGTCTTGGCTGGTTAAAAATGCTGGCAGGGATTGAGCCCGAGATCCTGTTGAGGGTGCTTGTCTCTGTCTCAAAAGAAATCAATAAAAACTTTAAAATAGATAGGTAGACAGACAGGCTGGCAATCGTTTGTGAAAACAGCGACCCAGTACATGGATGATGTTTACCTTCTTGGTGAATTTGCCCACCATCACCAGGCTAGTATTCTCTCAATACAGAGAAAATGTCAAGGACATTATGTTTCAAGAGTATGTGAGGTTGAAAGAAATGCAATGATCTTTGAGGATGCAGAAAATGGTCTCAGTAGTTGTGTAACTACAGCTACCGCAGCACAAGAGGTCCCTGAAGCCTCCATTTAGTTTTTTGAATGGGCCAAGTAGCAATCTGAGGTGGTCCCTCTGAATAGCACGAAATGTAGACCTAGGTGATTCCACTTAGAATACACCTTAGCAACCTGAATGCTGAATGCTCTCAGCAGTCTGCATGGCACGCGTGTTCTCTTCCTATTGGCTAGTTCCAGGCCAACTTGAAATGTACCTTCCTCAAAGAAGACACCATCTTCACTTGCCCTCTTGTCAACCCAGAATGGAGAACCCCTCACTATGAGAACTTCCAGTATGCTCTACTTCTGTTGCCTTTGAGACATATTGTCCTTGTAATCATCTGTTCAATTCCTGAATTTTCTAGTGGACTTTAAGCTTTGGGAAGGCAAGGTCGAATTTGTCTGCTACTGAGACTTGGTCTTGCCCTAATGATTATAGTTAACTAAAGGAGCAAGTGAACAAATGGACATGACAGAGTAGCCCGTGAAAATCCGCGGAACTCTTAAAGAGATTTGTTTGTTTCGTTTACTTTAAAGGAATATGTCAGTAGCTGGTAGAATTCAAGCAGAGGACTTTGCACTGTAACATATGAGGAGACTTCAAAAAGTCCATGTTAAAAATAAAATTAAAGGATGAATTTATTTGGGTACAAAAATGATTGACATTCATGCACAATGTTTTTATCACATGCATTTTCATAAACTTTTCAAAGACCCCCACAGATGTTGTCTTCCAGTTTTCTGGTTTCTGGGAAGAAATGTGTATCTGTCAATTTGGTGATATGAGATAATAAACTTGAAGAGATTTGAAATAATGACTTATATGAACACTTCACAAAGTAAGTGTGAATGCTATAAAAGGTTCAATATCATTATTTAGCAGAGAAATTCAAAATAAAACCATATGAGGCAATACTATATATCCACTAGAATAGCTAAAATTTTTAAAGACTGATAGTAGCAAGTATTGGCCAAAAACAATACAAAACCCAGCAATCAGAACTCTCAGTAGAAGTAAAAAGACAAAACAGCGCCTTGGAAAATGGTTTACAGTTTTTATTTAAAATAACCATGCCTATGTATGACTCAATCACTTCTCTCATGGGCATTTACTCAAGAGAAATGAAAATAGTTGTCCAAAAACATACTTAAACACAAATGTCCATGACTGCTTCATTTATTTTTATTTAAAAATTATTTAATTGTATTTATTTCTGTTATTTTTCATTTTCTATAGGACATATGTGCTCACCAGAGAGAAAGAGAAAGCAAATTGCCAGGTCCTGGCCTCAAGCCATAGTCAGCCATGTAGGAATCCAGCACCTTAACCACCACACCAACTCCTGGTCCTGGCAGTTTCATTTATAATAGTAAAAACTTGGAAACAGCGCAGGAACCATCAGTAGTTTAATAGATCAACAAACGATGGTATACTCACACAATGAAATACTAACTAGCAATGACAAAGAACAAGCTGCTGATTCATACAAATAGGAGGAAATCTCTAAAAAGTTATGTTGAACAAAAAACAAACACAAAAATCACAAAGGAATACACTCTGTGTGATTCTGCCTACATACAAAAGAGAAATACTGCTCATGCCCAGGATGAGATTTTGACTGGAAAGTGGCACAAGGGAACTTTGTAGGATAATGAAAATATTCTATAACTTGATTGAGATGATGGTTACCTGGGTGTATAATTTATCAAAATCAAACGAAAACTTATGACCTGTGAGTATTTCACTATATATAAACTATACCTCATTAAAATGAAAAAATGATTAATTTGTAAATAAATAAATAAGAGAGATTTGCTACCTACCTCTAATCAACTGAGTTTCTAAGTTTTTTTTTTTTAGCTTAACAATTACAGTGGACAAAACACTTACCCCTGAATTAAATCTTTGAACCAAGGTTCTCTTCAAAGCAAATGATTCCCGTTTTTCCCATTTTCTATTTTTAAGAAGACAGTTAACCTCTGTAGGGACCACCTTACCAGAAAAATTAGGTTTCTTTGTGCAGATGAACTGAGTTGAGGTCCAAGGTCTCAGCCAGGCCAACTTGGTTTGTGATCGGCTGAACAGAATAAAGCTACCAGAATACCTTGTGGCCTTCCAGAATCACCCTGTTTATAGAAAATGTTATTGGGCTACAGTCACAGAAAAGTGGGAAATAAACACCATAAGTAAAAAATGGGAAAGATCACACAAAGACCTCCACAGTCCATGTTCTGAGCAAAGTAAGGACTACCTGGAGTAAGTCCTCAGTAGAGGAAAAGAATATGTAAAGTGAAAGATTATTAATAGAGAACTGGAAACAAAAAATGAAGGTAAGAGGTTTGGTAAATAGAAAAAGAAATCATATGATTCACAGTGAAAGGGTATTGTTTTCTTTTTTATTTTTTAAAGAATTATTTTATTGAACTAGCTTTGTTTGTTTGTTTGTTTGTTTTAATATGACCAGAGAGGGACAGAGTGAGAGAAAGAGAGAGAAAGTGAGAAAGCAAGCTGCCAGATTTGGGACTTGAACTGCAGTCGGCCATGTGGGGGTCCAGCACCCTTAATCATCACCCCACCTGCTGGCCCCAAGGTGTTGGTTTCTTAATAATAATTGTTCTTGTTGTTTCTGATTTACGTAGATGCAGTGTGGGTTTTTAAAACATATATGGGGACCAGCAGATGGCATAATGGTTACATTGCTGAAATCCAACATGGCCAACCATGGTTCAAGTCCTGGACTGGGAGACTTGAAACTCATGTCAGATGTGTGCAAGCCCAAAATCCAGAGAGGAGAATGGAGGAGAAGGGATTATGGCATGGCCATCTCCCCAGGGGAGTGATTTCTCACTTTCTGTCTCTCTGTCTCTCTCTGTCTCTCTGGTGAGCGCACACCCTATAGCAAAAATCTCTCTCTCTAAAATATTTATACACACACACACGTGTATATATATATCTACTGATCAAATCAGGGCAAAAACATATCCTCTATCTCCAACATTCATCATTACTTGTGACGTGCTGATTTGAAATTCAGTCTCCTGGTTAGTTTGAAATTGAATTGTTACCAATTTTCTTTAATGTGTTATAGTATTCTTTTTTAAAAAAGAATTTTTTATAATTACTTATTTACATTTAATTGTTATACATCTTTTGGGGTACAATATGGTTTTTCAACCTAAGTGTCCAGTAATGAATGACTCTGTTATGATATTCTATGCCCCATTCAACTGTTTACATGCATTCTTGTGTATGTAATGAAATTCTCCCCATCCTCCACCCCTGCCTTTCTAGCTTCTGGTAATCCATCATCATGCTCTACTTCCATATAATGGAATCTTTTAGCTTTTGCTAGTGAGTGGGGATGTACGGTATTTGCCTTTCAGTACCTGACTTATTTCACTTAGCATGGTTTCCACTAGGTTTCTCCATTTTGCTGCAAATGACAGGAAATCATCCTTTTTATAGCTGAATAATATTCCATTATGTATATACCACATTTTTTTTTTTAAATCCATTCATCAGTTGTTGGGCAGTTAGATTGAGTCTATATCTTAGCTATTGTGAATAGTACTGCAATAACTATGGAATTGAGACAGCTCTTTAATATGTTAAGTTCTTTTCCTTTGGGTATATACTGAGTAGTGGATTACTGAATGACATACTAGAAGAAATTGTGAAGGGTTTTTAATTATTTTTAGAATTATTAATTTAATTTATTATTATTATTTTTAAAATTTTTGCTATAGGGCATGTATACTCCCACAAAGAGTCAGAGAGAGAGGGAACGTGAGAAAGCAAGCCACTAGATCTGACTTGAACCATGGGGACAATGTGGGAGTCCAGTGCCTTAACCACTATGCCACCTGCTGGCCCAGAGGGGTATTTTAAAAGCCTGCCTAAGATGAGCTTGTTAATGAGAACAGAGCTGTTCAGAAATCTGTGCATTGCCTTGGACAACGGCAGGAAGTCATTTAGACAGAATGTCCTCTTTTTTTTAACCAATGATTGCATAAATCAGAAGTAACCACCGTCTGTGTTTTGTACACACTTCAAAGTAATATTTTAAAGGGAAAGAATTATAAACGCTAGAGATCTGGAATCTCTCTTTGAAAAACAAGCTAAAAGTAATTTAAATTCAAATACACTGATTAAAATAGCCCTGTTTCAGATTTGGAGGCTTGCTGATTCTTTCTGATTATTATCTCTCAGTTATTTAATATAAACCACCCCTAGATCAAGAGAATCAGGCAGAAATTTTGTGATAAAACTCAGGAACTATTCACAAACAGCCAAAAACAGCTTCACAGATAGCCTTCTGAAGACATTTAATAAGTCTATCATAATCAGCACACGATCCTCCAGAAATGAGAATAAGAAACAGCTGCTTCGTAGCAAATCCCAAGAACAGTAGGGATTAATTCTAAACTCATGTCATGTTTAGTCAGTTTTCATTTGGGACAACGGGGGAAATTTTTGCCAGGCTAAGGACAATTATATATTTGTCAAAACAGACAAAACATAAAATGTTAATTTTGTTTTTCTCTGAGGTCAATATTTCTGTGGACCATGGAATCTTTTCATGTTAAAATAATCAGTGAAGGAAGACTTCTAACAGTTCTTACTGTGTCTTGCCTTTTCCATTCTACTTTGCTATTTAAATCTGGATTTAACTCACTTTGAAAATTCTGTGGTGATGGTGATGAGTTCTCCCTACCTCGCTTATTTGTCTCAGTAATACATTCATTCTTCAAAAGCAAACGTAACGGTACCAATAATGCTTCTACACTTGGGTACGACTATCTGTGTCGCTGGACTCTTATGTAGTTGACTGCAGTTTGAGTCCCGGACCTGGTGACTTAAACTCATGCCAGGGACATATGCATGCGTGCCCAAGATCCAGAGAGGAGAATGGAGGAGAAGGGATTGTGGGTGTGGCCATCCCCCCTGGGAGGTGATTTCTCGCTTTCTGTCTCTATGTCTCTCTCTGTCTGTCTGGCGAGCGCACGTGCCCTATGGCGAAAACCTCTCCAAAAAAAATAATAAAGAAAGAAATAAAAAATAAGGGTTAAGACTCCAGAATTTGGTTATGGTAGTTAAGTAACATGGCCTTGAATCAGGGCCATAACCGTTCTTTTTTTTTTTTTTCCTTTCATTTTTTCTTTTTTATTTGCCAGAGGACACATATACTTACCAGTCCCTTCTCTTCTATTTTCTCAGAATTTTGGGCATGCACACTCATGCACCCAGCATAATTTTCAAGCTGCTGGGTCCAGTACTCAGTCTGCGAAGTTGACCATGTGAGATTCAGTACCTTAACCTCCACACCACCTGCTAGCCCCTGTATTTGGAAGTTTTAATCTGGCCACTAAGAGTACATATTGCTGCTGAGTTATTTATTATTTCTAAATGTTTTCAATGAACAAATCTTGGAAATTTTTTTGTTTTAAATATAATTTATCATGTATAATATATTGCTTTTTTTGGAGCTTTTAGAGGCAACACCCATTTCTTGGCTAGTGGTCTCCTTCATCTGTCTTCAAAATCATCAATGTGGCATCTCTCTGGTCATTCTTCTATAGTCACATACTACTCCAACTCTCTTCTTCTGCTTCCATCTTGACTCTTGAGATTATCTTGGATTACCTAAAGAATCATAAGGTCTTTAATAACATCTGAAAAAAACCCCTTATACCACATAAAGTAACATCTTTCAGGTTCCAGGAATTAAGACTAGGGCAGATATATATTTATATATCTATATAAATATATATCTATATCTATATATATGTATGTATGTATGTGTATATGTTTTTGCTATAGGGCATGTGTGCTCACCAGAAAGATAGAGAGAGACAGAGAGACATAAAGCGAGAAATCATCCCCCGGGGGGATGGCCATGCTGCAATCTCTTCTCCTGCATTCTCCTCCCAGGATCTTGGGCATGCACACACACGCCTGGCGAAAGTTTAAGCCGCTGGGTCCAGCACTCAAACCACAGTTGACTACATGGGAGTCCAGTGACATAGCCATTACACCAACTGCTGGCCCCAACACTAGGGCATATTTGAGAGGATCATTCCTTGGCCTTTCACAATCCCCCACTTCCTTAGATGACTACATGCATACTGTACAGATATGCTCCATAGTAGTACATAGACATCTCTTCCACTTCCTCAGGATATGTCTTCCCGTATCCTGCCAGTCTGGTAATGGACCTTTAGGTTTGTTTATAAGTCATTGCTATTACACACATCCTGCAATAATTAGCTTTGTGCGTTTATCTTTTTGTATTTTCCAAACAGTGACTATGGGATAGATTCCTAAAACTGAGTTTACTGAATCAAAGAGTAAAATAAATCTGTAATTCTAGTGGCTCCAATTTTCCCTCCAAATAGTTATAATGCCTTGTATTCATACTATAAATGTTATGAGAGTGCTTGGTCTGTCATTTGCATGCACTGTGAAACTTTAAAATTTTTGGCAATCACACAATACTTTTAGTTTCTCTTATTATGACTGAGTCGAGCCTATTTTCATGGGGTTAAGGTATACTTGAATTTAGTTTTCTGTGTATTCTGTGTTTGAATTTCTAATTTTTTTTTACATGATACAACAGAAGCTTTATTCAAGTCATTCAGAAAACATAGGCAAAATAAATTTCAGTTGCAAATTCACAGATACACTCTTCAAAGTATAAAGTTGTATATGATGATAAAAGTAATATTTATAACAATAATTTAAGAGTACAAACTAACGATAAATTACAATTTGACAGAACCTTGTCAACATTTTACACACTTGTCAGTTCTTTCCTTTAGGCCAAGTGCTTTTTTGATGACAAGTAAATTAACAGATACACACTAGAGTGAACTCTTTCCAGAAGATAAAACAAGTTCTGATTTTTTTCTCTTGTAAACATGTTTATCATTTATAGTCTTGCACTTGCACTTTCATAATTTGATAAGGCATTCATGAAACAAGTTGTAAACTAGTTTTACAGACAAATGACACTTTCAAGCACACATTGCTGTCCTAAAAGTTTACTTTCTCTCTTTTCCCTCTTCTCTCTCTCTAATCTATTATTTATCCTCTTTTTCTCCATTTGTGGAAGCACTTCATAAATTAGGCTACCCCCTTGTTCCGCATTATCAATGGCAAATACTGATCTTGTATTTTTAATGTTCTTACTGTATATTTTGCTATCCAAGAATTTCTGTTTTCATGTCATCAAATTTATCTATATTTTTATTTATTGTTTCTGGATTTTGAGTCTCTCCAAGATTATAGATAAATTCACCTAGTTTGTCTTCTAGTACTTTTATAGCTTTTTTTTATTTAACTATCTGAAACACTGGGAATTAATTCAAGTGTATAGTGTGAGAAATGGATCCAAATTTACTCTTCCATATTCCATCCAGTTACTCCATTTGCAAGTTTTTTCTGCACCTCATTTTCCTCGGCCATAAAATCAGTATGCTAATCACACTTAACTCAGATTTGTTGGGTGGCTTAAATGAAATGACTTGTGTGCAACACTTAGCATGATGCAACAATGTGGTAAAAACTCAGCAAGTGTTATCTATGATGATGATGATGATGACATAGTAGAAGATATTTCAGTGGTGTAGCTCCTTATACTGGTCCAAGATCAAGTCTTTCTTGATAATCATTCTAACAACCTTTTGACATGGTGGTATAGTGAGTTTCAGTCTTATTCCTGAGGTACAGTACCTAGTACTTTTGTCTAATTTGCTAACCTGAGTACTCTTTCTGAGTACCTGGTTCATCTTCTGGTTAGTGCCCTACTTTCCTCCTAGGACAAGGTCCCTCCTTGTCTTATCGTTTCCAAACTTCTTCTCTGAATTCACCAACTGAATTTCCAATACTGACCCCTCCCCCATCATCTTTTTGAAGGTTCTGTCTACTTATTGGAAAGTGCATATATTATATATGAAAACTGCTTGTTCCTGTTCACCAGAACACCAGTTATCAATGCTTTGGAAGCTAGGTTGTGCCTGTCAGCTCTTCTTTCGTGGACATGTAGCTGATACAGAGTCTGTCTCTCCTCTTCTCCCATTTGGAGGGTGGGTAGGGGGTGTCTCAATGGCTTAACCAATTAACACCATGCAGTCAGAACTGTGATTGTTCTCCAGTGAGCTGCACTTAAAATGAAGGTGATTATACTCTGGGTAAAAGATCCTTATCACTTACCTGGAACCAAAGGGTTAAGACAAAGTAAACCTATAGAAGACCAAAGCCAAGATACAGGACTGCAATGTCAGGAGCTCATGGTTACAAGATAAAATTTTATTCTAATATTCGATTGTGTGATGTGTGACTGTACCTTGCTGGTTCAAAGGCCAAGAATAGAGAAGACAGTTGTTTTTCTTAATGCCCTTCTTACTTGATGGCTAGGCTTGGCTCATGACCCATTTCTTCTCCATGTGCCCTCCATGTTATCTGAAATTCTGACTGTTCTACAAGACGGGAAAAGGAATATGTTTCACCAACCAATTAATATCCAGCTTTAAGAGATAAAGTAGTCTTGTACGAAGAATAGATTACATGCCATCAGACTTATAGCAGCCTCAAAATTGTGATTTGGGGACTTCCTAACTGAAAACACCTTCTTACACTGATGTCTTTTAGATGCTTAACTCTCTGTACTTGTTCACAAAATATACATCCCACTCGAAAGGTGACACCTCACTCCCTACCCTCTCTTACTCTGTCATCTTGATTGCTATCATAACAATATGGAAGATATAATTAATCCACTCTCTTATCTTAAACTTTAATCAATGGCTCTCTTCTTTCGGAATTCTTTGGCCCAATACAACAGAAATATATTTCTGTTCAATGTTTGGGACAGATGAGATTTCACATATATTTCTTTTTAAAAATATACTTACTCCAATCTCTGAGCATCCACTGAACAGGTTGTTGAGAAATTCAGTCCATACTTTTTCACACTTCATGGTTCATGCCTCCCACCTTGCACTGTAATAGTATTCTAGGACTTAAACAGTTTAACACACATGGGGGAAGAGGCCTCAACATATCTCCGCCTTAAAATATCTGTTTCCAAGTTATTCTGTTCTGTTCTATGTACTAAATGTGACAGCTTTAATTATACCTAAAGTGGCTATTTTAGCTCTGTTGAACATTTAAATAGTAACTACATAGCTTCTTTTAATTTCTAGTGGAGAATAAAATACAATGTAAATTTAATTTACATATCAGCAAAGCAACCACAGATACTATAGCATCTCATTATAGTTAGTATAGGAAATAAAAATTGAGGAAAAAATTTCTGATTATGTCGATAAATACTTGCACACCAAGGATGAGTTCATATAAATTGTGCAACTATTTTCTTTTTACGTTCTCTTAATTGTGTAGCTAGTTATATAGATAACTCTCTGTATCTCTAGAAGAAAGTTATTCATAAATGTGTAATAGGCCTTTCATCTGTTTCTTACTGTGATATTGAGTAAGATTTCAGAGAAGTGGAATTGAGTTGAATTTAAGAAATATGAAGGAAGTAGGAGACACCTGCTGTGGTTTACTAAGTTTAAGTCTTGTGTACCAGGGCAGCCAGGGCATAGTGGTTAGGGTTACAGATGACTGCCTGCACAGATCCATTCCTGGACCCAGCAACTTGAAAACCATTCTGGTGCTGTGTGCATGCATGCCCCAAATCCTGAAAGGAGAAATGAAGGAGAAGGGATTGTGTGTGACCATCCCCCTTAGGAGGTGCTTTCTACTTTCCCTCTCTTTGTCCCTCTCTGGCAAGTGCATACACCCTTGAACAAATGAAATAAAATTTTGTTTATCGATTAAACAAAAAATCAGTTAACGCAAGGTTATTGCTATTGAAAGTCTGTTTAAAGATCCTGCAAGAAAGGTCACATCAAAGACATGAACACAAATCTCTGATGTGATGTAATATAGAAATGCAATTAATAACTAGGAACTATGTCAAAAAATTTAAATTGGAGTCTAATACACTTTTTAATTAGATTTAAGTCCATAATTCTTTTTGTATAAATGCAAAAAATGACAGCAAGAAAAATAACTCAGTGAAAAAAACATAAACAATAAAACAATTACAAAGCAGACTTTTACCAGTCCTAAATGAAGAGTTGTTAGCTTGACAAGTTTTGTTTTTAGAGTTGCTTTTTGGATCTTTCTTAGCTGCTTTTCCAGTATTTACTTCTACTTACCATCAAGAATTTATTCTAGGGACCAGCAGTTAGCATAATGGCTATATCGCCGAACTCCCATGTAGTCCACCGTGGTTTGAGTCGAGGACCCAGTGGCTTAAACTCATGCTGGGCACGTGTGCATGCATGCCCAAGATCCCAAGAGGAGACTGGAGGAGAAGGGATTGTGGCATGGCCATCCCCCTGGGGGGTGATTTCTCGCTGTCTCTCTGTCTCTCTCTGTCTCTCTGGTGAGCACATGTGCCCTGTAGCAAAAATCTCTTTCTCTCAAAAAAAAAAAAAAAATTCTGAAAATGTAACTGAATCATCACCTGGAGTCACTTTCTAATGTTATTATATGTAAGAAGAGTGAGCAAAATACTGTCTGATATTCTTCCTAATCACATCAATGGCATTTATTCTACTCTCTGAGCCAGCACTCTCTCAGCCTCTGCTGCCCGGCAACTACTGAGGCTACAGCTGTGTACAACTGAGACCTAACCACACCAGGCACTCTAGTTTCCATTTAAACATCACCTCCCTCCTTTTATTTTTTAGTTTTTATTTTTTTTTTAGTTTTAAGTTTCATTTATTTCCACTGTCATCTTCACTATTCCCTTTCTTCTATTAATTTAAGTTTGATGTGTGCATCTCTTCTGTGTTTTGTTTTGGTTTCTGCTCTGTCTACTGCCCACTGGTTTTCACCCTTCTCCAAGACAAGCCCAATTCCAGATCCTTGCTGGAGTTTGGAGCTATCAGGACAGTATGGGGAATAACTCTCCTTGGCCTCCTGTGGCCACCAAGTGGACAGTTAGTGTCCAAAGAAACAACAGCCCTCACCAGAAACAGTTCCAAATGCACTTAGTGTGAAAAACAAATCTCCCGGGCAAAACCCAGGAGGACAGACAGTAGCAGGAGCAGGTGAGTTGCAGAAATGGAACCTAAAAACTACACAGACGAGGTCTGGGCCTGAGTGACGTGCAAATGTAACACTGCCATGAGATCATGTGAGACTCTGAGGGTCACACCTGTGTCTGAACAATGACAACTTTGAAAGAATCTCAAACAGCTACGCTGGTCTGCACTTGAGGAAAAGCTTGCTTCTCTTGGTAATGCTTTCTAATGCCTCACACCTTGTAATGGTCGAGCGTGGGCACTTCTGAGTTGTGGGTGGATGTGTCTCAACATCAGTCTTCCAAGAGTCGTGGGGCCTTAGATAGTACCTCTTATACAGGGTGCTGGTGAGTAAGTAAATATAAAAAGATTAAGATTAAGATTTAAAAGATAATGCAGATGGAGCTCACAATAAATAGTAACTCAGCTCCTTGCTGATCTGTTAGAGCAGTGCTTTCAAACTTTGTATATAAAACATTTAAAGGTACATTTTAAAGAAAACCAAGTTTTATGTATATTATTTTATACTTATAGGTATGAAAATAAAAATAAATATTAGCTCTGTATTTCTGTAGTTATTACACATCTATAAAAAATATATATTTCTAAACTAAATTCAAGCCCACAAAACCAATAAAATTCAAATCAATAATCAAGGTTGTTTGGTTGAAAATAGTACTGGGTGCTATAGCACGAAGTTTTTCAAAATTTTTTGAGTTCCACATGCCTTAATTATTGTTTACTACATGATGACTTAATTATTTCATCATCATTATCTTTAAATTTGCTATAGGGCATAAGCACTCACCAGTGAGAGACAGAGAGACAGAAAAAGTCTGAGACAGGGAAAGTGAGAAATCACCCTCCAAGGGGGCTGACCATGCTGCAATCCCTTCTCCTCCATTCTCCTCTCAGAATTTGGGGCACACACGCATGCGCACACACATACACACGTGCACAGCATGTTTTTTAACTTTCTGGGTCCAGGACCCAAACCGCACAGTCAGCTGCATGTGATCCAGCTGCCTTAACCCTCATGCTACCCAATTCTTCCATTAGTTAAAATCTACCTGAAGTACTTTAAAACTGTGTGTCTGAACATTCAATATATAAAGCTATTCTCTTTTTATTTTATTAGCCTGATATTTCATTTTAACACAACATGTAGTGACTATGATACAAGTAAAAGCAAGCAGGAGAAAGGACGCGCAGTGGCAGAGATGTGCAGTGTAAGGTGTCCTCTACATGAGCCAGGAAGTGCGTCATTGACCTTTTACCTAATCAGCCAAATCACTGAAAACACAGAATTAAAATATTTTCAGAGAAGACTTACAAATCTCTCAGATGAGCTACATGGACCCGAGTTGAGAAAACTTCAATGACTATTTTTGGTGGAAATCAGACAATTATTACTTACAGAGCTGGGAGAACAGTGTAAGTCAGTATTTAAACAATTTTCCTGATGAATTCCATGAGCGCTACCAAGTGAAAAGCACAGCTTTCTGTTCTACAGCTTTTTACTAAAGGCCAAAGATATTTCCTTCCCAGGGCAGTCATAGCTTTTCATAGCACACACATAAATCTGAGAACTCAGAAACTGACTTGGAATTCTAAATGCTAATGGTCATGGGTGTAAAATGAAGTAATTTATGTGTCATAGCTAATTAAGATTACAGTATTTCAAGGCACTTAGAATTCAAGTTCAAAGAAACTTTAGGGCTTGGGTCTGATGTGGTGTCAAGGAGCTCTTGAGAGGGCTTCCTGCCTACAGCAACAGGCATGCAGTAGCTCATTCACCATATCCTATAATTAAAATAGAGGAAAACTCTTCTCATACTCCTTTTGCATGCTAAGTTTTTCAAAGAAAGTTTAGTCATTATTTGCTGCGATTTTATTAAAAATGGAAAGCTTTCGTGGGGCTTTTATTATGATCTTTTCATTAGGAATGGCTTTGATTCATTTGAGCCATTTATCTGATGTAGGTGAAGTATGAAATTATAAGTAGAAAGGTAGAGAAGACAAGTCCAGAGAAACAATGTAGCTTGATCTACTAGAGCTGAAGACCTTCATTTCTGTGATCAAACAATTCCACCCTGAAGTGATGTGTATACCAAACAGTGCGCACACCCGAGCACTCAGAGCTAGGTCTGGAAAAACTTAGAGCAGTAATATGCAAAATAATAAAACAAATTAACATTTGGGAACAACAGAGGTGATCCATTGATCTTACAATGGCTAAATAAATGAGGCATATTCATATAAGGACAAACCATACAACATTGAAAATGAATAAATAACTATATGTAACAACATGAATAAATTCCCAAAACAATACTGAATGAAAGACACCAGGTACCTAGGGTCTGCAGGTGGCATGGTGGTTGAGAGTGTTGGACTCCAACATGGCCGACTGCGGTTTGAGTTCCAGACCTGGCGGCTCCTTTCTCACTTTCCCTTTCTCTCTCTCTCTCTTTCTCTCTGGTCAATTTAAAAATAAATAAATAAAGTTAAATAAAATAATTATTTGAAAAAAGACATCAGGCAACAGGTAATATATTGTTTTGATTTCATTTATATTAAATTTAGAATAGGCAGACTAATCCATCTTGCTAAAAGTCAAGAGAGTGATTACCTTGAGGGAGAGAGAACTGATTGATCAGACATGAGGGGCTTCTAAAGTGGAGACAGGGGTTGATTTCCTGACCAATACTTACTGAGTATTCCCGGCTGAACTCCTTAAATACTTCACATTACACTCATGAAATGGGATTATGTCCACCTCAAGAGACCATTGTAAGAATTAAATAACAATATATGTACTTTGTACGTGATATATAATAAATGATTCAAGAGCTGTAATTGTCATGGCCATTGTTATCCGTTTTAAACTGTCCATACAATAGGTTTTAAAAACTTGTAGAGTTAACCATGTACTTGGAAGTGCTTTTATTGACACCCCATTGGGTGTTACATAATGCTGAAACACTAAGGTACTTTCCTGGAAATAGCCCTATGAAAACAGCTGTTCCATTATTGCCAGTATGATGTTGAAGTCCTTGTTTACTACAGCAAATGTGTTCTCTTGATAAGGACCTATAGAAGAAATATCTTTTCAATTTTGATATGGGAATAATTGTACTTCTTTTAAACAAAGTTATATTAGCATCCAAGTTTAATTCTACACGCATTATAAATCCTGTACATAAATATATCTTCATTTTCTATTTGGATACTGGAAATCTTAGAATCAAATTTGTCTCTAACTTTATCAAACATACTGAGACTTACAGCATGCATTCCTATTTTCCTTATTTCCTTTGCTTTTATCTTGATTTTATGTAAGCTACATTAAAATCTCTTTGGAATGGTAACCAGCAGTTAGCGTAATGTCTATGTTGCTGGACTCCCACGTAGTCGACCGCGGTTCGCGTCCTGGACCCGGTGGCTTAAAACTCACGCCGGGCGCGTGTGCATGCGTGCCCAAGATCCCGAGAGGAGAATGGAGGAGAAGGGATTGTGGCGTGACCATCCCCCCGGGGGGTGATTTCTCGCTTTCTGTCTCTATGTGTCTCTCTGTCTGTCTGGCGGGCGCATGCGCCCTATAGCAAAAACCTCTCAAAAAAAAAAAAAAAATCTCTTTGGAATAAGCAGAAGAAGATATGAATAAATAAGTGAAAAACAAACCAATGACATCATGTTGAATTCAGTTATGGAAAGATCCGCAAAACAGTAGCATTCACAGAGTTGGCACTTCACTTAAAAATATCCAAGATGAATGAGTATGTGACAGATTTGGCATTAAGGGATGGGTCTATAAAGAGGAACCCAAGCAGAAGGCTCTGGAAAAAACTAAAAGCCTGTGATGTAAACAATAGATGGAAGGTACTGGAAATAAGAGAGGTGAAGCCAGAATGGAGTCAAATCAGTATGGCACTATGGTCAACAGAACATCCTAAACAGAGGAAGAGGCATTCACAATAGATTTGTTGTTGATTGTGATGGAGCAATGACAGTGAAAATGGAGGAAAAAGGCATAAATTCAAGTAGAATAATGAATAGTCTTAGTAAAAATAAATTATACAGAAAGCACAAAACGTGAGATATCAGGAGTTATTTCAAGATGGTTTTTGGCTTAGATTAAGAATGGGAATTTGAGGGATAGCGAACTAAAGAAGCAATACTCAAACAGCCTCTAAGACAACACTCAGAAGTCTAGAAAATTAGTAGGATTATTTTATTGGGTTGTCGGAAAAGTCATGATGCATTTTTGCATAGAAAAATATATCATGACTTTTCCAACAACCCAGTTAAACGTAAGATTTGTCCTTTTGAGTTGGGTATAAGCAAAGACAGTAGCATTCGCAGAGTTGACATTTTGTATACAAGATGAGTGAATACATGAGAGATTTGGCATTGAGGGATAGGTCCATAATGAAGAACCCCAGCAAGGCTTTGGAAAAAAAAAAATTAAAAGCCTGTGATGTAAACAATGGACTGAAAATGAAAGAGAATTGAAGCAAGAATGGAGTCAAATCAGTATGGCACTCTGGTCAACAGAACATCTTAAACAGAGTAAGAAGGATTCACAATAGATTTGTTGTTTATGAATGACAAGTAGACAGGGCAGAAGGAAAAATAATTCCATATGGTTTTAGTACATTTTAAAAATAAAACAAAATAGGGACCAGCAGGTGGCGTAATGGTTATGTCACTGGACTCCTACATAGTCGACCATGGTTCGAGTCCCATACTCGGTGACCTAAAACTCACACTGGGTGTGAGTGCGCGTGTGTACCCAAGATCCCAAGAGGAGGATAAAGGAGAAGAGATTGTGGTGTGGTCATCCCCCTGGGGTGTGATTTCTTGCTTTATGTCTCTCTGGCAAGCACACATACCCCATAGCAAAAATCTCTCCAAAAAAAGGAAAAATAAATAGAAAAATCATGATTCATATTAGGAAAAAATTCAAGAAATCCACTGTTAGAATAAACTAAATTCAGTATTTTTATTTATTTAAAACTATTTTTTAGTATAAAGTGCACTTAAGGTCCAATGACGTACCAAAGTTGATATAGTCTTTGGACTTTGGAAGCTTATATTTTGGGAATATATATCTAGATATGAAAAAAAAATTCATTATTTCTAGTGAAGTTTGAAGTTACTAATAAGATAGTTTCCCTTCTCTCTTATGGTATAGGAAAACAGTCACCCACAATATACAAGTTGCCATCCTTCAAGATTTTTTTTTTTGTAAATTTAAAATCACATTATTATTCACAGAGCAGCATTACTGAAATAATGAATACTTCTTCCTTATATATTTTTCTGGAAACTACCTTCCTTATTTCATTCACACTTCATCTATAATTGGGAAAGGGAAACTACTAAATTGATAAATTCTACCAGGGGGGAATATATCTTGAATATGAAGTGTTATTATTGTCGACAGCCCAATAAGAGAGACACAATGGCAGAATTTATAGGGGCTCTTGAAATTGGCTGAGGCAATTTTCAACACACTGTATTTCATTCTTAGACAAAGCTAAAGCCGTATTTCTTACACTTTTTTTTTTTTTGAGAAGTCAACATAGAGCAGGTATTAGAGACTTCTCCAAAAGTTCATTTCCATCAACTTTTTAAAACTCAGATATTTGAATATTGGGACCTCTAATTGGGGTGCCTATTCATTAATTGTATGATGTTTATTATACAGAATATGTGCTTGGCAATAACATTGCACAGTCGCTAAAACATCTTATTTTCCAAACTGCTGTCTGGGGTACCTGGTAGTCACACCTTACTGAGACACATCAGCATCACTGTGCATTAGGGAACACTGATTTAGCTGTATGCCCCTGTACGCCCACCTGCTCTAATTTCTTGTTTCCCTGCCTTTCATTTGATTCCTTAACTTTCCATTTTCATTGTTTGTGAATGAAAAACAGGAAAAACAGAAGTCACTTCCTTAGTGACTACTCAACTCTAACAGATTTTTCCTTTTTTTTTTTTTTTTTTTTTTTTTTTTTTCCCTTCCCTTCATTTTTTCTTTGTCCTGAAACACATTCATCAGTCAGTTTTTTCACTCGGTCATCCTGAGAATTCTGAATCAGAACTGTAACTGGAAGTGAAGATTTTGCAATGGACTTTAAAATATATTATCTTCATTAAGAAGGTGAAGAAGCCAACTTGGAATAAATTTCCCAGATTGAACAGAGTTTAAAATTCAAAAATCATATCTAAATAAATGGGAACCAGCAGTTAGTGTAATGGCTATGTCGCTGGACTCCCATGTGGTTGACTGCGGTTTGCGTCCTGGACCTGGTGTCTTAAAACTCACGCCGGGTGCGTGTGCGTGCGTGCCCAAGATCCCGAGAGGAGAATGGAGGAGAAGGGATTGCGGCATGGCCATCCCCCCTGGGGGGTGATTTCTCGCTTTCTGTCTCTCTGTCTCTCTGTCTGGCAAGAGCATGTGCCCTATAGCAAATACCTCTCCAAAAAAAAAAAAAAAAAAAGAAAAAAAATCATATCTAAATAAATGGATACCAGTGATGAGACCTGACCTCTTAATTCCTATCTTCTAACTTCTATGTGTTCTCCAAGGGGGCTTCAAAAAGTTATTGAGAATATGTATTATGAAAATAATATGCATAGATTTCAAATTTTATTACCACCCAAATAAAATTGTTTTTAAATTTTATTTCCATGAAATTTTAAAAATACTATCTTAAAGCCTTTATTTATCTTTTCTATACATCATTATTATAATTCATGCGTGTTTAAGGTCAAATTTAGTCAAGGATATTCTGTAAATTGAGAAAATAACTCTAAATGTTCTGAGCACAAAATAAATTATTGTGTCTTTGTAGCTTAAAAATGATTTTGGTACCCTATTTAGCACATATTTTTATGTCTTACTTTATTTTAGAAAATATGAAAATATCTGTTTGTCAAAGATATTTGTCAGGATAAAATTCTTTTTTTTTTTTTTTTTTTTTTTTTGGAGAAGTTTTTGTTATAAGGTACGTGTGCTCACCAGAAAGACAGAGAAAGACAGAGAAACAGAAAGCGAGAAATCACCCCCCCAGGGGGGATGGCCATGCCGCAATCCCTTCTCCTCCATTCTCCTCTGGGGATCTTGGGCACCCACACACATGCACCTGGTGTGAGTTTAAGCCACCAGGTCCGGGACTCGAACCGTGGTTGACTGCGTGGGAGACCAGTGACACAGCCATTACGCCAACTGCTGGTCTCCAGGATAAAATTCTTACAATACTCATAAATTATAATAAGAATTGAGATACTTGGAAATTATAGTTTTTTCTTCCTCCTTTTTGTTTTTTCTAAATCTTCCTTTCTTTTTGTTTTTAAATGTGTGATACACATTTTAAGAATGTTTCTACCTGTTACTCCTGCAGATATTTCAAACACAACCCAAACTCTTTTTTTAAAGAATTATTTCCTTTATTTATCATTTTATATATATGTATATGTTTTTCTTTTTCTTTTTAGTTTTTTTAATTTGACCATAGCAAGACACAGAGAAAGAGAGAGAGAGAGAAAGAGAGGGAGAGAGAGAGAAAGTAAGCCACTAGGTCCGGGACTTGAGTCGTGGTCAGCCATGTGGGAGTTCAGTAATTTTAACCCCCACTCTACCCACCAGCCCCAACACAACCTGAACTCTAGTGCATCATTCAGTATGTAGTGGACATATAGGATACTAAATGTTTGTTTAGTCTTGAAAAGGTGAACAAAATAGCCACCTGGCCAGTTTGTAAATAAAAGTTGTCCTTTAGTTGTTGGAAATTATTTTTGTTCCTGTCTCTCTCACACTTAGGCAGCTTTGATGAGGCTACATAGTACACAGATTCAAGTTCAAATCTGGTTCTTCTTTACCTTTCCAAAGTAATCCTGCCCCATCTGCCTCTGACTGTCCCCCCCTTAAACACAGGTGGCAGGCCCACAGGTCAGCGAGCAAAGCTGGTAATGTATGTGAGTGACATGATTCAAGAAAATGAATACAGCCAGTTCCCTGAGTGACAGCTGAGAACCAGAGAAGGTCCCTGGGTCTAAGGGGTGGCTGCTCCCCAGCTCTGCCTAGTGTTGTGTGCAGAAAGGGAGCCCAGTGTTGATAAATCCTCTGCTTTTCTTTAAGAAAAGGCAGAAAGATAGCCTTTATTAATTCTGAAATGGCCTGATTACTTTCTGACATTTGGCTAGGCGTTTCCTTTATTCACTCCACCAGCCACGTTGGCGAGCTGTTCCCCATTTGTGGGCTGGTAGCAGGTGGTCTCTCCGAATCTGCACTCTAGCAGCCTTGACTACTTGGAGTTTTCTCAGAACATACGTAGTATATTGTCACATTTGCCATCTTTGGCTAACATTGGCCCCTCTGCCCACACGCCCTCTGCATTCATCCACTTGACAAAGTCCTACCCACTAGTTCTTTTTATTTTTTAAAGAATTATTTATTTAATTTTATGCATTATTATTATCTTCAATTTGCTACAGAATACATGCACTCACCAGAGAGAGACAAAGAGGAGGGGAGGGAGTAAGAAAGCAAGTGACCAGGTCCAGGACTTGAACTGCGGTCAGCTGTGAGGGAGTCCAGTGCCCCAACCATGGCACCACCTGCTGGAACCTCCCCAAACTTGTTCTTAAACACTGGCTCAAAGACAGTCATAGGAAAGGCCTTTCCCATCCTCACTCCCCACGCGATATCCAATAACTCAGCAAAACTTGCCTTTATCCCATGTTTCATTTAATATTGCTCGTAGAGTAGGAGGTGCTATGTTGGAATGTACTTGGTTTTGACCCATGTCCGTCTCCCCCGCTATCATGTAAGCCATCTTTTTATTTCTGTTGGTATCCTTGAGCTGTTGTGCAGTGAACACCACCAAGAATGGCCAGTGATTATTGAAATAGCACATAGAACGAAGAGTTTCATAAACTTTTCAGCCTGCATCCTCATGAGTAATCATTTTCTACCCATGCCAGAATAATAAAGCACAAAAAGTTCCCAGGATGACACAGAGCCTAAAGTTCAGATTTCAGTCATGCAGGGAGAATGCCCAAGGGAATGGCTTTCAGATGCCTTCCAAGCCAGGGGCAACCTAGGACACTTTATTTTAGTGCTGATCCTTGCTCAAGTACCCACTCAGCCAGCTCTAAAAGCAGGTCAGCCAACATTCTCCTATCATTCTGGTTTTTCTTTGTTGTCGTTGTAGTTTTGTTTTGTTTTTGAGAGGTTTTTGCTATAGGGTGCGCGTGCTTGCCAGAAAGACAGAGAAAGAGAGACAGAAAGCAAGAAATCACCCCCCAGGGGGAATGGCCATGCCACAATCCCTTCTCCTCTCAGGATCTTGGGCATGCATGCACATGTGCCCAGCGTTAGTTTAAGCCACCAGGTCCAGGTCTCGAACCACAGTCGACTACATGGGAGTCAGCAACATAGCCATTATACCAACTGCTGGTCCCTCATTTTATTTTTAAGATACAGAACCTGAGGCACAGAAGATGAGAGGTTTAAGCACCTTCTCTAAAGACAGACCTATGGGGACCAGCAGTTGCTGTAATGGCCATGTCGCTGGACTCCCATGTAGTCAACCGCGGTTTGAGTCCCGAACCTGGTGACTTAAACTCACGCCAGGTGAGTGTGCGTGTGTGCCCAAGATTCCGAGAGGAGAATGGAGGAGAAGGGATCATGGTGTGACCATCCCCCCTGGGGGGTGATTTCTCTCTTTCTGTCTCTCTGTCTTTCTGGCGAGTGCATGCGACCTATAGCAAAAACCTCTCCAAAAAAAAAAAAAAGACAGACCTAGCCATTGTCAGAGTGGCTGCAGAGTTCGCTCCCTAGCATTGCGTTCGGTGAAGATTGCTCTAAACACCTTTATTTCCTTTCTGTTAAACTTTTTTTCTGTTTCTATCAACACACGCCTTTCATATACAATGCACACACAGAGAGAGACACATAAACACACAAATGTTTTTAAGAATGAGGAGTCAACCACTCTTATTGGATTCAAATTTGTTTGATCTATCAGGCATTTTGTTTTGCACCTTAAGACTTTGAGGAGAAGTTGGCCTATGTATGGGTTCCTACGTGGCACATCCCTGCTTGACACTCTTCCTTCTGTCTCTCAGGTCCCATGATACAACCCTAACAGGTCTGCTCTGTCTCTCATGTTCCTGTGCTCTAGCACATTCCAGACTTGCAGTGACCCCATCCTGCCTTCTGTTCACATCACTAAACATTGAGCTTTTTAGTCTTCAATGGAGGACCAAATGGGAGTGGCTGAAAAATGGAACGTTGTTGCTCCTTCTCACAAGAATTTGTACTTTAATATGCAACTTTTTTTTCCACCCATACCATGCCATATTTGAATATAAAGTTGGATGTGTTAGGTAGCCAGGGATGCAATATCAGAGTACCACAGACTGATGTCTTAAGCAACAAAAACTTATCTGCTTACAAGTCTGGAGATGAGAAGTCCAAGATCAAGGGGTCAGCAGGGCTGGTTCCTTCTGTGGCTTTGCAAACAACTGTCTTCTCCCTATGCCTGTCGGTGTCCTAAGCTCCTCTTCCTATAAGGACATTAGTTCTATTGAATTAGAGCCCACCCTGATGACCTGATTTTAACTTAATTCTCTCTTTAAGGACCCTATCTCCAAATATAGTTACATACTGATGTACTGGGAGTGAGGAATTCCACAGATGAATTTGGGAGGAAACACATTCAGTATGTTGCAGATGGGGAAGGTCAAATCCTCAAGTTCACTGGATTTCCTTCTATTCCACTTCACATCATGGCAACGTAGAACCTAAGAAGGAAGTTGGGTCACTGGGTGAGGACATTTGTTGCACTTATCTTTGCAGCCCCAGGCACATATGCATGCAAGCCTAGAAACTTTTCTGGTCCCTCCAAGCCAGGGCCTATGGGACTGACCGCTGGTGCAGGCCTACAGAGCCAATGGCAATGGAACAAGACTTACATTTGTCTTACATCAGGGAGCGCCTCTGGCACTTCCATTTCTGGAGTAAGAAGCAATGCAAACCTGTTCACAGTTGAAGTAAATGCTTTCACAATGCTCTTTGATATTCTGTGGGCATCTATGTTCTAGAATCTGTACTGGTTTAAGCACTAGAGTCTAATCCTTCTATTGAGTTCTGTTGTAAAAATTTCTTTCTAAAGTCAGTTACCTACAATAAATGTCCATGTGGCTTCCTCTAAAAATGATATCATTAATATATTATTTACTAATCATTAAATTTGTTACTGCTAGTATCTGAAAGTATTTTCATTTATGCTTTCAAAAACTTTAACTGCGTAATTATAATACTAATAATAAAACGTTGTATACCGGGACCAGTTAGTGTAATGGCTATGTCTCTGGACTCCCACGTCGTCGACCGCAGTTCGCGTCCCGGACCCAGTGGCTTAAACTCATGTAGGGCGCGTGTGCGTGCATGCCCAATATCCCGAGAGGAGAGTGGAGGAGAAGGGATTGCGGCGTGGCCAACCCCCTGGGGGGTAATTTCTCGCTTTCTGTGTCTCTGTCTCTCTCTGTCTGTCTGGCGAGCGCACGCGCCCTATAGCAAAAACCTCTCCAAAAAAAAAGAAAAACCTTGTGTACCTCGTTTGAATCCCTCATTAAGTATTAAGTACAGTCTTACTCATATATGAGATTGTTACTGTTTATGCTCAATAATTTTTTAAAGAATTATTCATTTTATTTTATTTAGTATTATTACTACTTTTTAAATTTGCTATAGGGCACTCATGCTAACCAGAGAGAGAGAAAGTAAGAAAGCAAGCTGCTAGGTCCAGGACTCGAACTTCAGTTGGCCATGTGGGAGTCCAGTGCCTCAACCACCAAGCCAGTATTGCTGGCCCCAATACTCAATGATTTTTTTTATTATTTATTTCATTTATTCATTCATTTATTTTAATTTGGCCAGAGAGAGACAGAGAGAGGAAAAGAGTGAGAAAGCAAGCTGCCAGGTCCGGGACTCGAACCATGGTCAGCCATGTGGAAGTGTCCAGCACCTTAACCACCATTTGGTTAGCATGATCACTTATCTCTTCCATAATGGTTTGATAACATATTAGTTCTTCTCAGGATCTCTAATTCATTGTTGTTACTAGGTATTGGGTAACCAATGAGGTGTCTGTGCATTGATGAATAACCACTATAACCTCCCTGCTATGACACATGCAAATGTAGCATCATTTCTTCCAGGTGGAATACAAACACTAACCTGCCTGGAAAATGGATACACCAAAACCTTAAGAATGTTTAACTTTGCATAGCAGGAATTTAGGTAATTTTAGTTTGCCTCTTCCATGTTTCTGAATATTTTTAATAGCATAATATGCTTTGCTTTTATAATCTAACAAAAATACCCTTGAAAATTTGCTTTTAAAAGCGAATAAAAATATATAAATGGTCATTCTAACTTATTAATGACCAGATGAACTATTTGGCGTACTATTCTATGGTCTACTTACTTTTTGAAGTGGCGAAACTTATCGTGTGACCTTAAAATGGATGAATTAGTTTTTATTGAGAAAGAAGCGGACAGATATTTAAACATGAACATACATACATGAGGCAATTGTGGGGGAACAATGCAGCCACAACAAAGTCCCACAGATTTTCATAGTTTGTTCAAAGGCAACTGTGTTCTGGTTTAAAGAGAATTGTTTCAGGGCATGCTTTATGATTGCTTCTCAACAAATTATACTTACCAGATGTATAGGCTGAGGTCTTGGTTTTTCTACTTTTAGGACATGGATAAGATCCACCTCTTTCTTTTTCTCTATAATGTTAGGGCCACCCAATTCTTAGAAAACAAAAGTATAGAAATGAAAGGTCCTAAACTATCTAATAGATTAGAAAAATTTTACTTTATATAGACCTGACATAGGATGAGAAAGTGTTGTGTTGGACCATGTAGAAGAATCCTGAGAATCATAGAAATAAGTATTTACTCCTATAGTCAATGAACATTTTTGAGGGCTGAGTGCCAGACATAATTATAGCCATGAGAATATGATCAGGAATAAGACAAGGTCTTTGCCTTATGGGGTTTATAATCGACTAGACAAGATAGACAAAATGGCCCAGCCATGGTGGCACAGACAGTTAGGTGCTGCCATGTGATACGAGAACCATATGTGGAAGCCATGTTGGATCCTGAGTTGATCTGGATGTGACTGACATGCTGCTAGGCTATTTGGAGCCAGGGTGTGATGGCGGAAAGTTTAGTGTGGTAAGATTGTCAGAGTCCCTCTTCTTCCTCTCTCTCTCATGGAATGAATAAATAAATTAAATAAACTTTTTTAAAAAAGGATGGGAAATAAACAATAGAGTCAATAATCGTGCATTTAATACAAATACTAGTATAATCACATAGTTATTTTTAAATTAGTTATGAAAGATGGTAGCGCTTAGTGCTGTGAAGTAAAGATTGTTTATGCATTAACATTATTTATTGTAAGTCTTACGTGGCTTGGGTGGTTATGTCTCGCTGTTTTAAATATCAGGACGAAACTTTCAATCAGAAATTCGACTAACGCGAAATTAGCTGCAATGAAAGAACTAATGTCTGTCCCTGCTCAGTGACACAGTGGTGATGTGTGACTCAAGCAAAGCTGGGTCTATAAGGAAGATACAAGATTGGTTCTCTGGTCAATCTGTACATGCTGCGCACATGGCCACGATGCTGACTAGCGAGGAAGGCTTGGGGAGATCACAGCAAGCGACCCTGTGGAGGGTGCTTCTCTCTCTCTCTCTCTCTCTCTCTCTCTCTCTCTCATAAAAGACATAAAAAATCCTTTTTTTATTTTTGAAGAACTAAGTACTAATTGGCTAGAAAGAAGCACTTTCAGTATTAGGGACATTATGTTTCTTTAGCGTTATCTTTAATCACATATATTCACAATCATTTTCCTTTCTATCTACAGCATCTCTGACCTTGTTGGAAATGTCAGAAAATTGCTGAACCTTTACTCAGCCCCTACAGAGCCATTATAAACTGATTTTGTGAAAGCAACAAGTAGAAGGATAGGTGGAAATAAAAAAAAAAAAAATTGTCACTGGTGAAATATGCTCAAATCCAACCTTCACTAACCCCATTGTGTAAAACATTCAGAATATTATTAAGAGAAAGCTTACAAGTGTAAATATACTTATTCTCAATGAAATCAACACCATCCGACTGATTTGTAACTACTCCCTTAATGCTGCTATAAACTTTATTGCAGTGAAAACACTGGTTCTACAGATTGCTTTCCTCTTCCTCAGGATGTGTTTGACCTTTGTGGCATTGCCACTATAAATCTCATGGCCCAACAACCCCTTGTCTGCAAGTGATTTCAAGCACTATCATAAAAATGAAACAGACAGACTTAATTTGAGTTCCAGACTTGAGGAAACTCAACTAAAATATTAGCATAATTTCACTGAGGACGGAGGAAATTGTTAAAATATGTGTATTAGAGAGTGTCTGCAATTCAATCCGTCTTTTTCTAGCTCTTGGGTGCCACCCAGTGATTAGCTCAGTGGCAGGTTTCTGAAGGGGTCCGTGGTGCACAGGGAGCCCCTGGTCACAGGACAGTGGGGACGAGGATATGAGGGATAGTAAGAGGCAGCAGTCCTAAATTAAATTAAGAATACAAAAAAGGAATCTCTGTTTAGAGATGTTTGCCCCATCCAGAAAACCTGACCACAGAAGATGTGTTCTTTCCAGTCATGGCAGATAATCCAGTCTGTGGACAAAGCAAAGCACATCTGTCCCCAGGCTGAGTCCAGAACCACACGGGACAGAATCAGCCGAGGAAATCACTGGCATGTCCAGACCTCCTTCCTAATCCTCTCCCTCTGCCCCTGTTCCATACTGTCCAGTTCCAGGCCCCGAAGCTAAGAGAGAGCTTGAAAAACTCTACTTTATAATCACAGAGGCGGGAGACTAGTTTCACAGATTATTAGTTTCATCTTTCAAACTAAATGGTCTCGTATCTTTATAATTCACAGGAGTGGGTAGAAGAACAAATAGTCCCCTTAGTCTCACACTCCACAATACTCAACAGTCAAACACTGTTTATTATTTTATTTTTAAACTAGTTTCTCTTTTTTTATTTTTTTTGAGAGAGGTTTTTGCTAAAGGGTGGGTGCGCTCACCAGACAGAGAGACAGAAAGCCAGGAATCACCCCCCAGGGGGGATGGCCATGCCGCAATCCCTTCTCCTCCATTCTCCTCGAAAGATCTTGGGCGCACACGTACACACACACACACACACACACGTGTGTGCACGCGCGCCCAGCGTGAGCTTTAAGCCACCAGGTCCGGGATGGGAACCACGGTCGACTACATGGGAGTCCAGCGACATAGCCATTACACTAACTGCTGATCCCCTAGCTTCTCTCTTTATCTCAATAATTATGATACGCTTACTAACATTTACTACATTTTATTAAGGATTTGTGCTATTTTGTGGAGATGAAGAAATAGACAATGGGCCTTCTGTTTGCTCTAGAAAAATGTACTAAATTTATAAATTACACATATGCACACATAGAGGAGGGGACTTCAAAAAGCTTGTGGGGAAACGAAATTATAGTGCAGGCTTATTTTGATGCAAAACATTTTAAATCCATGCATAGTTTTTTTCATATGTCTTTTCCATGACCTTTTTGAAGACCCCTCATTATATATATATGTGTGTGTATTCTGCAACATCATCTACTCAGTTTATTATGTATCTAGACTTGGGGGTAGAGGTAGATCTGTCACATAAGAATAAACATAAGGTCAGAGACCAGCAGTTGGTGTAATGGCTATGTCGTTGAACTCCCATGTAATAGACCGTGGTTCGAGTCCTGGACCCAGAGGCTGGGCACGTGTGCATGTGTGCCCAGGATCCCAAGAGGAGAATGGAGGAGAAGGGATTGTGGCATCGCCATCTCCCCTGGGGGAGTGATTTCTCACTGTCTCTCTGTCTCTCTCTGTCTATCTGGCGAGTGCACGCGCCCTATAGCAAAAAAACCTCTCTCAAAAAAAAAAAAAAAAAAAAAAAAAAAATGAATAAACATAAGGTGAGTTCCTCAAGTTGTGGCTTTTTCTGCCTGCTTAGCTGCTATCATGGTGGTTTCTGAGGGAAGAGTGATTAGAGGACAGGTAGTTAGGAAAGAAGAAGGAAAGGTTTGCTCTAAGGATGAAGAAGGCTGCTGTGAAGAGCTGTGGGGGCAGCAGCTGGAATAGGATACCTGCATTCATCTCTTAGGTCCACATTCCTGCTCCATCACCTGCTGTCATTCCTATTTTCTGCTAACATTGCAGATTACCTGAGACAGGATAATTTATAAAGAGTAGAAGTCTGGGGACCAGCAGATGATGTAATGGCTATGTTGCTGAACTCCAATGTAGTTGACCATGGTTCGAGTCCCAGACTTGGTGGCTTAAATTCACACCAGGTGCGTCTCTGTGTGTTCCCAAGAAGAGAGGAGAATGGAGGAGAAGGGATTGTGGCATGGCCATCCCCCCTGGGGGGTGATTTCTTGATTTCTGTCTCTGTGTCTCTGTATTTCTGGTGAGTGCACGTGCCCTATAGCAAAGACCTCTCAAAAAAAGGAAGGAAGGAAGGAAGGAAGGAAGGAAGGAAGGAAGGAAGGAAGGAAGAAAGAGTAAAAAGAATTTTATTTAGCTTATGGTTCTGGAGGCTGGAAAGTCCAAGGTTAACAGGCCAGCATCTAGTGGGGATTTTGGATTCCTGTCATTTCAAGGCAGAATAGCAGAAGGGCAGTGTGCACATGTGACAGAGACCACAGAATGAGTTCAGCCCAGTTGTATAACAACCTGCCCCTGAAGAACTGACTCTTTCCTCTAAGAACTAGTTCATTCCCATGACATTGACCTTTCCTGAGGGTTCTGCCTTCCTGACTTAATCACCTTCAATTATGCCCTGTCTCTCTCTCTCTCTTTTTTAAGAGAGATTTTTTTTGCTATAGGGCACTTGAGCTTTTCAGAGAGACAGAAAGTGAGAAAACACCTGCCAGGGGATGGCCATGCCACAATCCTGTCTCCTCCATTCCTCTCCCAGGATCTTGGCCACACACGCACATGTGTTTCAAGCCACCAGGTCTGGGACTTGAACTGCAGTCAGCCATGTTGGAGTCTACTGATGTAACCATTATGCCATCTGCTGATCCAGCCCTATTTCTTAATACATTACAATAGGGATTAAGTTCCAAGATGAGTTTTGGTGGAGACGTTGAAACCATAGCACTCGACTTCCTCAGACTTCCTCCTTCTTCACCGTGCTCCCAGCCCCTTTGGTCTCTCACTCTGCCTTGGATCTACAACTCTGCTGAGTAAAGAAAAGGAATTGGTGGTGGTGGCAGTGGTGCTCCTGATGTTGGCCTGAGGCAGGTGAGGACAGCAAGAGCTCACCTGTGAGAACTAGGAACTACAGATGTGCCTATGAGTGGCAGATGCTGGGCAAGTTGGGGACAGACACAAAGAAATTAGCTGCAGAATAAGTCTTTAAGCACAGCCCACAGGACCCAGAGTGGCCTATTGTGCAGTCCCACATGTTGAAGGGGCTAGGATCCTCTTTGCCATTGCCCAGCCCCATCCATCTTTTCCTCCTGGTCCTTTTCATGCCTTTAAAAGGAAGAGAAGTAGAGAAGGGAAACTTCAATTACATGTCCCCTTCTCACAAGGGGGCACTTTTGTCATAAACAAACAAATGGACCGTTAGGCCACTACCCTGGTCCATGAAGACCTGCTGCAGCCATCCCAATTCTCATTTCTCTGGTGGTATTACAATAGGAGGAAGATGAAATGAGGTCATATGCCTTGACTGATTTTTCCATTTATTGAAGGTGCTGTGCTTATATTATTTAAAACTTAAGGGACCAGCAGTTGGCATAATGGCTATGTCACTGGACTCCCATGTAGTCAACCGTGGTTTGAGCCCCGGATCCAGTGGCTTAAAACCCACGCCAGGCGCATGTGTGTGCATGCCCAAGATCCAAAGAGGAGAATGGAGGAGAAGGGACTGTGGCGTGGCCATCACCCATGGAGAGTGATTTCTCGCTTTCTGTCTCTCTATCTCTCTCTGTCTTTCTGGCGAGCGCATGTGCCCTATAGGAAAAACCTCTCTAAAAAAAAAGTGTGTTTATTTCTTTCTTACATAATCAAGAGAATGAGAGAACACGGTCACCTGCAATAGGGTCCTGATGCCACAGTCCACTCCCAATCCACAGCCAGCGCTGACTCCTAGGCACGCACATGCCTGATGCATGGAGGGAGGTCTCCGCTCATGAACCCAGAACCTTCTCATATAGGCTAGCTTCACAGAACATCACATTCTACCATGTGCTATCATCCAGCCACATTATAAACTTTAAAAAAATTGCAAATTAAAATTATTTTAGTTTAAGGATGTTCTGTAATTTTTACTTTAAATATTTACATAACAAATAAATATAAAATGAAATAAAAATGTTTTTAGTCTCCATTTGTATTAAACATTTAAACTTAATTTCAATTATGTCTTAAGTTAATGTTTAATAAGCTCATTTCTATTTTTAACAACTTGATTTTTGGACATACAGTCTGATTGTGTATCAACTTACCAGTGTAACTTGGAGAAACAGCTTATAAATTGGGTATTAACTATTGAGTATCAAATTTACTTAGAAAACCTACTAAAATTTTTACTTACCACAAAATCTGGTATTTTGTTTGTTTAAAGAATTATTTATTTTTATTTATTCATGCGTTTATTTTAATTTGACCAGAGAGAGACAGAGAGAGAGAGAGAAAGAGGGAAAGCAAGAAGGCAAGCCACCAGTTCCAGGACTCGAACCATGGTCGGCCATGTGGGAATGTCCAGCACCTTAACCACCACACCAACTGCTGGTCCCAAAATCTGATATTTTAAATCTGTAATTTCTGAGCTCCGATCCAGGCCTGTGTATTTGTATAAATATTCGTGAAGTTTTTTGTTTGTTTTGTTTTTATTTCAGAACTACTGCTTGCTTAAATAGAAGCTTTGGATTCATCCAACGGTCAAATGACTACTTCATTGAAATCCCAGGTTTCTGCATTTTAAAACATAAAAACAATAACCTTAGAGAGACTTTCAGTCTAGACATTAGCAAGTCTCTGCTTCTCCAAAGTGAATATGCCATCTTACACAGGCTTCATCTTGATGTACCCCCTAGAAAAGAAGTGCCTCCCTTGGGGCAGCAGGTGGCATGGTGGTTAAGGCACTGGAATTCCCATTGTGGCCGATCGTGCTTCAAGTCCCAGACCTGGCAGCTTGTTTTCTCACTCTTCTTTTTCCCTCTTTCTCTGGCAAAACTTATGTGAAAAATTAATTAATTAACTATTTAAAAGAAAAAAGAAAAAACTGGCTTCCAAACCCATCCTCAAGTAACAACCACATTAACGTATTAAATGAAATCGCTTTACATTATCTAATTGGAAGTGAAAAATGAGTTTGGTTAAAGCATAATTATTGTTTGTCCCTAAAAATAATTGTTCAAAATGTCCATTTGCTGGTTGACTATCGGCAACAATGACTCTCCTGGAATGAGAGAGAAGACATCATTATATCAATGGATGAGTGTGTTTCCTGTTTGTTTATAGGAGGGAAGCATGATCTCAGTCCAACTAAAAAGCTTTGGGAAATTGTACAAATTTTCAAAGGAGGGGTGAGGGAAAGCCTTATTAGATACCATTAACATAAGAATTTACTATGAAGAAAAGCCATTGCTGTATTCTAATTTTGCATGCTGCCTTGCAACCAGAACTCTGACAGGATGGCACACACCAGATGTCTGCTGAATCCCACAGCTCACCTCGGATCACAGCCCCGTTTGCTGGTACCCGAATGGTCCTCTGCACTCTGGAAGCACTCATCTCTGGAAGGCAGGGAGGCCAAGAACCGGCTCCCATTGGAGATGGATGAATCACAAGGACCCAGAGGGGATTGTTGCCAGGCAGCCAACGACATTCAGAAAATATACATTCAATTATTGGCAACCAGCCCCAAAGTTTACAACTATGAAATCAAACAAATCTGATTTTATATTCCAAGTCAACCACTTTTTACCACCTTGGAGAAGATATTTAACTTTCTTACTCCAGCTCAAATATCATATTAAGAAGTCTTCTTTTTTAAAAAAATAAATGATGTACTCTATGAGCAAGAGAGATAAAGAGATAGAGAGACAGAGAGAGAGAGCGCACATCCCCCAACAGGATTATGACACTGCCCTTAACTCCCAGCATCAGCAGGCTGGATCATGAGCAGTGAACACAAGGAAAACACTAGAAGTGAACCTGGAGCCTTCCCATGTGGGCCGGCTCCACAAAATGTGTCACTGCTGTGCCACTATTGATCTGATCCTCAAAGAAACCTTAGCTCCCTTTCCTTCCCCTGCACCCTGTACTTCTACCCCGGCTTCATTCTTCAGTCACGGCTGGACGTATGATTCATGTATTTATTTACTGGCCATTTCCAACAGCTAACAATGTAAGCCCCATGAGAGGAAGGCGTTCACTGTGGTCACATAATAAGCATTCAGTCACGGGACTGGACGATGAATGCACTTTCTGAGAGTCATAATTGGTTCCTCTGTAAAATCCTGTTTTTCAAGATTAGACGAACTACATTCCTTATACATAGTAGGCATTTTTTGTGCATTTCTCTCCCTGCTCAGAAGAAGTGCAGCTTTGCCCTTGGGCAGCTCTCAACCTTACATTCCCTACGATACACCACTTCGAACATTAAAGCCAAGATCACGTTCTTTCATGTTCTGTGGGTGTCTAGGGAGATCTGTCAGATGAAGTGTTCATTCAGCATTTATTCAGCACATATAGAGACTACCTTCATGCTAAACAAAAGTGTTGTTTTGTTTCGTTTTATTCTTTACCTCTCTGGGTCCTAGAACTTTTATTTTTCCTAAGGCTAGATGGTTCCTGAGGCCAGACCGCTGCTGCTTCTGGGGTCCAGGTTGAAAGACTGAAGTGGACTCCTCCTCAAGGAGAAGTTCTTTTCCGCAGCTTCTTCGTGGCCTGAGAATTAGGCCATTTTGTCTTTCTGGGACTGAGTCAGGGCAACCTCACTTCTTTCTTGAGCTCTTTCACCTAGAATATTATGTTCCTAGTAGAAAATTACAGCCAAGAGTTTGATTTCAACGATAGTGACAGAAACCCTTGTGCTAGCCCCAGAGTTCTTTGCAAAATCTCTTACTTGTAGCAGAAATTGCCAAAATGAGTGAAGAAAGCAGCCGCTAAAATATGTTCTTGTCTTCAACATTCAGGCAGTCATAAATCTGGATTGAATTAGCCAAGATACCTACTGACATGTATCTCCACAAAATAGACTTTTCCCCATTCATAAGGAGAGAGATGTAGCATCAATCTCTTACAACAATTACCCTCACCACATCCTTAAGTCAGTAACACTCTCTCAGCCTGCTAATTATTTGTTTCGGGAAGATGAATTATGATGGTGACAACCTGGGCAAGGAACCAATGAACTCCTGAAAGTCAATGGAAGATTGTCAGAGACAACGCACCTGGAAATCTGTATGTTGTGACTAATTAACCCCTGACTTCTTTTTAGTATCCTGTGTCTGAGATGGAAGGAAAAACACTGTGAGGGTACATTAGCTGATTTATTTACTAGAATAACAAATTCATTCTGCAAGCCAATTTGCCATAAGTGATGGGCCAGCGTTCTAGTTGAAATGGCCAATGACAGTGATAGAGCATGATCTTGGCTATTCAGTGGCTGATTGATTCAGCGTATTTGTATTTGTTATTGTTCTTTAGAGTCATGAGGGGGTTAGGTAGTCAAAGATACAGCCCAGCGTTGGAGATAGTCCAGATACAATTTTGGGTCACCATGTAATTTAAGACAAAGCCTTAGAATATTCAGATTCTGTCAAAAATAGTTCTGTCAACTTAAGTCTGGGTGTGCGATTCTGGTCTGTTAGCTATTTTTCTTGACTAATGAGTAATATACATGTTTTCTAGCGCTAGGTCACAAGATATGTATCTAATATACGACTGGGTCATTGGAAAAGTCATGATGCATTTTTGCATAGAAAAACGGGAAAATATGGCATGACTTTTCGGACAACCCAATACTATTAGAGTTCTCTTAAATTTACTTAATACAAAGGCCAGACGGTGCCATAGCAGTAAAATGTGACACTCTACACGGGTGACTCATGTGGAAAGGTTTCAGTTTGCATCTGGAGACCTCCCTGAAAATGCTGGGTACATTTGTGCCCACGATCCAGGGCTGCCTGAGGCTGGAGGTGGATGGTAGTATCGAGAACCTGCTGGGGGTTCTGTCTCTGTTACTTTCCCTCATGGAAGAAATAAATAACAAACTTTAAAAAAATCTTAGAGTTTTTATTTTTATAATTTTTATTGTGTACTTGTTGGGCATCCCTGGTTCAAACATCCAAAATCTGAAAGTTTTTGATCACCATCATGAAATCACAAGAAATCAAATTCCATACCACATGCAATGAGATGCTGTCAAAATACTGCAGTTTATTCTCTCACTCAAGGCTACAAGTTCTGGAGGCTAGGAGTGCAAAATCAAGGTGATTTTACAGCTGTGCTGTCTGCGATGGGACTAGGGGAGGAGACGTCCTTCTTCCTGCTTCTTCCTAGCTTCTGAGGGTTGCTGGCAATCCTTGGCAACCCTTGACTTGCAACTGCATCACTCCAGTATTGTGGGGAGCCAAAGAGGAGATGTGAGGAATGTGCAGGAAGTGACCACCAGAATAAGACCAGGGTCTTTATCCGGACATGGCCTTGGGCGGCTGCATTGTTATGAGCAGAATGTCTTGGGATTGTTTTGAATTGAATGTTCCAAAGTATTGTTGTAACAACCTGATAAATTCAGTAAGAACTTAAAACCTTACATCACAGAAGTCTCTGGAGTGTGTATAAATACTAACAATAACTAACTCGCGGCTGACCAGTGTTGACTGGCAGTCCCCCCATTTCTATCCTGTCTTCTTGTCTTTGGTTAATCCTCGCCCCCCAACTCAGGAACTGTTTGCCGTTGGCGGGTCTGACAGAGTGGTGCCGAACACGGAGCTGAGTACTGGGGATACCGGTGAAGGACACCGCAAAGAGTAGCCGGAGAATGCAGTTGTCTTAAAAGTGAAAGTGTTTCTGTGAGTTCATTACGGGAGTAATTATAGGACAGGGCAATAGCCGTCAGCTTTTTGTACATATGCTTAAAGAAAGGCTAAGTGTGCAAGGCTTGCAGGTAGGGCAGCAGCAGCTTTCAAAGTTTTTAGAATTTATTGAAGAGGTTTGTCTCTGGTTTCCTGAGGAAGGTACAGTTCACATAGATACCTGGAAAAAGGTGGGACAAAGGCTCCAAGAGTATTATGATGCCCATGGACTGGAAAAGGTGCCTGTGGATGCTTTTAGTTTATGGGCTTTAATTAGAGAAGTTTTAGATTTTTGTCATGAGCAGGAGAGGATTCGAGACCAGTAGTTAGCATAATGGCTATGTCACTGGACTCCCACGTAGTCGACCGCGGTTCGCGTCATGGACCCAGTGGCTTAAAACTCACCCCGGGCGCGTGTGCGTGCGTGCCCAAGATCCCAAGAGGAGAACGGAGGAGAAGGGATTGCGGCGTGACCATCCCCCCGAGGGGTGATTTCTCACTTTTTCTCTCTGTCTGGCGAGCACACGTACCCTATAGCAAAAAAAAAAAAAAAAAAAAAAAAAGGATTCTTCCCGCGGATAAAAACTCTCCTTGGCTGTTGGAATTTCTCCCTCTGCTCCTCCCTTGCAGGAGAATTTGATAGGAGATTTTCCCCAGCTCCCTGAATTGGAAGATGAGGAGTTAGAACAGATTGAACGAGAGGCAGCTCAGTACACACTCACAACAAACTGAACATTCTCATGCCTTACATCACCAAAATAACACCGGTTTACATGAACAATTTGACATCTCTCGAGAAGCCGCTAGACAAATTGTAAGAAAAATTGCTCTGTTTGCTCAGAGTTCCTCCCTGCTCCCTATTATGTCCTGAATCCTAGAGGCCTTCTCCCTCATCATTTGTGGCAAGTGGATGTTACTCATTATCCTGAATTTGGTAAACTAAAATATATTCATGTGTCAATAGATACCTTCTCTGGATTTATTTTTGCTTCAGCTCGTACTGGAGAAGCTACTAAAAATGTTGTCGCCCATTGTTTGGATAGCAGCGGGCTGTGGGCATGGCAGGCAACTTTGTCAACACTGTGGAAATGTTTGACCTGGAGCGTGGGTCCTGGACCAAGCTGCCCCACAGCCTGTGCATGAGGGAGAAGAGAGCCGACTTTGTGGCTGGCTCACCTGGGGGACACATTGTGGTCATTGGGGGCCTGGGAAACCAGCAGTGCCCATTGGGCTCCGTGGAGAGTTTCAGCCTTGCACGGCGATTGGTGCAATCCAGAACCTGCTGGGGGTTCTGTCTCTGTTACTTTCCCTCATGGAAGAAATAAATAACAAACTTTTTAAAATTCTTAAGAGTTTTTTTTTTCTTTTTTTATCATTTTTATTGTATATTTGTTGGGCATCCCTGGTTCAAACATCTAAAATCTGGGACCAGCAGGTGGCATGGTGGTTAAAGGCACTGGATTCCCACATGGCAGACCATGGTTCAAGTCCTGGACCTGGAGGCTTGCTCTCTCACTTTCCCTCTCTCTCTTTCTCTCTCTTTGTCTGATCAAACTGCAAAATAATAGTAATAGTAATAAAAAATAAACTTAAATAAAAAACATTAAAACAAAACATTAATAAAAATCCAAAATCTGAAAGTTTTTGATGAACATCATGAAATCACAAGAAATTAAATTCCATACCACATGTGATGAGATGCTGTCAAAATACTGCAGTTTATTCTCCCACTCAAGGCTAGAAGTTCTGGAGGCTAGGAGTACAAAATCAAGGTGATTTTACAGCTGTGCTCTCTGTGATGGGACCAGGGGAGGAGACGTCCTTCTTCCTGCTTCTCCCTAGCTTCTGAGGGTTATTGGCAAGCCTTGGCAACCCTTGACTTGCAGCCACATCACTCCAGTCTGTCCCTCTGGTGTTACATGGCCTCCTTCCCATGGCTCCGTCTCTGTGTCCAGATTTCTCATGTCTATAAAGGTACCAGTCTGATTTGAATTAGACCCCAATCTAATCTAGTATGACCCCATCTTAAATGTATTACATCTGTAGAGACCCTCTTTCTAAATAGTATCGCATTCCCAGGTTCTGGGTGGACATGACATTTGGTGTCACACTACTTTTCTGCTCTGTCTCTACTGTTTACCTTGGCTAACACCACCCGAATTCAGATTCTTATCATCCCTCATGGCTTCCTCCAATACCCACAGTGACCTTTTTAAAAATGCCAATTTCACTACATCTCTCCCCTTTTCAGCTCCTCAGTAGTTCTCAATAGTTTTTGCCAACATACATGAAGAATGAGTTCACTGGGAGGCAAGTTTAATGGGGTGCCCAGATGATGTGCAGACTGGTTGAAATGCTACCCCTTCCCCCCATTCAAGGAATTGACTCTGGATTAATTTATATAATAAAGTAAGTAGTTTATGTGATCGCTACTGACACCTTACATTCGACTCACCACTGTTGGTGTCATACAGTCCTGAAGACCACTGGTACCCTGCATACACGTTCCTCTGTGGTAGAACCTCAATAGCCTCTCCTTCTGCCCTCTAACAGCTCATTGTGCTGCTTCTCTTTCTCTCTTTCTATTTCTCTCAGACAATTCTTGCCCTTCCTTTTAGAAGAAGACATGAGGGGCCAGCAGATGGCTCAGTGCTTAAGGAACTAGACTCCCATATGGGCGACTGCAGTTCAAGTCTTGGACCTCGCAGCTTTAAAACCAGGCTAGGCACATTTGTATGTGTGCCCAAAATTCTAGGAGGAGGGTGGAGGAGAAGGGATTTCAGTGTGGCCATCCCCCTTGGGGGGGGGGGGGGGTGTGATTTCTCATTTTCCATCTTACTGTGTCTCTCTGGTGAGTACATTTGCTCTATGGGGGGAGGGGAGAAGAAGACATGGACTTGGCCTTCAGGGAACTTAAAGGTGATGGAGTATTACTTTATCCTTGGGTAGTTGAAGAAATTCCAGTTAGGTAGTGGAACAAGTCTGATAAGCCCAAGTGTACTTTTGGAAATAATGGGACAAGGTATTTGCAATCAGGTCTATCTTAGAAAGATTAAACACATTGCTGTCCCAGGAGAATATAACAATATTCTAACAGGTGTTTTATTCTTTGTTTTAAATTTGTATTTTCTAAATTTTCTGCAATGAGTAGATGTTCTTATAAAAGAAAGAAGTCTGTCTGCTGGTCACAGTTCTGGTTATGCAGGACAATTTCCTTCAAAGGCAAATCTTACCACTTATTCCTCTCTGTCTTCTGGGTGAGGCCCTTATTTTTAAAGTGATAATAAAGTCCTTCACATCTTGCTCATGTCAACCAATCGGCCACCCAAGGGTCCAACCCAGCCCAGCATCTGGCCTTTAATAATCCTCAGAAAATGTCTATTGAATAAATCCATGAGTGAATGACTGAATGGAATTTTTATAATTTAAATAAAATGCTTCTAAAGAAGCTGTAGTTTATTCAACATACAAACAGATAAGTTCCCTTTAGGCAAGTTGGAAAAGTAATGCACAGAGAAAGTAAACAACTTACCCAAAGTCACACATGTGAATCATAGGTAGCCTGGTTTTAAAGCCTGTTCTTCATAAAGATATTTATTTTATCATTTTAAGTTTTCTGAATTCTCCTGTTACAGTCAACTTTATAGTTTCAAAAACCATTGGCCTGATAGGTAAATTTATGTGAAGTTTACTTAAGTAACATCAAATGGGCCCTAGAATACTTTCTGTACTTTTTTCCCCCTTTGCCTATGTGTGTATGTATTGTGTGTGTGTTGTTGTTGTTGTTGTTTTGTTTTTTTTAATCAGGGTCTTGTTCTATCATGATTCTCTGGCCTCAGCCTACTGAGTAGCTGAGATTATGGCTCTGAGCACTGTGCCTGGTTTTTTAGGGTGAACCAAGAATCACATCTGGGCCTCCCATGTGGCCTCAGCCTACCATGCTGCTGTGCAGAGCTACAGTAAGCCTATTCTGCACTTATACCCACTAAACACACTGAAAGTAACCTCCTCTGTTCATTTTATTATTTTTGTTGTAAAGCTATTAACAATTCACGGTTCTTTTTATGCCAGGACAATTTTCTCAAAGGCAAATCTCATCTTAATATCTAGCCTTTATAATGCATACACTTGAAAAGTACATTTTTCTTCAGTTTCTACTTTAGCATCTGGTTGATAGTGTTTTCTTATTTAAGGCTAATAAGTTTCTTTGGTAAAAATATTTGTGTACATCCTGTAGGTATGAATCATACTCCCTATGAACAATGCCGCTAAGAAATACAAGACCATCATATCTAGACTGTAGTCTGAATTACATTGTACAAGCAGTCATAAGATACCAAATACAGAATGAGTGAACTCTATTAGTTGATGCTGTGACAACACAGTCGATGGAAAACTAGAAAAGAAAACTTTTTATCCTGTTGTTGGAGGAAGGTGAAAGGAACTGCTTTGGTAAGGTTTATTTTTTTAATTTTAATAGGGTAGCAGCACACACAAATCACCAGAATTCTTTTCTCCAGGATACAGCCATCAAACTGCTTTGTGCCAGTAGATGCAAGTTTCATGTCAGTTTGCCAAGAGCATTACAGGACCCTGCAGGGAATTCTGTAGGAAGCCTTGTTTTTGCATGTAGATCATGAAAAGAATGTCAGAAACCAAACTCCCTGAGCTTTCATCCTTACTTCCTGGCTTTCCTGGTCTCAAAATTTCCCTGCATCTTCATCCAACTTCTCCCCCACTTCCACCTCTTTCCTCCTATTCCATTCTAATCCTTTTACTTCATCTATTGTTCCCATCCGAGAAAACTGCTGAATCAATTAACAGGCCCCCACCCCAGCCCACTAACATTCGTTCATCTCTTTCTTCACAAATCTCTTCCATTCAGCCTGCCAACAAGCTATTGTTTTCTCATCCAAACCCAGCTAGTTCTTGACCCTGCATTGTCTTCCATAGCCCATGTTTCCTGTGCTCCTCCGTCAAGACGGGCTGAGGTTCTGGAAAGGTGATTGTCCACATTCACAGCTACGGTTGCTGAGTGCCCCCTCTGACCACTGACCTGCTTCTCCTGAAATTCACATCAGCCTGTGTGACTTTCTCATCTTGCCTCATTCTCTTGCTGTGCCTTTTCTGTTTCTTCTTCTACCTGCTATTCCCTGCATAGGGATGAAAAAAAAAAAATGGGATTAATATACAAATTTCTTTGGATGCAAAAAAAAAAAAAAAATTTGAAATCCCTGTATAGGTTTTTCAGAATATGCATTTTCCATTAACTTTTTTGAAGGACCACCACCACCATTTTCCCCCCTCGTGTGCCCCCCGCAGTCTATATTGTCTGCAAGGATCGGTCCTGTTTCATCCACCTCTGCCTCTAGGGTCCTTCTTTTTCTTTATTTTTGTCTCCTCCTCTCTTCCCTTTCCTTCTGCTTCTCCTTCTTTTCCTCCTCTCTGTCTCTCTTTTGGTAACCTCATTCAGTTGAGATTCAATTATATGTATATCCAGTCTATACATGTAAATGCCAATTCTTTTACTTTAGATTTGAATACTTTCCTAGACTTCAAATATGTATTTTCATCTATTCCTGAATATCTTTAATTTTCTAGCTTAATCTGAAACTCACTCATTAATTTGTTTGTTCATTCATTTTATACACACACACACACCTATATACATATATATACACATGTATAAAATGCCTACTATGTTAACTAAGATGTTAAGAAAAGTAAAGTTGCTATCCAAATGCAATGGCTTTGGTAAAATAGGAGTTTTTTTTTGTTTTTGTTTCTCTTATTTAACAAGATGACGGAGTGCTTATTTTTTTGGTAAAGTCATTCAGGGATCCAAGGGCCTTTCTACTATGTGGTCCTGGCCTCCCTAACATAAGTGTGGCCAGAGCTGAATCACTTTCCTGTCAGTATATGAAAAGTGAAAGAGAAAACAGAAAGGCGTATGCTCAGTATTCTAACACCAAGTCGTAGAGTGGTTTGTCTCACTCTAGCTCACATCACCACATTTTAGTGATAAAGAAGAATAAGATGGGAACTCTTTTCTTTCCTTTATTTTTTTTTATTTTTTTTATTTTGACAGAGGGTGTGTGTGTGCTCCCTTGGAGACAGAGAGAGAGAGAGGAAAAGTGAAAAATATCCCCCATGGAGAGTGGTCATGTTACAATCCCTTCTCCATTTCTCTCTCCTTTTGGGATTTTAGACATGCACACACACACACACACACACACACACACACACACCTGGTATGATTTTAAAGCGGCTGGATCCAGAACATGAAGTTCATGGTCAGACATATGGGATTCAGCAGGCTTAACTACCACACCACAGTCTGGCCTAGATGTGAACTCTTCAGCTGGATGGCCAGGTACTCTGCTACATTCTATTGCCATGAAAAAAAGGAAGAACACATTTTTGGGGATAATTAGTGGTCTGTCATTTCTATCAGGGTTAAGCATTGGGCGAAACATTGAAATTCACAAAGTTTAGAGTAATTGTCATTATATTCCCTCCCAACGTGGTGTTTTTGTTCAGTATTCTATAATGCTATAGATGGAACTGCTATCCTTCTGTTTCCAGGTAACCATCACCCTCAGTTCTTGGTGTTTACTGACAAGGAGTTCAAGAAGGATGTCAGCAGATAAGCAGATAGTATAGAAACTTTATCGGTTAAGCTAAGCAAAGTACATTCTCAAGAAGGGAGAGCGGCTAGCTGAAGTCACATCAGCCCTGGGGTTACCTGGGTAGGTTTCTTTTTTGACGGTTTTGCTTTCCTCTCCTGGTTCCTGCCCTTGGTGATTTCTCTCCTTTCATCACAGGGTCATCTTTGATTGATAGCCAGGGACTTATATAACCTACACACTCCTGCACATACATGCATTTTCCCAGATTGCATCAAGAAAGCCCACTGAGGGGTGTGTGTGTGTGTGCGCGCGCACGCAAAATCACTACCCTAATACATGCTAAGTGAACACAGGTAGCTTAAGGACATGCTGCTCACCCAGTGTGCATGTTTGGTCTTGTAGCAAACTAGGGATTTTCCCTGAGGGTGGCTGACACCCTTTCTATCAGAAGTGGTTGACTACAAGCCAGACTCATCTGGATGAGACTTTCTGTCTGAGGGCGGAGGGACATGCCTTTCTCACCCTGCTCGTACCTAAACTGATACCTAACACTCCCGTACCCAATACTTCCAGGTTTAAACATTTAAGACTACTTACTGCTTAGTCTTTCCTAACTCCCTCCTCTTAACAACACAATTTTCCCAAGGATTAGGTAGTATTTTTTGTATTTCTAGTTTTTCCCTGTCCTTTCCTACTTTCCCAAGCACTTTTGTACAGTGGTCATCACCATTTATTTGAAAAACCTACACTGCTCCCTAACTAGTATCTTTGTGTCTAGTATTGATCTGCTCTCTCTCTCTTTTAGTTTATTTACTTATTTTTTACACACACACACACACACACACACACACACACACAAAGACATGCACGCCAACAGGGTCCTCATGCTATAATCCATCCCGAATTTCCACTGGCCTGGATAACAGGCACATATGCGGAGATGCCTGGGAGGTCCCCTGACGTGAACCCAGGGCCTTTCCCATGTGGGTCCCAGTGGTAACATAACCACTGCGCCATCACCTGGTCCCATTGCTCTGTCTTCATATATTGATTTCTCAATAGTCTTTCTGAAGCATGTTCAGCCCTTATTGCTGTAAGGATGGAGTGTGGCCTCCTCAGCTTGGCATCGAAAGATTGTGTGTCCTTATTTAGGGTTGGTGGGCTTGGCTGCAATCATCTTCCCTATCCAGTTCCCAACTACCCACTCTGACATGTTCTATATTGAGCCAGGATACGTGCACTGCATCGTCCTCTTCTGCATATTCATTCACATTTTCCTCTTGATTGTGATGCCCTTCTAGATTCGGAAATCTAAATGCTGTCAATATTTTAGGGCCTAGTTGTAATTCCACCTTTTCCAAAAAGTTTTCTTTGAGGAAAAATTCTCTCTCCCTACTCTTACCTTATATAAAAGTTTATCTTTACCTCTCTTGTGTTCTTAACTCTTAATTTCTTATACAAAAGGTCTTAAAGGGACCAGCAGATGGAGCAGTGGTTATGTTGCTGGACTCTTACAAGTCAACTACGGTTTGAGTCCCAGACCCAGTGGCTTAAAATATTGAGTAAAAAAAAAAAAAAAAAAAAAAAAAAAAAAAAAAAAAAAAAAAAAAAAAAAAAAAATATATATATATATATATATATATATATATATATATATATATATATATATTGAGTGCGGGACCAGTAGTTGGCGTAATGGCTATGTTGTTGGACTCCCATGTAGTCAACCGTGCTTCGAGTCCTGGATCTGGTGGCTTAAACTCATGCCGGGTGCGTGTGCATGCATTCCCAAGATAAAGAGAGGAGAATGGAGGAGAAGGGACCACGGTGTGGCCATCCCCCCTGGGGGGTAATTTCTCACTTTTTGTCTCTCTGCCTCTCTGTCCTTCGGGCGAGCGCAGGCACCCTATAGCAAAAACCTCTCAACAACAAAAACACAACACATTGGGTGCATGTGCATACATACCCAAGATCCCAAGAGGAGAATGGAGAAGTGATTAAGGAGTGACCATCCCCCTGGGGGGGTGATTTCTCACTTTCTCGCTCTCTGTCTCTCTGGCTAGTGCACACACCCTCTAGCCAAAAAAAATCTTTCTCAAAAAAAAAAAAAGTCTTCAAAAACTACATAGAACTGCATATTATAGAAGAACTATGCATCAATTTCAAAAAAAATTTGCACCAAAATAAACTTGTATTTTAATTTCATTTTTCCACAAAGTTTCTGAAGTCCCCTTGTATTATAGCTTACAGGTATGTGCCTAATCTTCCACAATAAGTGCCTTAATTTTAGGGCCATGTTTAATTCTTATCTCTATTCCTCTTAGGAAACAGGCATGGCTCATAGTAGGTATTCAACAGTTATCAATTTAAAAAGTGAATGTTTGAAAAATAATTTAAAAGAATTCAAGAATATGGTTTGTAATATGTAAATAATACACAGAGAGTTTATTAGGAGAATGCATAATTTTCAATGAAGAACTAATAATTATTTGGAGAGCAAATTTTCACTCAGTTATAATATTGGTAAGGAAGATCCATTTATAGTAATAGTAATCAATATCTTTGTTTTTTTAAGATAGTAACAGTGGATCAGGTTTGGGCTAGCAGGTGGCAAGAAGGTTAAGGCACTGGATTCCACATGGCCAAGTGTCATTCAAATCCTGGACCTGGCGGCTTAAAAATCATGCAAGTGTGTAGATGCCCAAAATCCCAAGAGGCAAATGAAGAAGGGATTATGGCATGACCCTCCCTCCTGAAGGTGATTTCTCACTTTCCCTTTTGCTCTCTCTCTCTCTCTGGCTAGTGCATGTGCCCAATGGGCAAAAACTGAAAAAGAAAAAAAAAAAAAAAAAAAGAACCAGATGTCACAGAATTATCATGAAAATTAAAGTGTTTTCTTTTTCTTCTTCAACTAAAAAAGAAAAAAAAGAACCAGGTTTCAAAGAATTATTATGAAAATTCAAGTGCCTCTTCAAGAGACAAACCTCTTTTAGAATTATCTAAAACACTTGTGAGGTCCTAATTTTTAAAAATATTGTGTGTTCTTTTTTTTCTTTTTGCATTACATTTTCCAGTCTATGAATATTAAAATTACTTTGATTCTAATTATCCTGTGGCATTTCCCGACATAGTTAAAGCTCTAAAAAACTCTTAGAAGAAAGACCCGTTTCATAGGATTTTGCAATTGAATTTTATAGCCTGAAGATATTGCAATTCTTAAGATAATTTTCCCCAAGTGTCCAACATTTTTCCAAGCAAGAACTCCAACTCTTTGACACTTATATATCTGAAACATCGGTAAAATAAAACTAGTATTTCACTTCTAGCAATTCTACATATGCCTTCTGAATTAGAGCAACATTTTAAAGTGGTAGGATCTCATAAATGTTTCATGGAAAATAAGAAAAACATGTTATAAAAATCACCAAACCGTGAGATAAGTAGGAAGAGGAAGGAGTGGGTGATCAATGAGGCCCTGTGGGATGCTTGTAGAATAAGTTGTTCTAAATCTTGGGCCAGATTTTTCCAACTTACAAGCAACTTTCTGGCCATAGGTCAGACCATTGTGAAAATTGCTTTAGCCCTTTTAGAAAGTACACTACTACTATCTGCGTGGCTAAAATTGGTCACTTCTATGGAGTTCATAATATATTCAGGAGTCTGAAAAATTTGGTTACAGGTGGTTCCTTATTAAATATGGAGTTGTGGCAAGCTGCTTTATCCTCTCAAAGCCTCGAGATCATTGTCTATTAAAATGTCCATAACAGGGGCTTCAACTACATTATCGATGGTGAGCACATGGGCTTCTATTATTTCTGTGTGTTTTAATATTTTACCAGAACCTCAACATGCAGCTAAAACATATGCAAGGTTTGTAAGAATATAAGGAGATAATGGCTGAAAATTCAGTTCAGCACATAGTTTAATCATTAACATTTTTTTAAAGTTTATTTATTTTTTCCGTGAGAGACACAGACAGCACCCCCAATAGGATCTTGATTCTGCCTTCCAGCCCCAGCCTTAACCTGCCTTGGATTATAGGCATATGCGTTTGCTGGGTGTATTCAGGGAGGCCTCCAGACATAAGCCAGGAACCTTACCATGTGAAATTGCCATTTAGTGTGTTGTGTTTTATTGCTGTGCCAACATCTGGCCCCAATAATTGATAATTATTATTGCTAAAAGTAATATTGCTGCAGATGACTATTATTATTTCTTTAGCAGTAGTTGTACACAGATGAATGCACTGGAAACAGGAGTCAGGGAAAGGAGAACAGTGATGAAAACATGTAACATCCTTGGGGCTGGCAGTTGGTGATGGTTAAGGGCACTGGACTCCCACATGGCTGACCATGGTTTGAGTCCCAGACCAGGTAGCTTGGTTTCTCACTTTCCCTTTTTCTCTTTCTCTCTCACACTCTCTCCCTCTCTTTCTTTCTCTCTCTCTCTCTCTCTCTCTCTCTCTCTCTCTCTCTCTCTCTACCTCTCTGGTCAAATTAAATTAAATAGGTAAATAAATAAAGTTCAATAAAATGATTCTTTAAAAAAATGTGTAAAATCCATTCTCAGTTCTCCATTATCAGAATGTTCTATTGTGGGATGATAGAATTTACAGATATGAAACTATTAAGTAACAATGCAAGGCAGTGTAAGATTAAGATCAAAATGAATTATGCAGACTGTGTTCCAAAGGAGTTCAGAGAATCGTGTTCAGATAATTAGTGCATGTGTGTGGGTGTATAACACGCTAAATAGGACCATGCAGTGCTTTAAGAAAGCAGAAACTTCCACATTTCTGCCCAAAATGACAGAGAATCACCAGAGGTTGTTATTTAAGATCAAATCTTTCCTGGCCCATTTTTAGAAACCCAAGGATCTGTTTGTGACAAATCTACCTGCTCCTGCCTACAAATGCCACCCTGTGTATCATTATTCTGCCATAAATGGTAAAGTATAAAATACACAGAAACCGCTGAATTGATGAGTTAACAAAACACACACGAGCACCAGGAAATTAACACGGTGATGGTCCCAGGTTAGCACAAGGCACAATAGCGTTCTGCTCCGTGTGGTTTTCTGGCATTCTTATTACACTCCTGGGCAAGGAAATGCCTCTACCTGGGAATGTAGATATTAGAACTGATACTCCCAAGCTCAAGCATACTATTTATAATAAAAGCAGTCTTTGTGCTGAGAAAATAAAACTGCAAGCTTTGTACACTTGTAAACCATCACGGGCTCACAAGTTATTACTATTTTACTCTGTCAGATTGAAAAAAAAAGCCATTTGAATCTGATATATTTTAGTCTGTTTTAAAAAAATACGAAGGATTCTGTCAGCCTAATCTCATTACACATGTAGCCATTACAGTCAAAATGAGTTTCCTCTGAGTTTGGGAGCATTTCAAAACCAATTCTCAGAGGAAAAGAATCATTATGCTAAAGTAGTATGTTACTAAATGGAGCTTCCTATTATACTGGGTTGTTCACTTTCGTGTTTGCTTTAGCCATAGGGTGATGAGATGAATAATCCAGGTTTTGTTTAATACAAAATTGCACTGAATGAAAGAGGGGAAGACAACACGTTTAAAATATATGATGTTAATACCTTAGTAAAGGTTTTATTTAATGAGAAACACATAGCTTTGGAAATCTGTGTTCACATCACTTCCCTCTTGCTTCTAGTTTATGTCCTACTCGTCTCTATCACAGACTCAGAGCCATTTGCCTACTGACCCGTCCATTCCATTTGACCTCCTCACTTTCAACTTCTTTGTTCTTATGTGTAAAATGTGACCTGTTGGAATATAAGCTCCTCGAAGGCAGGGACTTGGCCAGCTCTCTACTGGATATATTTTTTTAAACTTTCTTTTTCTTTCTTTTCCCTTTCTTTCTTATTTCCTTCCTTCCTTTCATGAGCAAGAAAGACAGAGAGATAGCACTACTACAGTGTCTTAAGACGACAATCCACTCCCAGCGTCAGTTAACCCAGGATCATGGACAGTGCTGGGCCATTGCTGGCCTCCTCTGCTGTATCTTCAGGGATGAGATGGTATCTCTGCACAGTATCTCATTAGATGTTTCAATAAGCATCTGTCGAATGCTGATTTTTTTTTTTTTTTTTGATGTGCTCCCTGCTAGTGACCCTTTGTCAACTAAATATCACAAAAGAGCAGGTTGTATAATGGTAAGTCACTGGACTCCCACATAGTCAATCTCAGTTCGAGTCCCAGACCCAGGACCTTGAAACTCACACTTTGTGCATGTGCATGTGTACCCAAAATCCTGAGAGGAGAATGGAGGAGAAGGGATTGCAACATGGCCATCTACCCTTGGGGAGTAATGTCTCACTTTCTGTCTCTCTATCTCTCCAGTGAGTATACGTATCCTAAAGCAAAAAACTCTCTTTAAAAAATTTTGTTTGGGACCAGCAGTTAGCGTAATGGCTATGTCGCTGGACTCCCACGTAGTCGACCACGGTTCGAGTCCCGGACCCGGCGGCTTAAACTCACGCCGGGCGCGTGTGCGTGCGTGCCCAAGATCCCGAGAGGAGAATGGAGGAAAAGGGATTGCGGCGTGGCCATCCCCCCTGGGGGGTGATTTCCTGCTTTCTATCTCTCTGTCTCTCTCTGTCTGTCTGGCGAGCGCACGCGCCCTATAGCAAAAACCTCTCCAAAATAAATAAATAAATAAATAAAAAATTTTGTTTGAGTGAAGCCCCAGACATCTATTTTAATAGATAAAGACAGTAATGGCTGCATATGTAATAAGATGAGGCTGACAACTCAGCATCGGAAAGCAAATGATCAGAAAGAACTCTGACGGTAGAAAAGTCATTTGGTAAGACAAGAAGGCCAAATCTTGGTTTACTAGCGTTTGCTCTATATTTACAAGTTCTCATCAAAAGTCCATCAACAAGAATTTTATTAGTTTGTTGTTTTAAGTGTAAATATGAACTTGAGGTTTTAAGCATATTTGATGTTTCAATCCATGGCTGATATTATTATTTTGGGCAGAAAATTGTGGAAATCACAATCAGTGCAATAGGAACACTCATTGTTCCTAGGCTTTTTCAGTGAACAGACTAGAAAGAGAGAGAGACAGAGAGAGACAGAGAAAATAACTTATTGGGGACCAGCAGATGGCATAATTGCTAGTCATTGGACTCCCATGTAGACGACCGTGGTTAGAGGCCCAGGCCCAGTGGCTTAAACTCACGCAGGGTGTGTGAGGGTGCATGCCCAGGATCCCAAGAGGAGAATGGAGGAGAAGGGATTGCAGTGTGGCCATCCCCCCTGGGGGGTGAATTCTCGTTTTCTGTCTCTCTGTCTCTCCCTGTCTTTCTGGCGAGTGTATGCGCCCTATAGCAAAAACCTTTCTCTCTAAAAAAAAGAAATAAATAAAAGAAGAACATAACTTATTAAGTCATATTGATACTTCCAATTCAAATTCATGAATATGGGACTTAATTTAATTAGTGTTACCTCTGTACCTATTTTATTTTTTTCTTATATCTTTATTTATTTTAGAGAGAGAGAGAGAGAAAGAGAGAGAGACAGGCACCTTAAACAGCATCACAGTACTCTTGTCCCGCCCCTGCCAGACAACCAACCAGGATCACAGTGCACCTATTCTCTGGCATATTTCAGGTCCCCCCCACCCCAAGATCTCCACTGTGATCTTCCATGTGGCTCCAACATTGCAGAACAGCGTCCTGTGACACCTCAGCTGGGTCTGTACCTACTTTCTCACACAACAAAAACCTTGGTTCTCGATGAGGCCAATAAAAAAAGATTCATTGGTATTATACTCAAAATAGTCTCAGGACAATGTCAATAATATGATGACTATAAAGCCTAAGATTTAAACTTCTTTTTAAGAATATATCATACTGGGGCTGGGACCAGCAGTTAGTGTAATAGCTATGTCGCAGGACTCCCACATAGTCGACCGCGGTTCAAGTCCCGGACCGGGTAGCTTAAAACTCACGCCGGGCATGTGTGCGTGCGTGCCCAAGATCCTGAGAGAAGAATGGAGGAGAAGGAATTGCGGCGTGGCCATCCCCACTGAGGGGTGATTTCTCGCTTTCTGTCTCTCTGTCTCTCTCTGTCTGTCTGGCGAGCGCACATACCCTATAGCAAAAAAAAACTCTCAAAAAAAAAAAAAGAATATAATATATTATACTGGGGCTAGTAGGTGGTATAGTGGTTAAAGTGCTGGACTCCCATATGGATGACTACAGTTTGAGTCCTGAACCTGGCAGCTTGAAACTCATACCAGGCACATGTGCATGCATGCCCAAAATCCCAAGAGAAGAATGGAGGCCGTGAGGGACGACTTCTCGGTTTCCTTTTCTGTCTCTCCAGCAAGCACACAAACTCTATAGTAAAAATCTCTCTAAAAAAAATAAAAGGATATATCATACTAAAGATGTAAGTTAAATAATTATGTAGCAAAGTTACTTGAAATGTTCCTCTTTGTGTGGCTATCCCACCAACTTGATGTGTAGTTTGGTTCATTTGTTTTATGTTGCTTTTAATTTTTAGAAATTTAAAATTTACATCAATTTATTTTTTTCATAATTACGTAAAATATCTACATGATACTAAAACCAAATCTATAAAGAAAAATGTATTTTTATCTCAGTAAATGTTAATATATTGGGCTGTCAGGAAAGTCATGACACATTTCTGCATAGGAAAATATGTCATGACTTTCTCAACAATCTGATAATATACACACATTTTGTACCTTTTTTTTTCATTTTTTACTTAACATAGTCCACATAAGTCACTCAGTAAAAGTTTATACAGATATTTCTTATTCCTTTTAACAACATCATAGAACTCCAACATTTTTTATCATTGATTATTCAACCAACCTCTCATGAATGGGTACTTGGATAGTTTCAGTCCTCTCCCCCTTAAAGAATGATGTAATCAATAGCTTTATGCACATATATATTTGGTCTGTGTATCTGTGGGGTCAATTCCTGAGAGTGAGATTACGGATCAAAAGATAAATGCTTAGGAAATTTTCTTAGATGTTGTTGAATTTTCCTCCATAGAGGGTTCTAACACTTTGCTGACAAACAATGTGTGAGAATACCTATTCCTTCAAGAGTATGGTGTCCACCTTTAACATTTTTGGCAACCTGTTAGTTGAAAAATAATATGTAATTATGATTTGAATTCCCCTTTCTCTCACTGCAAGTTTAAGTGTCTTTTCATGTGGTTAGGAACAGTTGGATTTCTTTTCAGTGAACTCACTGTTTATATTTCTGGCTGATTTTTTCATTTTTAGAACTATTTTATTTAACATCTATTTATTTATTCACTTCAATCTGACCAGAGAGGGACTGTATGTGTGTGTGTGTGTGTGTGTGAGAGAGAGAGAGAGAGAGAGAGAGCAAGCTTTCATATCAGGGACTCTAACTGTGGGCCGGCCATGTGGGAGCCCAGTGCTCTTAATCACCATGCTGCCTGCCGGCCCCATATCTGGCTGATTTTTCTACAGGTTTGCTATTTCATCACTCTCAATTTTTAGAATATTTTATATATATGTATATATATATATATATATATATATATATATAATAGGAATATTAACATTTTTCTTTAAGATGCAAATATGTTTCCAGTTTGTCACTTTCTTTTGTTACTTTGTTCATAAACTTTTAAACTACGTAAATTTATTTCTATATAATTGCATTTTATCAATATTTTACATCATTACTTTTTTTCCTTTCTAAGTTTTAAAGGAATGGGCCCATACATTCTTCTTATGCCTATGGATCTTTTTTCTTTTTAACGTGTAAATCTGTGGTACATTTCCACTCTATGGTTTACAGTGTAGATACTGTTTTTCCAAGAAGAAAGTTCTTCTATCCTAATGTGTTCTTCATGCTCTCATAGAGTTAGATAGCTAGATGTACTTACAGATTCACTGTTAAATATTTCTACCAGGAATGAAAACTATTTTCAGTACCTGAACACAAAGCTAAACACATAAACTGAGGGAGGAATTTTATTTCAAAGTAGCTTTATTTCTTTTCTATTGTGTTTTAGCTAGACTTCCTAGAAATGTATGTCCATATCTGAACATAGTGAAAATAGTCACAGGCCCATGTGGCCTCCACCAAAGGAGAAAGCAACTGTCTGGAAGCTGGGGGAAGAGAGGATTCAAATCCTTTTGGGTGAATTCAGTGAACTCATTCCCCCCAGACTGAAATGTTTCTCCTTCCTGGGTTAAATATGGAATGGAGAAAGAGGAATGTTGCACAAGAGAAGAACTTGAGATGTTTCTGCCCATAGCTCCCAGCCTAGGGTACTGAGAAGATAATTCAAACTCAGCCAGAGCTTGACACAACCCTAGGTATTCCTAACTAGAAGAACGAATACACGACATTGGAAGTTTATGCATCATGGCGGAGGCTTGAAGAGTAAAGGTCAGGAGAGCTGCTTCCAAGATCTCAGTCTGGAGCTGAAGTGGCCAGAAGCTCACCTGGCAGTGGCTATGAAGTTCAAGAGCGTCTGGGAAGCTCCTGACATCAAGCAGCCAATCTCAGCCTATCGCCCCAATGCAGGGATTCTCAAGAAACTCACCCCGAAGTACCTCAAGGATGCCCTGGAGCTGCCTGCAGGGTGCTGGAGAATAATCATTCCCTCTTTTCTTCAACAGTCTAATCTTGCACAAGTGTTTCTCAGTGGCATAATCTAAACCAGAGCAATAGGAGGAGTGGTATTCTGGGAAATGTAACTTCCAGATCTCTTCAATGAGGTCTTCTTGGTGGAGGCAAAGACAGTACTAAGTAGCCCTTTCTTGGTGTTCAAGGAGTATGTTTTTCCCTCTCTAGTTTGAATTTATTTCACTTTTTTTTCACTTTTTGGGTAAGCATGAAAAGATTGAGTGCCTCTAGCCAAAAAATAGAATCATCTGAATATTAATAACAATTTCTAAGGTTTAAATATGTCTTAATCCACAAATTCACAATAATACAGAGAAAAAATATTCTTCTCTGGTTGTCTTGAAGAGTGCTAGGGGACATTCAGTATTCTGTAAACTGACAAATAAAAAGAAAATATGGGCACATAAAGTGCCTCTTCTGTGTGAACTATACCTCAGGGAACCAAATGTTCATGAGGAGAAATTCCTTCTTATAGAAATTTTGCACCTAATAAAGATGGAATGACAGAATTAGAATATCACCACTTATCAAAATGCTACTAAGTTAACAAATGTTAGCAATGACCACACGTAACTGTATCGCAAAATGAGAGACAGCTCCAAAGAACACCCTTACTGATAGAAGTATGTTGTATCACTTGTGATTATTAAAAAAAATAATAAATCTAATTAAGCTCTAAATCTAGTGACCTTTTCATAGGGGATAGAGAGACATGTGAAAAGATACTGCAGTGATTATCAAAATTCAAGAGTGGGAAATTCTATAGGACAAGGGCTGATTTTCATCCATTAGTAAACTACAAAGAACAAATAAGGAGGTTGGGACCAGCAGGTGGCATGGTGGTTAAGGTGCTGGACACTCCCACATGGCTGACCACGGTTCGAGTCCCGGACCTGGCGGCTTCCTTTCTCCCTTTCCCCCTCTCTCTCTCACTCTGTGTCTCTCTCTGGTCAAATTAAAATAAATGAATGAATAAATAAAATTAAATAAATAATAATTTAAAAAAAAAAAAAAAAAAGGAGGTCAATATATGGTTCTCAGGGTTACTTTTTTAAAAGAATCTGCCCACATAGCCAGTAAACATGCCTTTTATATCTTGGCCAACAAAAGACAGATTGAGACATAAAATGTGGAAGGGCTTAGCTGGCTAAATTGCCCAAGGTTGACCATTTTCTCCACTGAGCAAACAGTCTCAAAGCATCCTTCAGAACGTAAATGGTATGTGTAGTTAAACCTAGTGCTTTATCACATTGCAAATAAAATGAAGTCATGGGTTTATTAAACTTATTATGATTCAGAAATATCCTCAAACTGAAAACAGTTCACATTTGTCTTATAGGTGCTGTTTGGCATAGATTTTTATTTCTTGATAAAGTACATAGGGCAGCTTTCCTACGTGCACTCACCAGAGAGAGACAGAGAGAAGAAAAATGAGAAATTACCCCCTGAGGGGATGACCACACCACAATCCCTTCTCTTCTATTCTCTTCTAGGGATTTGGGGCACTTGGGCACATGCACCTGTGTGATTTTCAAGCCACCAGTCTGGGGCTCAAACTGCGGTTGGCCATGTGGGATCCAGAGCCTTAACCACCATGCTACCAGCTGACCCCAGGGCTCTTGTCTCTTTAAAGAAAGATTCTTTTTTAAATAAGTCTCCTCAGTTTGTGGTGACTTTGCCTTATGTAGAGGAAGTCAGGTAGAAGCTCAGTTTCTTGCAAACTTTGAAGCTTATCAAAATATATTTATTTTAATAGACTATGATATTTTTCTTTTGACTAAGGAAGGGCAAGCAGAGAGGGACGGGCAAGATATTATTCTATGACTCAATAATTCTTTCTGTTTTCAGTTTGGAGAAGGAAGAAAAAGCAAGAAAGGAATCTTCTCCATCTGGTAGCTCTGAAAATAAGCAGTCTCATATTGGAACAAGGAGCTCATACACTTGATCAGCCTCAATTCTGTTTTATTTTCTCCCGTCACCATTTTCCAACATGTTCTATCCAATCTTCCTTCTTAGACCTTTAGTGATATCTTTGTCACAATCCATTGCTCCGTGGTCACTTTCAATTTTCATGACTACAGACCAGCCCATTTTAATGCATCAGACTATGTTCTACTTGATAACTGTGTCCTGTTCCATCCTCATCCCCACTCACCATGGAGGGCCCTGCAGTGGAAAGGGATAGTGGTTTAGTCTTTTTCTCATCATTCTTTCCCTCTTCTGGTTCTAGTGTTACAGTTGGGAGGGGCCATGGTTCCCTTTGTTATCTGGCCAGAGACATAATCCTCTCTGTCATGTGTTGTTACTTCTCTGGATAATATTGACAGCCACTTGACACTCTCTGGAACTGATCTTGATCTGCAGGCTCTATAGGCTGAAGACAAGCTCTTAGTAGGGCTGCATATATGGAAAGGGTGTTTCTCACTGCAGAGTTGTCTATGCTGGAGTTCTGCATCTGCCCAATTATTTGCCACCTGTCTTCTAGCTCTTGATTAAAATCTACACCCTACAGACTCTTGGGGCTGAAGCTACTTCTCAGCAGCCAGTGCTCTCAGGTGGGATTGCAGTAAGATGGTTGGAGCATGGCTGTGACTACGTTCATCTGCTTTCTGTGGGCCTTCTTGTTGTGTTCCTTCCTTTTTTGCCCTTTCTAAAGTGGAGAGATCAGCCAGTCTATTGATCTAAGTAACTGTTACCTGTGCTGTCTACACAACTGGTAGAGGGATGATGTTCTCTTATTGAAGGTGTCCACCGTGGTCTACTTGAAGTTCTTTTCACTTGACTTAGGAGAGGTGGGTACACCACCTCTATTCTCTGCTTCATTCAAGAATGGATGAAGGGACCAGCAGTTAGCATAATGGCTATGTCGCTGGATCCCTTGTAGTCAACCGCGGTTCGCGTCCCGGACCCGGTGGCTTAAAAAACTCATGCTGGACACGTGTGCGTGCGTGCCCAAGATCCCAAGAGGAGAATGGAGGAGAAGGGATTGCGGCATGGCCATCCCCCCTGGGGGGTGATTTCTCGCTTTCTGTCTCTCTGTCTCTGGCGAGCGCTCATGCCCTATAGCAAAAACCTCTCTAAAAAAAAAAAAAAAAAGAATGGATGAAAAAAGGCCAGCACTCTCCTTTCCACAGCTGGTGACTCTAACAATTTTATCCTCTTCCCTATCTCATTAATTTCTAGTCTCTTATTTAGAAGGTTTGGGGGGCTATGGTTGAGAATAGGCTGCCATGTAGTAAGCTTGGTGGAGACTTCTGGTTTCATTCATGCATGTTTCCCTTTACAATGTGGGTACTTTGACACTCTTTGATCTCAGACTTGGGTTCTAGTATAAGGCAATACAAAAATCCCACTCAATGTATAGCATACTGTTGTGTTAACCATTTTTTTGTTGTTCTTTTTGCTGTAGTGCATGTGTGGTGGCCAGGGAGAGAGGTGAGAAATCACGGGTTGACCACACTGCAATCCCTTCTCTTTCATTCTCCTCTCAGGATTTTGGGCACAAGCACATGTTTACCTGATGTGTTTTTCAAGTCACTGGGTCTGGGACTCAAATCAAAAAGTCAACCATGTAGGATCCAGCTGCCTTAACCACTATGCCACCGGCTGGCTTGCTGACTTATTTTAAATTGCATATATTATGATTTATTTTCTCCCTAAAGAATGCCTCGCATGACAATTTTAATGTAATTTCACTGGTTTAAGACTATTGGCAGGGAAAACAAACAATCTTGTCTGTGAGCAGACATTGCTAATTCTGTTAAGCCTGGGTATAGATACAGATTTTTCTATATGATGAACTGGTTTATATGAGGGGAATGGGGCAGGGAGATCATCAGCTTGTTGAAAGGGAGAGGATATTGAAATTTTATCTATAGAATTCTTTACACTTTTTTTTTAACATAGTATATCAATTGTGGTAAAATGAAGTTATGGAAATTATGGAATTATGGAAGTATTCTGGGTGGGACCAGAAGGTGGCAAGGTGGTTAAGTAGGTGACATGGCTGACCGAGGCTTGAGTCCCAGACCTGTCGAATTGAAAATCACACCAGGTATGTGTGCATGCATGCCCAAGATCCCAGAAGCTGAATGGAAATGAAGGGATTGGTCTGTGACCATCTTCCCTGGGGGGAGGGAGTGATTTCTCACTTTCCCTCTCTCTGTCCCTCTCAGATGTTTCTCTCCAAGCTCACATGCCCTATGGCAAAAAAAAAAAAAAAAAAAAAAAAAAAAAAAAAAAAAAAAAAAGTATCTGGACCCCTATGTCAGTCCTAGGAGGAGAAAGATGTCACATTTAAATGAGCCATAAAAGATACATTCATAAAAGAAGTATTTGTGTGGTATGGAAAGCCAACAGAACAATGAAACACATGGTAGCCAGCAACAGCAGAAAGACATAGGGGGGTTACTGGGATCCAGAGAGAGCATTAGTGGAAGCTGTAGAGAGAACTCCCAGACAGAACATGTGATCTGCAGCAGAAAATTTCAGTCACTGCCAGCCTGTGGCCTGCTAGAGAGAGAACTAACATCTTTTTATCTTTTTATTCCTCTTCTCTGACTTCTTGCTGCCACCTCCCATTGGATGAAGCAGAAGTAGCCAACTGGAAGCCACAGGGCAAGAGAACCTGCTAAGACCCTCCATAAAGGCCCATCTCTTGAGGTGCAGGTCACCAGGTCAGATGGTGGAGAAGGGTGGGTACCACGCCTGCAGGGACAAATGGAGAATAGTTGTCCCAGCCCTCCTCCTCCACTGAAAAGCTGTCTGCTCACATCACTTTTAGCACCACATTAAATCTCTGACCTTGACACCATCTGTAATCAGGTCAACTTTTCATGATTGTATGGTTCTAGCTAGAATTTTTTTTTTTTTTGAGAGTTTTTTGCTATAGGGCGCATGTGCTCGCCAGACAGACAGAGAGAGACAGAGAGACAGAAAGCGAGAAATCACCCCCCTAGGGGGGATAGCCATGCCACAATCCTTTCTCCTCCATTCTCCTCTCAGGATCTCAGACACACACGCACGCACACATGCCCGGCTTGAGTTTAAGCCACCGGGTCCGGGACTCAAACAGCGGTTGACTACATGGGAGCCCAGTGACATAGCCATTACGCTAACTGCTGGTCCCCTAGCTAGAAATTTTCACAATCCTGCATTTCCTCAGCAATTCCTCACATGCTTACCAATGTTCTGGAAAAGAAAACAGAATAGGCTGCCACCTACCATTTGGTTGACCCTGTTCCTTTTCTCATTTTACCTTTATTCCATTCCCCTTATCCAAGTCGGAACCTCTCTGACATTTTTACTTTTTTTGCCCAAGGCAGGCATCACCAGTTGATCTTGGCTCTCTTTCCTCATGAGTTGACACAATCTCAAGATTCCTTCTTAACCAAGTGTGATAGCAATCAAATCAACCTGTTGGGGTTGCGCTATAAGGTAAAAGCCATTTATTTGTCTTTTATCCTTGGCCTATGGGTGACCTTGAATTAAATGTTTTCAAGTTTCTTAAATCCTTCTCATCTTCTCTGGCAAACATTTGCTACACCTGCTGTTTTGTTTGTTTTGTTTTTGCCACATGGAATAACTTCAATATTATCATTAATCAGAAGCCTTTCTTGAGCTTTCTAAAAAATGAGGTCTTTCCATTTCATTTTTATTCTAAAATTTTTGTCATAGGGTGTGTGCCCTTGCCAGAGAGAGACAGAGAGAAAATTATAAATTCCCCCCCCCCACACACACACAGGTGGTATGGCCATACCACAATCCATTCTCCTCTGGTTTCTTCTCAGGATTTGGGGCATGCACGCACACACACCTGGCGTGATCCTCAGGCTGCCAAGGGACTTAAATGGTGGTAAGCTTCTTTTCTTTTGTCTAGCCCAGGCCCAGCATTTCATAATTTGTTTGCCATTTCTTGCCATCTGGTGACATTTTCACTTACACACTGATAGGAGTTTTGATTCTCTCACTTAGGAGATGCTGCTTCTACACCAATTATTATTATCATAATAATTGCAATACCACGTACTTACAGAATGTTTTGCAGAGACTTGCACAGATGTTTATGAACATCTTTCTGATCAAAGACGACCTTTTGTGATGTAATGAAAGGTCTTGACTTTTGAGTTTACAGGACGATGTTACTCTTTAGGGTTTAGTCATCTTATTTCAAAACTATTTTCCTATCTATAAAATTGTTCTTCTTTACTCACATATTTTTCTTCAATTACATAGGTGGTTTTTGGCTTGAGAGAGTTGGTCAAAGGAAGTAAGCCTTTAGAAAAATAAATGTGTTAAACAAACCTCTGATTTAGGAATTGAACTACAAACACTTTCTCCCTCCAAGATGATATTCCACAACCAACCTTGCATAAACCAAAGTCCATGTGTGCATTTGTTAGCAATTTACTCATGATTTAGAAACATACAGTCACTTTTAAGAAGCTTTTTTTCCCTAAGAACTGTTCTTTTTGAGGATACTAATGTTTTAATCCTTTCTTTTTTCTTAAAAGGGGAAATAGTTTGATATATTTCAGCTGGTCCTTAGAGAAGCTATAGACGAAATTTACTACATTTCCTGTAGTATTTTTTATGGGGGGGGGGGGAGGCTTTCTTATTTAAAATTTTTTTTAACCTTTTTAAAGCCACTGCACCAATATCTTTTCCTGGACATAATTCTTCCAGGTGTTCAGGCTGAACTCATAAAACTTCTACCCTGATGAGCTGCTCTTTAAACTAGAAGCCTTCCTGAACTTTTTAAAATAATGATACCTCACCAAACAAATTTATGATAAGGACTTTTTCCTTCCAGTCTAGTCCGTTGAACCTCATATCAATTTATATTTGGACACTGGAGTGTAAGATAATGGTAAAAACACAATGGAAAAGGTTTCCTAGGTGTCCTGATTGCTTTATGAGAAAGAGGAAATGACTAACCGATTTCATGGTAGCATATAAAGCCATTAGATGTACTGAGGGCCAGCAGGTGGCATAGTGGTTAAGGCACTGGACTCCCACGTGGCTGACAGCAGTTCAAGTCCCAGACCCAGCAGCTTGAAATTCATGCCTGGCACATGTGTGTGCATCCCCAAAATCCCAAGAGGAGAATGGAGGAGAAGGGATTGCAGCATGGCCATCCCCCCCAGTGTGGTAATTTCTCACTTTCTTTCTGCCTCTGTGTCTCCAGCAAGCACACATGACCTATAGCAAAAATGTATCATTAAAAAAAGTTGTATTTTAATGTCATTATTAGTCTTCAGTTCTGATTCTGGCTCCTTGTTTTGTCCCCCAACTTTCTGCTTCCCATATTTAATGACTGCAAAATTAATGCCTGTGGTACAGACTCTAAATTGGAAGGCAGAAAATAAATAAATAAGAGAATTAGAGATTTTTCTGTTTGTGGGGTGTTCTGTTTGACTCATTTAGTGTTTCTTCTGTGACCCAAGGAGGTTCCAGATCACGGTTAATAAGGAGTCTGTAGCTTTAACATTCATATGATACCTTGTCTCTTCTGTAATTCAGGGCCATTAAGACTCCAGGGAATCTCTTTAAAACAGGAAGTTCTCCAAGCAAATGATTATCTTTAGAGGACAGATCTATGGCCAAAACATTGCAAAGGCCAGTTTCCCGTTCTTCAGGGACATGAGCAGACAGAGGCACACTTCAGGAGTGGAGGAACTAAACACACGAAGCTGCCGCTTTCCCTCATAACCCGCTTTCTCTTCTGAGAGGGCCCTGGCTGACCTACAAAGAAGACTCACTTGAAGCAAGCAGTTAAGGGGTTGTCGTATTCAACTGAGTCAACTCCTATTTTTCAGTAAAGCAGGAAGTGGTTATGACCACACTCTTCATTTTCCTTCTATAGCCCCATCTTGCCTACGGTTCAATGACCAGCTTCATGAAGTCCTTTTATCCAAGTTTTACCTCTTTTCCTACTTCACTTGTTACTGTGAGCCTCAAATCTTGTGCACTGCCCGTTGGCTCTTGATCTTCATGGGTGTGAGGGAGGCAGCCAGGGAGCGCAGGTGAAGAGTTCATTTTAATTCACATAGCCGATCCTTCGCTCCCCTGTTACAGCACTGATTAAAAACATTCTTGAATCTTCTTTTCTATTGTCCTTTACAAAAATGAAGTGTAGAAGGACACCTACTCAAAGTCTCCATTCTAAAGTTGGGAAGGATAGAAATAGATTTCAGATTCAGTATTAAGATCTCCTCCAGGCCTAAATGGAAACATTTTATTTCACAGGACCTTGAGAGAGTAAATAATAAAATGATTTTGTAATAAATGTTACGTTGGCCCTCTGAGATGGAATGAACTGGTTTGTACAGTCAGCTGGGAATAGGAAGGACCTGTGTCATGACTGCTACTCAGGAAGGGGGTTCTCGAGGGCAAGGATGTGTCGTAGGGTCCATCATAAGGCATGGCACATAGTGGACGTGCAAGAAATGCTTTTGGAGTAAATAGATGATGAGGAAACTCAGCATGGAATCCCAAATCAATCTAGGCAAATGCTTTTAATGACAAGTAGAGAATGAGAAGTGAGGGACCAGCAGTTAGCATAATGGCTATGTCGCTGGACTCCCATGTAGTCGACCGCGGTTCGCGTCCCAGACCCGGTGGCTTAAAACTCACACCGGGCGCGTGTGCATGCCTGCCCAAGATCCCAAGAGGAGAATGGACGAGAAGGGATTGTGGCGTGGCCATCCCACCTGGGGGGTGATTTCTCGCTTTCTATCTCTCTGTCTCTCTCTGTCTGTCTGGCAAGCGCATGTGCCATATAGCAAAAACGTCTCCAAAAACAAACAAAAAGAATGGATAAAAAGCCCTCCTTCCAATTGAGTTTCTTCAAGATAAGCAAATAGCTGTCCAAAGTGGAAGATGAACCTGAGCTTACAAATCCTTCCAAGCTCCTTCCACTTATAATTTTTGAGATAGAAAAGCCTTCTCTTTAAAAACAAGGTATAACCCTAAGAAAACACTAAATGTTTGATGTTGAAGTCTTTTTTACACCAGTAAAAAAGAAATAAAAAACTTTCATTATTTCAAAAACAGGGAAATGGTTTTAGATTTCCTTAAACATTTTAGAATTTAAAAGAATGTCCCGGCGTGAATAAAACTAGATTTTCATCAAAAGGCTTTTAAGCAAAACTCCACACTTTTCTCCATAAAACAAAACAAATATTTTTCAGAGTAATATTGTCTTACACAAAAGATTTTTACAAATCATTAGAGTGTTCTGTGAGAGGAAAATAAAATTCAAAATTATTCAGTAAAATATTTTTCTTTCATTTTTTATTGCTACTATGAATACGAAAGCATTAAAGAGGATGAATGACCATAGATGAAAGTTAGTCTGCGAAACATAAAGAAAAAAAAATTCTTTTAATGTTTTGGTCACGACTCTGACAATGATAAATCACTTTTCAACAGCTGCAGACAGCTGTTAAAATCTGGAGCCTAAACGCTTAATTGGGGAAGTGTGTTAAAAGTTAAAGGGCCAGTGTCCTTTTAGGTTGTGTGAAGACTTTTTTCAACAGGCCCATAATAGAGCATTCCAAGGTTTGCAAAGGACATGCTATCCCCTACATTCATTAAACTAAAAAAGTAAGATGGAAAAAGTCAAAGTAAATATATGGATAGAAAAACACTGAAACGAGAGACAATGCATGATAAAAGAGGGCACCCAAACTCACATTTGATGAGGAGACTTGAATTAAGTGGGGCTCTCTTTTTTTAGAGAGATTTTTGCTACAGGAGGGTGTGCTCAAGACAGAGAGAAAGTGAGAAACCACACCCCACCCAGGGGGATGGCCATGCTGCAATCCCTTCTCCGTTCTCCTCTCAGGATTTGGGGCATACATGTACACATGCCCAGTGTGAGTTTCAGGCTGCCGGGTCTCAGACTCAAACCATATGGGAATCTAACACTCTAACCACTACGCCACCTGCTGGCCCAGTGGTGCTCTCTTTTATTTCAGATGTTTGCACTGACAACTTCTAATTATTTCAATGTTGGCATTAACATTACTACATTTAATAAAAATTCACCAAATTTGAAATTATTTAGTGATGAGTCCCAACCCCACCCACATCAATAGAACAAGAAATGTTCAAATGTTTTAACTTACTTGTTTGTGTTGCTTGGTTTTTATTCTGACAATGTTTGGGCATTGAGATGCCTCAGCTAGTTTAGGGATTTCTTTGCCTCAAATTTTTCTTCATTAGGAGATTTCAAACCACTCAGGAGTCACAATATTTTTTCAAGACTCACAATTGCTGAAATTGAAACTGAAATAACTGCTTTTGAAACAGCCTTTGTTGATCACACAGGACTTTTTTCCAAAGCATGTTCTGCTGTAAATATATAGCTATGTCTATATTCTGCTAAGCTGTGCAAGAACGGGTCTGATGGTTTTATTTTATTTTTGCCATGGGTACCAAGTGTGTAAAGTTAAACATCATATATCTGTTTGAAGAGCCACATTTCCCGTCGAGTGACTGTCAGTAGGTCATTTCTCCTCTGTAAAACTCCTGACATCCAGGAAAGGGAGTAGTTCTGTTTCACACTCTGTAGCAAAGGTGATCTCTGGGAATTGTTTGCTGAGTAATTCGCTGTTACACAATTCATCATTTTTATTGGTAATAAGGCAGATGTCACCAACAGCAGAGTTTGTCCAAGGCTGGCTCTGAAATTTCCTTTAAGACATTATGCTCCCAATCAGGCAGAAAATTGTCGTCAGCTATGGCAGATTGAAAGATCACGTTGCAGTGTCCAAGGCCTGTTTATGACTTTTCCAGCCATACACAGAGTGGGTGGTGGAGAGTGGCCTCGGGTAAGCTCATTTGTTCCAGTTATGATGCATCTGGAACATTGTTCCTGTTTGCCCGTGTATAAAATTGGGGGATCAATACACCATAAAAATGCATTGTGTGAAGTTTGTATTTTGTGAAGCAGATGGATTGATATTAGGGATAGAAAAATAAAACGACTCACCCACAATTCAGTAAGAGGTTTTATATAAAACTTTTAATTCAAAGTAATCCTATCTATCACTTCTTTAAAAATCTAAGATGAATGGCTTTCAATTAAAGCTCTTCATTGCAAATGTTAGAGAGTTTCGCACATGCTGTTCACAGGAATCTGTGGGCCATTCTCAACACACTGGTTAATGACTACAGTGTCATGATTTATACTGTAGAACTTTAAAACAGCTCAATCCACTTCAAGCATCAGACAATACTGTACTAATACTCTGCACTAAATTTTAAACTCTGGTTTCTTGTAAATGTAGAAGGATCTTATCCCACTACTCGAATAACTAAGAGCAGCAGTGTGGTATTATAAATTTCATGTGTTTCTCACCAGTGTGGTAGGATGGGTTACATCCACCATTGTGCCAAACCACAAGTTCTCTTGTTGCCTAATTATTACAAGGTGATAATGACTATGCATTTGTAAAACTAACACTGACTGATGTAAAGACATATACCCTCATTTCGCAATGACTTAAAAATAGGAAAGTTTGTTTTCTCTTGCATCACAATCCGATGTGGGTGTTCTTGGTCAGGTAGTTTTATCCCAAGAGGTAAATCAGGGACCCAAGTTTCTTCAGTTTTGTGGTTCCACCATCCTCAACATGTGGTTCCCAAAGTAGCCTTAGAATATGATATTTCTTTTTTTTTTTTCTTTTTTCTTTTTTTTTGGAGAGGTTTTTGCTATAGGGCGCGTGCGCTCGCCAGACAGACAGAGAGAAACAGAGAGACAGAAAGCAGGAAATCACCCCCCAGGGAGGATGGCCACGCCGCAATCCCTTCTCCTCCATTCTCCTCTCGGGATCTTGGGCACACACGCACACGCGCCCGGCGTGAGTTTAAGCCGCCGGGTCCGGTACTCGAACCGCGGTCGACTACGTGGGAGTCCAGCGACATAGCCATTACGCTAACTGCTGGTCCCAGAATATGATATTTCTTAAGGACAGGAAAAAAAGGAGATGTTTGGGGGACACATTCCATTTGCCCACAAGCAGTTGGTCAGATAGAAATCAATTACAAGATCTACTTGTGAAGAATGCTGGGAAATGTAGTCCCTGAGTGGGAAGGCCTTCCCAGGAACTCCATACTGTGAAGGCAACCAGAAAGCTACAGCTACAAGATAGATCTTGTATTCTTGCTCTCTCTCTCGCAACACTCAACACTTGCTTCCTTATTTAAGGAATCACAAAATGGTGCAAGATCTCAGTAAAAATAAATGAAAACAACAAATAAAAAATTGTATTTTGTAAAACTTGTTAGAAATCTCCAAACCAGAGGAGTTCTTTGACTGCTTTCACTTCTTAAGATAGTCACCTTGTTAATAACATAAGAATTTAAATATTGGACATGAATTAATATTAAAAAAATTTTTATCTGTCTGCATTCTTCTTACACTCCCATCCACCAACAAGGCTGGAAGCTATAGTGTCAGGCATATAATTCTTAGCTTTCAAAATGTCTACACATGGTTTATGCCAAATACTCTTTGAATGTTTGCCTGTATGCATACATGGAAGAAGGGATAATTGCAGGAGTATGTACAAATAAACCTAGCTTTGTTTCCTGCAAGAGATCATTTCCAAGAATAGCTCATAAACAAACAAATTAAAATATGTCTTAATATGATTGTTTTTTAAATGAATTAAAATATGTCTTAATATGACTTTTTTTAAATAGGGAGCTTGCAAAAATAAAATCTAAATTTAAGAATTAATGTTAAAAAGATGGGAGCAGCTGGGACCAGCAGATGGCATAATGGTTACACTGCTGAACTCCCACATAGTCCACTGTGTCAAGTCCTAGACTTAAAACTCATGCCAGACGCATGTGCGTGTGTGCCCAATATCCCAAGAAGAGACTGGAGGAGAAGGAATTGTGCCCTGGCCATCCCCCGTGGGGAGTGACTTCTCACTTTCTGTCTCTCTCTGTCTCTCCAGCAAGTGCATGTGCCCTACTGCAAAAATCTCTCTCTAAAAACAATAATAAAAAAAGATGGGACCAGCAGATGAAGTAATGGCTACATTATGTCATGGACTCCCATGTATTCAACTGTAGTTTGAGTCCCAGAGCCTGTGACTTAACACTCATGTCAAGCACGTGTGCGTGTACACCCAAAATCCCAAGAGGAGAATGGAGAAGGGATTGTGATATGGCCATCCCCATGGAGGGGGGCGGGGTGATTTCTCACTTTAGGTCTCTCTGCCTCTCTCTGTCTCTCTGGTGAGTACACGTGCCCTATAGCAAAAGTCTCTCTCTCAAAACAAAAATTAACCTTAAAAAGATACATAAAGGGCCAGCACATGGTGTGGTAGTCAAAAACATTTCAAAGGTTTTTTTCATTTTTTTTTTCTATAGGGTACATGTACTCACCAGAGAGAGACAGAGAGACAGGGAAAGTGAGAAATCACCCCCAAGAGGGGATGACCATGCTGCAATCAGTTCTCCTCCATTATCTTCCTGAGATTTGGGGCACATACACACAGGCGCCAGGCATGCTTTTCAAGCCTCAGGGTATAGTACTCAAACCTTGGAGTAGGCCGTGTGAGATCAAGGGCCTTAACCACCATACCACCTGCTGGCCCCTCAAAGGTGATTTTAAGTGCTGAACATTAAAAGCAGCAATAACTAGAATAGTTACCACAAATACAAAGGTATCAAAACATTTTTAAAAACTGGACTAGCCCCATAGCCTAGTGGTTAAGGAGCTGGGTCCCATGTGTCTAACCATGGCTTAAATCCCAGCCCCAGCTGCTTGAAAAACATGCAAGCCACATGAGCATGCATGCCCTAAATCCTACAGGATGGAGAAACTGAGGAGAAGGGATTTCAGTGTGACCATGCTTCTTTAGTGGGGGGTGCTTTCTCCCTCTCATTCTTTATGTTTCTCTGTTTTTCTTGCTGGCAAGCACACTTGTCTACTATCAATTAAAAATTACAAAAATAATAAAAATAATAAACATTTTTACAACAAAAATAGGAACAATTCAAGAAACTGAAATGCAAATATGTATGCTTCAAAGGAAGAAAGTAGGCATTCCTCATGGATGAGGTTAAGGAGATAGCTAAGATGCCTAAGGGTAAAGATATAGGAAATGAAAAGCCATGCTGTATAAGAGAACAGCAGGATGAGAAGTAAAAGTACTTCTACTTATTTACATAGAAGGGTAAAATATTTGTCTTCAAAATAAAAATTGAGAACAAACCATGCTTTTAAACAGACAGAAAACCACTTTGTTGAGGAAATCATTTGATAAAATCTCGGTTCAAATAAGTGGCCAAAGTCTTTGAAAGGATGGCGAGAGACAGGAAAGAACCTATGTTGTGCATAGTTTAGAAAAAAAGGAAATACCTTTACGTCACACTACTAGATAATTTCAAAAGGAATCAAAACAAAACCCATTTGTACTATCCTCATGTATATTAAGGGTCTACAATAACCAAAAACAGAACTATCATACCATGCAAGTATCTGCCTGTGACCAAAAGAAAAGCCACCACAAGACTAAGGAAAGGATCCCGCAGCTTCTGTCCTCAGCATTAGTAAGCTCAGAAAAGTACCTGGGATCACGTACCTGAGCGTTTTCACACCTCTGTATAGTCCACATCTTGATTATAATGTAAATGATTGTTGGCTGTGATGATCTGTTTAATATACCCTACTAGACTGAGTGCTCAGCAAGGCCAGGGGTCCTGTTTGGTTTACTGCTGTATACTGCTGAGTTTCCAGTAACAAACATAGCTTCATGCCTACAATAGACTCCCAGGAAATATAAAGGGATGATCTGAGGGCTGGAAAGATGTTGCATTTCTTTTCCTAGCTCCCCTCTCCTTATCTCCCAGCTGGACTTACCAGCGGTTTCCTGAGGGAAGCTGCTGTCCTTGCTCCTCTGGACTAGGTTAAATCTGCCTTCGTGTGCTCCCTTCAGCCCAGATCTTTACACTGCTCTTGTCCAAGTTGTAATGTTACACCTGTTTCTGGAATTATTGGACTCAGGTCTCTTTTTCCCAATAGCCTTTAAACTATATGAGGTTAAATTGTTTTATTCCTAGTACCTAACAGAGTGATCTACATATTATTGATTCTTAATTAATTTAATTAATCAGCATATACTTTGCTCAAATAGTTGAACGAAGGAACAGTAAATGAATACATGAAGTTTGTCATGAGGCATATTTTGACACTGGGGATAGCTCATATACATATGGTTAAAGAGAATAAAAATTCAAAGTGGGGACCAGCAGATGGGGTAATGGTTATGTCACTGGGCTCCCACATAGCCAACCTTGGTTCGAGTTCTGAACACGGTAGCTTGAAACTCCCTCCTGGCATGTGTGCATGCTTGCCCAAAATCCCTAAAGGAGAATGACAGAGAAAAGATTGCAGTGTGGCCATACCTCCTAGGGGGTGATTTCTAGTTTTCTGTCTCTCTGTCTCTTTCTCTCTTTCTCTGTCTCTGGAGAGCACACATGCCCTATAACAAAAATCTCTCTCTAAAATTAAAATTCAAAGTTACCTTTAAGACTGGTATGGTCATGACACACAGAATTTCTAAAAGCATAATAAAGTTAAACTATCAAATGCACAATGCATTAATAAAGGAAAACATATTAGATACATCTTTTCTAGATATGAGTGAAGTCAGCATGCCAAGAAGATGGGCAACAGTTTAAAGCCCAACACTGAAATTCCCAAACTGTGTTGGAGGAGTAACCCAAGCACTGAGTTGAATGTCCACCCAGAGAAAACTATGACCATATCTAGCTATCCAACTGCAAATAGTTAAAAAACACTTGAACTACATTTAGGGAACTGTTAGAAGACTGAATTAGGGCTCAATAAGTAAGTCTTAAGGAAAAATGTTAAATGAATAAGTATAATTGAACTTCAAGAACAGGGGACCTCTCATGGAAAAATATTTATGCTACAACTTAGATATTTTCCAACCCCCTTGTTGCCAAGGCACTAAAACCGAACAAAACAAACTATGTGGGATGTATGTTAGAAGCTCAAGGCTGGGCTTTTCCAATCTTGGATTAACTTATTAAGAAGACTGTGTCCCTTTTAAAAGTCCGTAAATATAGATTTATTCTCACTGGAATGAAATGATTTAAGGAAAGTCATGAGACCAGGTCCAGGATAAAGGCTTTGTGATCTCTTCAGTACCCACTGAATAATGAGAAGACAGTTAGATAATAAAAGTGTTTATCAGTTGACATCCTACATGATTTGCCTACTTTGTAAAGCACTTTCCAGGGTTTATACCTAAATGAAAAATGATAGCATATTTACCCAGCATATGAGTGACAGTCCAGGATTACCATTCATGTGGCATCCAGTGTTTTTGTTTTGTTTTGGTTTTGTTTTTGAAATTTGGGAGGAAAAGTTCAGGAAAAGGAAAGTTGTCAAAAGTTGAGTATCTATTAATCCAATCTACCTAGGATCGAGTTTCTGAGTATTGAGTACACTACAACTTTTAGTTCTTAAAATTGTCAGATATTATAAGTGGCCTCATTCTTTTTTTTTTTTTTTTTTGAGAGGTTTTTGCGATAGGGTGTGTGAGCTCGCCAGACAGGGAGAGACAGAGAGATAGAAAGCGAGAAATCACCCCGCAGGGGGGATGGCCACGCCGCAATCCCTTCTCCTCCATTCGCCTCTCGGGATCTTGGGCACGCACGCACATGTGCCCGGCGTGAGTTTTAAGCCACCGGGTCCGGGACGCGAACCGTGGTCGACTATATGGGAGTCCAGCGACATAACCATTACGCTAACTGCTGGTCCCAACGTGGCCTCATTCTTGATGGAATGTAGAATTGCTGCATGGCATGCTCGGTTATTTCTTCTGACTCATTTTTTCAGCGTTAATCAAATACTTACCTGATGACCTATTGTTGTATGTGCAAAGTGTTAGGTTATATGGGATACGAAAAGTTTCAAACCTTGTGAGGTTTGTAAATTAACCCTTCTTTGATTCAATGCATCAGAAACTGGATTTAGCAAATGAGTAAAGTATAGACATTTGTTCTGTCTTAATGTAATTAAGCTCACTCATTTATTGATTCATTTGACCAACAAATTCAATAATTGTAGGAGATGTGAACAATCTTTGGTCTCAAAGAGCTTTTGGTTAGTAGGAAAAAGAATCAATGTACACTAGAATCTGAAATAATAGGCAACCTATTTTGGTGCCTGAGGCAGATACTTACCATAGGTCAGCTCTCTGGGCATCCATTCCTAGCCCACTTCTCTTTTGTTTTCCTACTGCCCACTTCTCTTTTGTTTTCCTACTCTGTGTTAGAAACTAAAAAGCCAAATGTGTTGTTTTGCAGCTTCCTTTGCAATTAGTGTGACCCTGTGACACAATCTTCTCTAAGAAGGTGCAAGGGAAATTCTGCAAAAGCTTTTTGCTTTCCAGATAAAAACATGGCATAGTCTTTTGATATTCTTCCCTTATTTTCCTGTCTGGGATTAAAAAAAAAAATACTATGTGAAGATGCAGCAGCCATAACACGTTGATGTTGTTACATGCAGTCAAGTGCATTTTTCACTGACCCAGTGTTAAATGAACCCAATAAACACCAAACACTGTAGAGTGTGTGGGTGCATGTGTTTTGTGCACACACACACACACACACATATAAACAATTTTTAAAATATTACAGATATATACAATTAGGGATTGAAAAGAATGAGATAAAATAAATATAATGGGCATGAAATGATCACCCCACCTCAGTGAATCAAAGTTGGCATGTCCCAAAAGGGGACACGCCTTTTACACAGCTCCATTTGGGGAAGACTATTCCAAATTAGAGACTTATAGAATTATATGTTTAAGTTTATTTATTTATTTATCTCATGAGAGAGAGAGATGCATAGGCACCCTCAACAAGTTTCATGCCATGATCCTCCCCCTAGCCTTCTTAGTCAGCCAGGATTATGGGCATACACATGCATCCATGCACAGGTTGAGCTGCGAACTGAAACTCGGTCTTCCATAAATCTTCCAGCATTGGAGAGTATTGTTTTACCTCTGCATCACCACCACTATACTTCATAGAACTATTTTAAGACCAAGAAACAACTGAGAAATTACATAAATATGTCACCATTACATTTCAATTAAAAATATCATTGTATGGGACCAGCAGATCGCTGGACTCCCATGTAGTTGACCACGGTTCAAGCCAGATCCATTGGCTTAAACTCACACCAGGCACATGTGCATGTGTGCCCAAGAACCCGAGAGGAGAATGGAGGAGAAGGGATTGCGGCGTGACCATCCCCCCTGGGGGGTGATTTCTCACTTTCTGTCTCTGTCTCTGTCTTTCTGGTGAGTGCACACGTCCTATAGCAAAAACCTCTCCAAAACAAAAAAATCATTGTATGTCATTTCCTTCTCAGTTTTCTGAGTTTGATAGCTCTAAAAAGTAATGCACAGTAGCTCAGGATAAATGAATAGATTATTAGAAATCTAATCAACTGATTTCACTTCCCTTTGCTCTGAAAAACAATGAAATGTATCTGAGCAAACTCTGAGTCTCTGCTATGCTTTAGACATTGGGCTAAGTGCTGGGATGTAGAGAGGAACTGTCCCAACTCTCAAGGTGCACATTGTTCATTGGCAAAAGAGGCCAGTGAGTGGATCAGACCCCACAGATTCTATAAGAGTTTGTCCGATACAATGGCGCCATGGGCAAGGATTCCAATAAAAATACCATAAAAGTCAGTGCCCTGCACTGACAGTGAGGTCAGCAAGAGAAGTTTGCACTTTACTCACTATTTTTTTTAAAAAAAGAATTATTTATTTAACTTTATTTATTCATGCATTTATTTTAGTTTGACCAGAGACACACACACATAGAGAGAGAGAGAGCAAGCCACCAGGTCCAGAATTTGAACTGTGGTTGGCCATGTGGGAGTGTCCAGTGCCTTAAACACCATGCCACTTGCTGGTTCCAACTCACTATTTTTTTTCAGGTAAAATGTCTTTTATACTTCATTAACTAACACTTTCTTCTAAATCACCTTTTACTATGAATAAAGATTTCAAATTATTTTTTCTACTAACAGACATCTGTGTTCTAGATGAAATGGCAGTAATCATTACAAAATCGTTTTGGGGAGCAGGGTGTGTTGCAGGGGTAACGCAACTGAACCCATGTGGGAAAGGTCCTAGGTTCACATTAGAGAATCTACCTGAGCACACCAGGTGGGCACCCGTGTGCCCATGATCCGAGCAGGCTGACACTGGAGGTGGATGGTGGTATGAAGAATCTGTTGGGTGTGCCTGTCTTTCTGGATCTCTGTTTCTCTATCTCTCTGTCTCTCTCTCAGGGGAAGTAAGTAAATAAACTTACAGAAATTGTCTTGGAAATACACAGCTGATTTTTTGGCCTAATGCTTTGTATAGCACAAGACAGTCTTAGAGTCAACAGAAATTTATTTTCAGAAGTAGAAAAATGATCCTTATTATAAAGAGATATAAAATACCCCAGATTCAGAGCCCCTGGCATGACTCCCAAGGATATTACTGAAATAAGATTCTGAAATAGTCATTTTGGAAATGATATTTTATTAGATGATTTATAAATGAAAAGTACATTTGCATAATTTTCCTTTTTAAAGAAAGATATATGTGTATTAAAATAATAAGATCATTTTATACTCTATTGAAGGAAAGAGATGATGAGAAAAACTTAGAAGAAAAGTAATTCTTCCTTTGATTTTTACTGTTAAGCCACCCCCTAATTAGTCCTAAGGTGGTTTCTATGTACAGAACATGGCCGTTTTTGAATCCTGAAAAGCACAAGGCTCTTTGCTTCCAGTCTTTTGACTTGTATCCCCACCTCCCACCTCTCTACCAGACCCAAGTGCCTTTCATTCAACACCCCCAAGAGTTAATGAGTTTCTTTTGTCTAGAATTGTCTAGACAGATAGTAGGGGGCAGGGAGAATACCAGATTGCTTTTTTCCAGTGTGGTAATTGAGGCTGTATTAACTTACTACATACCAGTTCTTACTGAAGAGTTTAAAAACTACTAATGTAAATCCGCTTATTTTTATTAAACTGCAGTGCTTAGTTGTCCATTGTCTAGGGTTGCTTAAAAGTTATGAATATTGTGTTAGCAGAAATAACCACCTATTTGGCTCCTGGTAAATATCTTGCTGTTTAAATCTGTTTTTCCAGAAAGTCCTACAAGTACATGGCACACTTCAGCTACTGGAGACCTAATCGAAAGAAGAAAGCTTCATTATTATATTCCTGCATTCTAACTAAAATGTAGGCTTTGTTGTCACACTTCCTGTGGCTTTTTAAATTTTTTTATGTTTTTGGCCTATGGCGTTTTTTTAACTTCAGTAAGAATTAAATAATAATATTTATTCACAAAGAGTGTAATGAAGATTCGTGTAGTTTCTGTTCTGAACAGGCCTCATAAACTCTCTGGCAATCTGAATCCACTCCTGAGGATCGCAGCTGGATAAGGGAGAAGTACGTTCTCGTGTTCAACAGTGATTATTTTTGCACACACACTTGTCTATGTTGTATATGTTGCTGTTTGTGTTAGTGTGTGTCAGGGTGTGTTAGTGGATTGTCGCTGTGTGTGTTGCAAAACGGGGCAAGGATAAACCGACAAGTAGGAATAGGAAATGTGAGCATACTGACAAAACAAGGCTCAGTCCTGCTTATTGTGTTTGTGTGTGTGTGTGTGTGTGTGTGCATGTGCGTCTGTGTGTGAAAATATTAGACCTATCCAATAAAGTTTAGGGGCAAAGAAAAAGTTGTGAAAAAAGCAATAAATTAAGAGAGAGCAAGAGCTACATGAGGAAAAAAGTGAAGCCTAGATGGGAAGGAAAGGAGAGAGAGAAAGAAAAAGAGAGAGACAGACAAATAGAAAGACAGACAAAGAGAATGAGAGCGCGAGGGGAAGAAAGGACAAACTAGAGGAAGATGAAAAGGCAACAGCATGGTCTGGGCCAATGGGTGTCTGGCATCCCCATGGGAACCATTACTATGAGCTCAAGAGGAAAAATGATTTAAAGGTCAAGGTTGACCGCAGGGCTGAAAGCCTTCTCACCTGGGGTTTTGTTGTGCTCTCTTTCTGAGGAAGGTTAATGATGAGCCTGATGGACGGTGTGTAGACCAAGGCCCCTGAAAGTTTCTGAGCTGTAGTGACTCTTGGGAGTTGACAATGTCCTGTCAATGTGGGACTGGCCCCAGAAAGGACAGGAGAACTGCTCCTGGGATTCTGTGTGGAGAGCGGGGGAGAGAACAACAGAGGACTCCCCCATACATCGAATGACTTTGCAGCTGTCGAATAGTGCTGCCTGTTTTCACACGGAGAGGTGAGGGAAAGTATTTTAATGTGATATGTGCTAGTAAAGATTTAGTCATCTAATTGAACCACATTAAAAAGTCTGTATGTGGGGCCAGCAGGTGGCGCGGTGGTTAGGGCGCTGGACTCCCACAAGGGTGACTGTTGTTTGAAGTTCCAGACCTGGTGGCTTGCTTTCTTGCTTTGTCTCTCTCTCTCTCTCTCTCTCTCTCTCTCTCTCTCTCTCTCTCTCTCTCTCACCACACATTCTCTGTGTCTCCCTGGTAAGTGTGCATGCCCTATAGCAAATTTAATAATAATAAAATTAAAGAAATAATTCCTAAAAAAAAAGTCTGTACACAAGAGCCTTCCTTGCAAGTCAAAATAAACTACTAATCACATTTAAAGATACAGAAGTTAAAGAGGAAAGAAGGAACGTGTTTGCAGAGATAAACATTCATCGCAAACATGAAAACGTAGTTTAGGCCAAAGTCACAAGTAAGGTAATTAACCAAATTAAGAGCCCAAAGATTTGCAGGAACTAAAACTCAAACCAAACTGCATCTGCGAGTGCTGTACCTCCGACTCCCCCTTCCTGGCACTCAGCCCCCACGTCAATCATTCCCCTCTCAGCGGTCACTAACCTGGCTATTTGTCTGTTTCCACACTACTGCATCACAAAACATCGTGCCCACTTGCCTGGAAAAGATAATATCTCACACATCTGGGGCCTGCCTTTGATCTCTGTGGTCGAGCTAGAGGTCAGAGGCCTGCCTTCTTCAGGCCCTTACTTCAAATGGTTCCTTTCATTTACTGAGAAACCAAACGTTAGGAGGGCAACGGCAGGAAAAATAAAAGCCGTGATTTAATAGCAATTGATGTGTTTGGCCTATTTCAGGTTGGGTTTTATTCTCTTTGGGTCACATCTAATCGTCATTCCTCACTGTTGCCCTGTCCTCCTCCCTCACCATTTGTTTGTTTTTCAGCCCTCAGACAAATTGGCACTCCGAGAGCTCTCCCCTGTAACTTGTCGTTCGCCATCTTGTCTTTCTAAAAGGGAGTATTTGGAGACTTAACTCACTGTCTCTTATTGACAGAAAGGAAATATTGTAAGTCAAAGACACAATATTACGTAGTGGGCTCTTTTAAACTTAATGTTTTAAAACATTGTGCATGTTTATGCATATAAAAGTCTTTCTTAAATTCACATGACTCATTGTGGGATCTTTCTTATTTTTTATTTTTTTAAGAATTATTTAATTTTATTTATTATTACTATTTTTAAATATGACCAGAGAGACAAAGAGAGAGAGAGAGAGGGAAAGTGAGAAAGCAAGCCGCCAGGTCTGGACTCGAACTGTAGTCAGCCATGTGGGAGTCCAGCGTCCTAACCACCATGCCATCTGCCAGCCCTCTCTTTTATTGTTTTAATTTGCCAGAGGGCTGCTTTTAGGCTCACCATAGAGAACGAGAGGAAGAGACAGAGAGACAGTTTCTCCTTCCAGGATTTGGGACATGCACACACACTCAGCATGTTATCCAAGCCACTATGTCTGGGACTCGAACCCCACAGTTGGTCTTGTGTGATCCAGCCACCCCAACCACCATCCCACTGGCTGGCCCCAAGGGATGTTTTTTTAAATTTATCATCTTAACAATTTTTGTAAGCTTATTATTATTATTATTATTACTATGAAAGTGAGAGAGCAAGAGAGAGACAAGTACCCTCAACAAGGCCTTGTGCTGGGATCACCACCCCTCTCCCCCGCCCCCACCTCCCTGCCTTTCCAGGTAGTCAGGATCCTGGGTGCAAGCATCTGGCATGTTCAGATTGACCAGGGTCCTGATCCTGAGATCTTCCAAATGGGTCTAGCATTGCCAAAATGTGCACTACTGTTGCACCACCTAGCTGGCTCATTGAGGGGATGCTCTGTTTGTAAACAAATGGGAATGGGGGTAGCTAATGGAGCAAGTGAATCCAAAACTGAAGTAGAACTTAGACATGGAAAGCATTTTATAATATTTCTTTTTCATGAATCCATAAAACAAAATTATATCTAAGGTGCTTCAGATTTTAAATGAATTTTTATATAAGACACAATCTATTATTTTTCAGCTATTTTGCAAGATCATTAATGATCATTGTAACATTGTATTTCACTGTGCAATAATGCGGCAGGTTGCTGTTGATTAAGTATACTCCTTGTACCAGGCACCATGGAGGGTTCTTAGTCTGTGTTTATTTCAGTTAATCCTCATGATAAGCCTATAAAGTGGATATTATTATTCTTCTTAAAATAAGAAGCACTGAATCAGAGACTTACATAGGCAAAAATCTAAACTTGTGAAATTGACCATTCCCCTGTAAGACTGGCTAGAATGGGTAAAATTTACTAAAAGAATATGAAAATGTTGTATTAAAGTATTCAAATGGATGAACTGCAAAGCTCAGCTTATATTGCAGAGCTTATGTTATGGTAATGCACCCTGTTTGTAATGGAACTAGACTTGTGGAGAGCTCTCGAGTCATAGAGAAGTGAAATCCCAGCGCTGAGGTTAGCTATGTGCCAGGAGCAAGTTACAGAATCCCGGGCCCCAGTGTCGCTACAACACATGTAAAGAGAATACCACTTCTCAGGGCACCGTCAGAGCTAAGTGAAATGACACATGGAACCCTTAGCCTCGTACTCTCTACATGCATATCGATAAGTGCATGTGTGGATTGCATATATTTACATTCCAACATATATATTCAATGTAGTGTGTGCACATGCTCCCTCTGGACACATGTACATATGAGGACACTTCAAAAAAGTTCATAAAAATGAAATCAAAAGATACAAATTAAAATATTTATTTTATATCTTAAGATAAGCTCCATCAAGGTCAAGACACTTCTGTAAAAAATGACACCAGCCCGTTAGGCCATCCCTAAAGAACTGAAGGTACTGGGAATTTAACTATCTCATTACAGTCTTTTTTTTTTTTTTTTTTAACATTACTAACTGAAAAAAACAGGTGCCCTTTAAAAATCTTTTTTTTTTAATTAGCAAAAAAAAAAAAAAAAAAAAAGTAATAAGAACCAAATAAGGACTGTAAGTGGATACATAATTGAACAGCATTTCTCCGGTTGAATTAGAGGAATAAGCAGGAGTATTGTGATAAAGAAGAACTCTCTTGGTGAAACTTTCCTGGAAGTTTTTCTGATAAAACTTCATCTAACTCTCTCAAAATACTCTCCTAATAAGCAGATGTTATTCTGTGCTTCCCCCCCACACACACACCCCCCAGAAAGTGAATAAACAAAATGCCCTGAGCATCCCGAACACTGCTGCCCTGGCCTTTGCTCTTGACCAGTCTGATTTGGCTTTGACCGGACCTCTTTCATCTCTTGGGAGCCATTGCTTTGCCTGTGCTTGGTCTTCACAATTATAGTGGTAAAGCCCTGTGTCATCTCCTGCTACCATTCTTCACAGAAATGCCTCAGGACCTTAGGAACCAGCAGTTAGCGCAATGGCTATGTCGCTGGACTCCCACGTAGTCGACCGCGGTTCGGGTCCCGGACCTGGTGACTTAAAACTCACGCAGGGCGCGTGTGCGTGTGTGCCCAAGATCCCGAGAGGAGAATGGAGGAGAAGGGATTGCGGCGTGACCATCCCCCCTGGGGGGTGATTTCTCGCTTTCTGTCTCTATGTCTCTCTCTGTCTGTCTGGCAAGTGCACGCGCCCTATAGCGAAAACCTCTCAAAAAAAAAAAGAAAAAGAAAAAAAAAAAGAAATGCCTCAGGACCTTGATCCCACTCATTAGAAATTACCAGCGAAAGCTCTGCTCTTGTTAGCAGCTGATCCAGGCACATAGTTTATGTGTCATCGAGCACAAAGTTTGCTCCACCTTAATTTTTCAGTCAGAATTGTGAAACCGAACCAATTGAAATATCTGTGATATAGATTATTGTTTCTGCTGTTAGTTATCAGTCCTTTTCAAGAGGGGCACAAGACAGATTTTTTTCCTTGATGATCGATGTGGATGGGCTCCTACTGCAGGAGTCATATTCAGCATCATCTCATCCCTCTTAAAACAAGTTATCCATTGATACATGGCTGATTTCTTTGAGACATTGCTCCCATAAACTTTTTATAAAGCATTAATAATTTCGCCATTCTTCCATATACTCTTCACATATTTGATGGTAAATTTGATTTTGCTTTAATTTTAACAGAAATTCATGTTGCTCCAACAGGAGCACGTTTCAAATTGATGTCTCATCCTTCTTAGTGATGCAAACATGGAACCTCTCAAACACATTATAACAAGTTAGTATGAACACATTTTGGTGCAAAAAATTTATATCTATACATAGTTTTTTATATGATTTTTTCTGTGAACTTTTTGAAGAGTGTCGTGTGTGTGCATGTGCGTGTGCGTGTGTGTGTGTGTGTGTGTGTGTGTGTAGCAAGCAAGTTAGAGGCTGGCTCTTGGGCTCTCCAGTGGACATCAAGGCTGTCCAAAAAAGGCTCAGCCTCACAGAGAAACAATAGCCATACACTGTAATAATCAAAACTTTTGCATTTCAAAAAGATTTAGAGGGTGGAATCAGTAGGTGGTGTGGTCATTAAGGTGCTGAACTTCCACATGGTCAACCGTGGTTTGAGGCCCAGGCCTGGTAGCTTAAAAATCATTCCGGGTGCATGTGCATGCAATGCCTAAAATCCCCAAAGGAGAACAGAGGAGAAATGAATTGCAGCATGGCCACCACCACCCCCCCCCCCCCCCCCCCCCCAGGAGAATGACTTCTCACTTGTCCTCACACTCTCTCTCACTCTCTCTCTCTCTCTGGTGAGGGCATGTGTCCTATGATAAAAACCTAAAACAGGGAACCAGCAGTTAGCGTAATGGCTATGTCACTGGACTCCCACGTAGTCGACCGCGGTTTGTGTCCCAGACCCAGTGGCTTAAAACTCACGCCAGGCGCGTGTGCGTGTGTGCCCAAGATCCTGAGAGGAGAATGGAGGAGAAGGGATTGCGGCGTGACCATCCCCCCTGGGGGGTGATTTCTCGCTTTCTGTCTCTATGTCTCTGTCTGTCTGTCTGGCGAGCGCACACACCCTATAGTAAAAAAACCTCTCCAAAAAAAAAAAAAAAAAAAAAAAAAAGAAACCTAAAATAAAAGAAAAGATTTGGGGGAAAGTTGGTTGTGGATCTTTATAGAGTGGCCAGTTTACAGAGACTTCAGAGTAACACAATAACAAGATCTCTATGTATTATATTGCCTAACTATAAAAATAAAATCATGACAGTCAGTTAATCTGGTTGGAAATGCTTTATAAACCTAGCCGGGCAAAGATATTATCCTAGGAGTACTGACTAGGACGTTGGAAGTCTGTTGAGGACAATTCCTGTTCAATTTTCTGTTGATAAAAGAAGGCAGGGGTACAGCAGTTATGAGCGTGGACTTCAGAGCCACGCAGCCTCAGTTCACATACTAGTGGACTAGCCGTGGAGCTCTAAGCAAGGTAATCAGCTTTCAGTTCTTCCATTACCTGATGGGTTCCATTCCCAGTAGATACTGCTGTGAGAATTAAGTGAACAAAGCACTCACAGCACTGCGTGGCCCGGCGTTGACGCTCCCTAGACATTGGTTGGATGGAGACCAGGTGCTAAGCTAGTCCTCCTGGTGGGTTCATCTCAGTGCCTGGAAGATGCATAGGACGTTTTCCAAGCTTTCTCTCAGCTTTGATAGGAGTCAATCCAGTTTTTATTGGATGATAAAAGTTTGTGAGTTTCTAACCATGTAACTGTTTTAAAAATTAGCAGATGGATAAGAATTTCAGGTGTTTAGGAGCTCAAACTCTTGTGAGTGGAGAGACTCTGTCATGAGAAATCCTTAGGATTTGCTTCAACTGAACCCAGAGCTGCCTTCCCTCACTTTCTGCAGGACACTTAGCCGTCTCCCTCATTTATATTTTATAACTTGACACATCATAACTGTCCATATTTGCAAATATAGTATGATTTTTATGTATATGAATACACTGTGGACTGACCAGGTCAAGGTAATTAGCATATCCATCCCCTCAAGCAGTCCTTGTTCCTCGGCATTGGATACGGTCAATCTTGTAGCTGTCTTCAAGTGGACTTTTTTTTTTTTAAGTCTCTTTCTTGTGGACTTCCCCAGCACCCTGTCATTCATCAGTGCCTATAATCTCCCCACTCACAAGAGTTTGAGCTCCTAGAAACCTGAAATTCTTATCCATCTGCTAATTTTTAAATAGTTACATGGTTAGAAACTCACAAACAAAGCAATTAATAACATCACTGGGTCATATTACCCCCCTGAGCCTATATGCGTAAGCAGGAGGGTGAATTATGCCCTTGTTCATTTAGGCTGTGTCTCTAGAATATCGACCCACACAAGAGTGGAAACGCAGGTGGGCATTCTTTTAGATCCTGTCCAAACTAGACACCTAGTTCTCAAAACCTAGTTCTTCATCTGACAATAAACTCTTTCTCCAAGTTCGTCTGACATTATAGTTTACTTTTAAAGTCCTGTACTTGCTTATTTTTTCTCCATTATGCATAAATTAATTTTAGTTTATAAATGGATGAATTATTTGGCACATATTTCCTGATGACCCGTCATTCTCGGTCCTGGGGTGCAGCAGTAAGCAAGTAGACCAGGTCCATGTTTCCCTGGAGCTGATGTTCTCTGACTATGTGATCTGGGCACACATGGTACTTTCTTTGTAAGTGAGATCAAAGTTTTACAAGGGTAAAGAGAATGCTTCTTAGTCTTCTTTGTGGTAATGGTAATAGATTTTGTTATTCTTGGTACTACTGGGGTTAGTATTTAGTGACGAGAGGAATTCTGCCTTCTATATCTTGGAAATCCTCAATGTTACAAGGAAAAATACAGATAGAATGATTCCTTGCAATTTGCTTTGAAAATATTTCTTCTTCTTTAGCATTTCTTATGATAAAAGTACTGCTGGAATAAAACATTAAGATGTGTATATCAGAGGATAAACTTTAACTCAGAACATGGAAACATTCCAGCTGGGAAAGTGGAAACATGGTGGTATCCATGACTTCCGTATGGGGAGAGCTACCTATTCAGTCTGGTTTCAACTTGGAAGTTGGTGTTATGGCTCATTCTCCCCATGCAAGCCAGGAGATTCAGAACAGAGGCTTCTGGAAAGCATAAATAGAGTAGATATATCACAGGTTATTGTGAGGAGCTTAGTGTATGGAAACTTTTGTAAAAATGAAGCTAATTAATCTATCCGATTTAACAAGTGCTTGCCAAGAGCCTTCTCTGTGATGAGCTTTGTACCAGGTACTCCACGAAGGGTGAGTTTGGGAGTGCGGATTTTAAATAGGCTACAACTGCTTTTGATTTAAAGTGTGAACTTGGGCTAGCTAGGGATAAAATTAATAATTATTATGCAATAGTTACAAAGCCCTGATATAAAGAAGCAATAATCCCAATATATCCTGAAGTGACCAAGAACAGTTAGAGACATAACAAGAGGATGAGCGAGGACTAGGATCTAAGAAAGTAAAAATAGCTCTAGTGAGTACCAGCTTTGAGGGTGGTGATTGGGGTAACTGGATCCCACATGACCAATTGCGTTGTTAATGTCTGGACCTGGAAGCTTGAGAAACATGTCGTGTGTGTGTGTGTGCGCGCGCGCACACGCCCAAAATCCCAAGGACATTGGCAAAAAGGGAATGCAACATGGTCAATACTAGAATTTTATTAGGTACTTGTGAAAAGTAATGAACAATCTCACATAATCCTTGTTCTCACAATATTTTAATGAGAGGCAAGGAACAGATTACAAACTATTTTAGTCCCTTATAGTCCTGCCAACTGAAATACCTGAGTTTGGATGACTTATAAAGAAAGAGGTTAATTGAACTCAGGGTTTTTAAAGTCCAAGATCAAGAGGCTGCATTTGGTGAGGGTATTTTTGGTGGGGACTTCCTACAGAGCCCCAGGACAGCTGAGGGCATCAAATGGTGAGAGAGCAGGAATATGCCTACTTCTGTGCCCTTCTCTGTGTGTCTCCCTCCCCCCCCCCCCTTATAAAGCCATCAGGATTCAGTCATGGGGATCCCACCCTGATGACCTTATCTAATCCTGATTACTTCTCAAAAGCCCCACCACTTAACCCATATTTGGATTTGCTTTCTGCCATCTTAATACCTTCACAACACAACCAAATATCAACACATGAATTATGAGGGGACACATTTAAACCACAGCAGTAACAAATTATGATAGAGTGTGATAGTAAAAACTAAAATGTGGCAATAATTGGGAGTAATGGTGGGGGCATGTGGGGTTATTCCAAAAGTTCATGAAGAAAATACGTATTTTGTAAAAACTACACATGAATTAAAAAATTTCCTGCACCCAAATAAATTCATATTCTAATTCCAGTTTTCCATGAACTTTTTGAAGTTCCTTTGTATGAGGTGACAATCAAATTTAAACAGAACAGTTAAGGAGATGACAATTAACTTGGGAATTGAAAGAAGACAAAGACCCGACCTTTGGAATAAGAGAAGGGAGTAAAGAGATGATAAAACACTAAACAGATATATCTAAGTAAGTTGAATAGTACATGCAAAGGCCTTGGTGTGAGACAGAGCCACACATACAGAATTAAGGCCTCTATCTAGCAAGGAGTAATGACAAGGACAAATTACATGAAATGATCTGGAGAAATTAGGCTGAGTTCCCATCACACACAACCTTATAGGTCATGTTAGAGAATTAGCATTTCATTTTAAGCTCAATGAGTATCTATCAAAAGTTTTTAAGCAGAGATATAAGATACTTCCATCAAGTTTTTGAAAAATTAGCCAAGATGAGATAGGCTTTGATGAAGATGACTCAGTGGAGATGTAAAATGGTTAGTGATAGTACACAGAAACCTAGAATGATTGTTATTTAAGACAAATTTAATTTTCTCATCATCTAATGGGAGTTCCAGGGCTGAAATCATGGCTTCTTCAGCTCTTACCTCAACCTTTCCTAGAGAGCACTTCCATCCTGAAAATCATCTCATGGTCACAATACCGCTGATGCAGCCCTAGCCAATGTGCCTTCCCTCTGGGCAGGAAGAAGGAGGCAGAGCAAATAGTCTTCTACAGAGTCTATCCACCTTTTAAGGTTCTAATTTACTGAAGATCTGACTTACTGGAGGCCCCCATCTGTTCTTCTACATTCTATTTTTTTTAAGTTTCTACTTATTTATTTCTTCCATGAGCAGGACGAGCATACAGAGCATCCCTCAGTGTTTCTCCAGCCTTCAGCAAGCCTTGGGCAAAATGTGTCTGTTATATTGAGAGAGCTCTCTGGGCTTGCACTGGGAACCTTCCACGTGGGTTTGTTTCTCAGAGCTTTTCATTTTACTGTTGTGCTATCATCTGGCCACTACATTCTATTTATCAAGACCACAGCTACCTCAATATGTAAGAGTCTGAACATTGCCATTTTTCAGTTGAACACATTGCCATCCCCAACGAAATCAGAATTTTGCTGTAAAGATGAAGGTAATAATTGATATTGGGCAGGCATTGCTGAGTTTGTGAGCTATTTTGGAAGCAGAGTTTATAGACTTACTGAATTGGAACAGTGAATTGAAAGGAAAAGTGAGCAATCAAGATAGTAGCCACTGGGAATGAGGGAAGACCACGGCTGAGAAATCAGAAGTCCATGCAGGATATGTGAAGTTTAATATACCTGTTGAGATAGCTAATGGCATTGTTAAGCAATCATGGGAATGAAAACAAAAAAAGTCTAAACTAATGAAATTCCTGTTATAAAGATATAAATTTAGAATTGATCAGCGAGTTTGAAATTGAAGCTTTGAGTGTAGAGATTGCTTAGAAGAAGGGATATAAATAACAAACAGTGGTTGAGAGCTGAACCCTGAAAAGCTCCAATATTAAAGGATCCAGCAGGCCAAAAGGAACCAGCAGAAGAAACTGAATAGAGGCCAGTGATTTAGGCAAAACAAACAAACAAACAAACAAGGAGGTGTATATATCACAGCAGCCCAGAGTAGAGAAAAATTCAGGAAGGTTGGAAAACAACTTCTTCAAAGCTTTTGAGAGACTGAGAAAGTTGAAGACAAAGACATGTCTACTGGGTTTGGCAAATAGAAGTCACTGGTACTCTTTAATAGAATAGTTTTAGCTACCGAGAATGTAACAGCTGACTGAGGTGAGAAGTGAAAGGAAGATATTTCTTCAAGTTTGACTTGGGGCTCGAAATGATGTAACGGTTGTGTCATGGGACTCCCACATGGCCGACAGTGGTTGGATTCCTGGACCGGGTGTCTTGAAACACACTGGGCATGTGTATGTGTTTGCCTAAGATTCTGGGAAGAGAATGGAGGAGAAGGGATTGCATTGTGGCCATTCTCCCTGGGGGGGGGGGGGGGGGGGGGGGAGGGTTGCTTTATTACTTTCCCTCTCACTGTCTCTGTCTCCTTTCCTCTGGCAAGTAAATGTACCCTAAGATAAAAACTTCTACAAAGGTAAAAAGAAAGATGTTTGAGTTGAGCCAGCAGATGGCATAGTGGTTAAGGCTCTGGACTCCCACATGGTTGACTGAGGTTCAAATCCCAGACTCAGCAACTTGAAAATCACTCTGGATAAGTGTGTGTGCCTGCCCAAGATCCCAGTAGGATAGTGGAAGAGGAGGGATTGCATGACCAACCCCCCAGGGGGGGTGATTTCTCACTTTCCTTCTCACTGTTTCTCTCTCTCTCTCTCTCTTTCTCTCTCTCTCTCCTCTCTCCTCTCTCCTCTCTCTCTCTCTCCAGTGAGGGACAAGCCCTAAGACAAAAATGTCTTCAAAAAAAAAAGAAATGAGATGTTTGAGTTTGGAGGGGAGCAGAGCAATAGGCCAATTGCTGGAAAAAAAGACTAAGAATGAAGGAGATTGTGTTTGTGACTTTTTAAATTGGAAGATACTAGAAAATCTTTGTATACTGAGGGGAAGTACCCAGGAGGGAAAAGAAAAAGGTTAATGAAGAAGAAATGGTGCAAATGAACTGGGATAAAACACTCAGAAGTTAGCACAGAGTCAGTATCAATAAAGGTACCTACAATTATTCTATTGACATGGTAGGTCAGCATAATATTTATGTAAGGCCTTGGTTACTAAGGATATTTCATTCCACAGTGAACAACAGATCTTACTTTAGCCTAAATTTAAAATAATGAAAAAAAAAATAGTAATTAGAAAAATAAGAAAAATTCTAATTGATATAATAAACAAAAAAGCACTAAAAATCTATTATCTCTCCCTTCCTAGATAGATTAATTCGAACTCTCAAAACTAAAGTTTCTTCCTATTTTTCCAGTAATTCTATGCTGTCAGAAAAAGAAAAACATCTTTTAGTTACAAGGTTATAAGTTACATTAGAAGCAAACATACACTAAGAACAACAAACAAGTTTAGTTCATATTTTTAAAATAACATTTCTTCCAAACCAAAAGAAATGAGATTATTACTGAAATATTTTTAATAAAGAAAAGCACAAAAAGGAAAATAAATACTACGTCAAATCTCATTATCCAAGACCAGTAGGTGGTGTGGTGGTTAAGGCACTAAATTCCCACATGATCAACCACGATTCGAGTCCTTGATCCGACTTGAAAAACATGCCAGGGTGGGACCAGCAGTTGGTGTAATGGCTATGTTGCTAGACTCCCATGTAGTTGACTGCAGTTCAAGTCCTGGACCCTGTGGCTTAAACTCACGCCAGACACGCATGCTTGCGTGCCCAAGATCCTGAGAGGAGAATGGAGGAGAAGGGATTGTGACCTGGCCATCTGCCCTCGGGGAATGATTTATCACTTTTTGTCTCTCTGTCTCTCTCTGTCTTTCTGGTGAGTGCACGCACCCTATAGCAAAAACCTCCCCCCCCCAAAAAAAAAGAAAAAAAAAATGCCAGGAGCATGTGCACAGGTGTCCAAAATCCTGAAAAGAGAATGCAGAAGAAGGGATTGAGGTGTGGCCATCCCCACTGGGTAGTGATTTTTCACTTCCCCTTTCTCTCTGTCTCTCTTTATCTCTCTCTGGTAAACACATGCTCCCCAAGGCAAAAAATTCTAAAAAAATAAATTTAAAAAAAAAAACCCTCATTATCTAGAGGTTAATATTATGGTATATACCTTTCCATTTTTTTAATTTAATATTTTATCTTTAAGAACCAGGCTTACCCTATACACACAGTTTGGTAAAATATTTTCCCCTAACAATTTATTACAATTAATTCTTCTCAAATTATTAAATATTCTTCTGTAATATTATCAGTGTATATCACAATAGATTTAGCTAACCACAATTTTTTGAACACTGATGTTTTATTCAATTTACTGCCTTATAAATAAATTTTCAATGTCTATTTAACAACCTCTCAAGAATAATAATTCAGGGACCAGCAGTTAGCGTAATGGCTATGTCGCTGAACTCCCATGTAGCCGACCATGGTTCGAGTCCCAGACCCGGTGGCTTAAACCCACGCCAGGCGCATGTGTGTGCATGCCCAAGATCCCGAGAGGAGAATGGAGGAGAAGGGAATGCAGCGTGGCCATCCCCCCTGGGGGGTGATTTCTCGCTTTCTATCTCTCTGTGTCTTTCTGGCGAGCGCACGCATCCTATAGCAAAAACCACTCAAAAAAAAAAAAAAAAAGAAGAAGAGTTCAATGATTTTGTTTTTACTCATAATAAAATATGTTAATTAATAAAATTGCTATTGGGGTATAGAAAATAGTTATAAAGATTAGGGACCAGCAGTTGGCATAATGGCTATGTCTCTGAACTCCCACATAGTCGACCACTGTTTGAGTCCCAGACCTGGTGACTTAAACTCATGCCAGGCGCATGTGCATGTGTGCCCAAGATCCTGAGAGGAGAAGGGATTGTGACATGGCCATCACCCCCTGGGGGGTGATTTCTCGCTTTTTGTTTTTCTGGTGAGCACAGAAAAAACCTCTCCAAGAAAAAAATAAAAAGATTAACGTTTGGGCTTGCCAGTGGCATGGTAGTTAAGGCTACTAAATTCCAAATGGCAAACTGGCAGTTTGACTCCTGGGTCCAGTGACTGGGCACATGTGTGTGCATGCCCAAAATCCTGAAAGGAGGGAGAAATGGAGAAAAAAGGATTACAGCATGACTATTCTCCATGAAAGGTACTTTCCTACTTTCCCTGCACTCACTGGCAAAATGAGAAAATAGAAAAGTTAAATTTAAATTCAGTGAATTTGTAATTCTATCATCATAAAGAATGAAGTACACTCCAAACTGTCTCTCTGAAATTCTTTTGTACTTTTTTCTCTTGGGGGGGGGGGGGGGGGTTGTAATATTGACATTTCTTTTAAAATTCTTAAAATTTTCTTGTTTTCTTGCATTTAACTACTATAATCTTTATAGCATATAAAATGAACTTTCCCAGTATAAATACATTGCTTTCTTTTTTTTTTTTTTGGTATGTAGTTTTGGTGCACAGTGTGTGTGCTCACCAGAGACAGACAGAAAAAGAGGAGAAATGAGAAAGCATCCCCTAGTGGGGATGGCCATGCAGAAACCCCTTCTCCTCCATCCTCTTCTCAGGATTTTGGGCACACAAGTGCATGTGCCCTACATGCTTTTCAAGACACCAGTTTGGAACTTGAACTATAGAGTTGTTCATATGGGATCCAGCTGCCTTAATCTCTGGCCCTAAAATTCTTAAAGCAAATGTTTTAAAAATTAGCTCTTTTGAAGTTCTGTACTGACCTGGACTTCAGATATTTAAAGTTTTTTGTTGTTGTTTTCTGTTTTTGGAGAGGTTTTTGCTCTAGGGCGCATCTGCTTACCAGAAAGACAGAGAGAGACAGAGAGACAGAAAGCGAGAAATCAGCCCCCCGGAGGGTGGCCATGCCACAATCCCTTCTCCTCTATTCTCCTCTCGGGATCTTGGACACGCATGCACACACACCCAGTGTGAGTTTAAGCCACTGGGTCTGAGACTTGAACTGCAATCGACCACATGGGAGTCCAGCCACATAGCCATTACGCCAACTGCTGGTCCCAATTTAAAGTTTCAACTTCATTACAGATACAGTCCACTACCAAAAGTTGCTTCTGGGTGTGTCTTATTACTTGACTGAATATCTAATTTTTTTTTTTTTTTTTTTTTTTTTTAGATTTTGCCATAGCGTGTGTGTGTGCTCACCAGAAAAAAAGAGAGTTACGGTGAGAGGAAAAGTGAGAATTCATCCCATTCCAGGGGAGATGGCCACATCACAATTCCTTCTCTCTCATTCTCCTCTTGAGATTTTGGGCACATGCCCAGCGTGAGTTTCAGGAGGCCAGATCTGGGACTTAAACTGCGGTCAGCTGTGTGGGAGATCCAGCACCTTAACCACTATGCCACTTGCTACCCCAAATGAATACTTTGAAACTACAGAGATCATATATTGTTTAGCTATCTTTTTCCATGGTACCACCTAGCCTAGAGACAAGTGTGTACTTGAGAACAAAGTCATGCTCAACTGTTGTACAGAGCTAAATGTATCCTTTTGTTGAAACATAATCCCCATTTGCAAAGGTGTTAAGAGGTGAGGGTTTTTTTGGTTTTTTTTGTCTTTGTTTTTTTTGAGAGGTTTTTGCTATAGGGCACATGTGGCTCGCCAGAAAGATAGAGAAAAACAGAGAGATAGAAAGTGAGAAAATCAACCCTGGGAGTGATGGTCATGCTGCAATCCCTTCTCCTCCATTCTCCTCTTGGGATCTTGGGCACACACGCATACGCACCCGGCATGAGTTTAAGCCTCTGGGTCCAGGACTCGAACCACAGTCAACTACATGGGAATCCAGTGGCATAGCCATTACGCCAACTGCTGGTCCCAAGACGTGAGGTTTTTAGGGAATCAGTTGATTCATGAGAGTTCTACCTTCATGAATGTATTAGTGCCTTTTTAAAGGACTGGAGGGAGGTATCTTATGTCCTCTTCGACCTTTCTCCATGTGAAGGCAGGGCAAGAAGGCACCATCTTAGAATATCAGACCCTTACCAGGCACAGAACCTGCTGCACCCTGATCTTGGACTCACGGCCTCCAGAACTCTGAGAAATAAGCTTCTTTTGTTTATAAATTACCAGTGCATGGTATTTTGTTATAGCAATACAAGCAAACCAAGATAAATATGTACCAATTTTAATAGCTGCAATGTTTGTGATTTTTACTTTCCTCAAAACAAAGATGAGAGTTCTAGATACAGTACAAAGAAAATTATTTAAGATCTTTCTAGAAAAATTCTCAAAATGGTGATGATAAGAATTTTAAATGTTCTGGGACAGCCAGTGGCATGGTGGTTAAGTTGGCTAGATCCCACATAGTCAACTGCCTGGTATCAGTTCCAGACCTGCTGGTTTGAAAAACATGCCAAGTGCATGTATGTGCAATGTGGATTCTTGAGCAGATGCTGGACCAATAAGGACTTACTGGAAAAACTGGTGGTAGATATCTGAATAAAGTCTGGAGACTAGTTAATAATTTTACACCAAAGTAATTTCTTAGTCTTTATAACTGCACCGTGGTTGTACAAAGTACTATTTTTGCAACTTTATTTTATAAAATCTTTTTATTTTGGAATAATCTCAGATTTAGAGAAAAGTTGCAAAATAATCATAAACAACCACCATTTGCCGTCTGGCTCCCTAAAATGTTAGAAGATCCAGGCAACATTTCACAGTATTTATTTTGAATCTATAAATAAAAATAACTATTATTATTATTTTTTAGAGAGATTTTGCTACAGGGCATGTGAGCTTGCTGGAGAGACAGAAAGACAGAAAGCGAGAAATCACCTCCTGGGGGGGATGGCCACACTCCAATCCTTTCTCCTCCATTCTTCTCTTGGGATTGTAGGCATGCACATACATGTGCCTGGCATGAGTTTTAAGTCATCAGGTCCAGGACTCGTACCGTGGTCTACTCTGTGGGAGTCCAGAGACATAACCATTATGCCATCTGCTGGTCCCCTGAATGTTACTAAAACAAAAAAGATATGGAAACATAGCTACACTTGAGTACATGACAAAAATCAGCATCAGATGTGTAAAGGTATGTATTTCTATTTAGTTCCAAGTAGAGTTTTGACTTTAAAAAACAGTAAATTAATCTGTACCACTGAGGCTGTATCTAAAAATAGTAAGATTGCTTTACAATATTTTTCTTTGTTTAAGCTGAGTTCTTATGAAGTGGCTTAGTTTCAGAGTCTAATAAGAAATGCTTTCTTCTTTTCCTCCAAATCCCCAAAACTGAAGTGCACGAACCCCAGTGAATTTTGTCATTAGAGCTACCTAGAAGCCACATGTATTCAAGAAAGTAGTTCCACATATTAATTTATGTGAAAATTGATAAAGCAACAAGAAACATCCAGATGGATGTTTATATGGAATGTCTAAACTTGACCATACAAAGTATTTCAATTCATTATGTGCTTAATACCCACCACTTTGATTACAGTCGTATTTAATTTTTAAATTTTAGAAGGTTTTATATTTTATAACATTAAGGAACACAAATATACAAGTTTTATAAACAAATCTGACCTGCCATCATGACCATCACTTTGTATTTGGGAAGCAGAAGCAGTTAATAAATAAGAGTTAAAAGTAGCAACAACAAAAACAGTAACAGCAAAATGAACATGGCAGACAAGTATTTGCAATTTTTCTTTTCTTTTTTTTTTTTGCTTCACAAAATATATCCCTAGGACTCAAATATTACTTTGTCAAATAAATGGCAAAATATTCCCAGACACTGGTGAAATTAGCTTGTAACGTTTAACTCTAAATTTTGCTAAAATTCTGCAGCCTTGCGAATGATTATTTACTTTTTTTGTTTTGTTTTGTGGCAAGGAAGTGTGTCTATTTCAACAATAAAGGGCACTGAGATTCTCTCAGTGATATTTTTCCCATACTAACTGGCACTAAAAAAGTAAAATTGTTCAAGGTTAATCAGCCTAATCTGAAGGAGAGGAAGTTTACCCCTCATTTCCCAACAGATTCTCTTTAATTTGGAAGTAACATTGACAGGTGGCCTCAACACTCAGGGCATTACAGACCACCTTGAAGGTCTCAGGGCCAGCAGCCTTTGAAGTCAGAATAATCAACAAGTCACCTGATACCCGATCAGACAGAATGGCCCCACCGAGAAGGCCATCTCTCAGGTAGACTGATTGTCTACCCAACAGGGATAACTCGATACAGTGAGCTGAGCAAATTCATAGAGTCTAATGGGACGATGAGGTAGAAAGAACTGTTCATTAGGAACTGACTTTTCAGTGCCTTTACATTCTATAAAAACATTAATACATTTTCTTTCAAAAGTAGATAAGCATCTATGAACCTTTGGTAATAATAAAGGGAAGAAAAATTACTTTGTATCTTACGTGCAGATAGCCCCCTCCCCCTCTTCTTTTCCAGTAAATGGCAAATTATTTGATCCAGTATTCTGAATAAGATGCCATCTCAAATCATATATAGTCAAAGGAAAACAGTAATTATTTTTTTTCCGAGATGGACAAAGAAGATAGAGAAAAGAATTTCAATTTGGGGGAAGGGATTGATGTCTAACAGAACAAAATTAATTTTTCTGAGCATTTGGTGTTGTCTACTGTCTGAAAGTTTCCATTTTTCATACTTGCTTCTGATTGCATTTACTGAATTTTTAGTTGGGTTATGCACTCCATTGAGCAGGTAAAGCATGTTTTGTTTTGTTTTGTTTTGTCACCAATCTGTTCTTTTCAAGTGAAGAGTAATTTGTAGCTACATAGTGTGCTCAGGAAGGACCTAACACCATTTACATGTACATCTGTGACTTTCATATTGTCAATGTTTGCACCAGTTTAACTTAATACAACAGTTTTTGGGTCTTTCTATATTTCATACATTAGACCAAGTGCTCCAAAGGGAACTCCTTGAATTGTAGTGACTTTCTCAGTAATATTTACAAATATTAACATCACAAGCACATCTCCCTAAAGCGGGTAATATATATATATATATATATATATATATATATATATATATATATATATTTTTTTTTTTTTTTTTTTTTTTTTTTTTTTTTTTTTTTGCTATAGGGCGTGTGCGCTCGCCAGACAGACAGAGAGAGACAGAGACAGAAAGCGAGAAATCACCCCCCGGGGAGACGGTCATACCACAATCCCTTCTCCTCCGTTCTCCTCTTGGGGTCTTGGGCACGCACGCACACGCACCTGGCATGAGTTTAAGCCACCGGGTCCAGGACACAAACTGTGGTCGACTACATGGGAGTCCAGCGACATAGCCATTACGCTAACTGCTGGTCCCCAAAGCGGGTAATATATCTGACATCCTTTCCATGGCTGCAGGTGCTGCAGTTCCTGGTTTGTAAGAATACCTGAACTTCTAGCATAGGCATATGTTCCCCTCAGCAAGGAGCGTTCTCACAATTCACTAGGTAATGTTGGAGGGAAATACTGCGGCTACTAAAACGTCCCTAATCTTCCAGACTCCCTCGAGAAGCTCAAATGTAATGAAGGAAGAGAGGAAAGGTGAAAGGAATAGAAAGGATTAATCCATTAATTTGAATCAGCATTGGGAATGTTCCAGAACTGAAGACTTGCCCCTCTGTGATGGCTAGATTCCCTGACAGTTCTGCTTATTGGTGAGGTAATGGTTGCTAGGTAGCATCCTGGAGGTTAAACACAGGTTCTGGAGGGAGGCCATGATTCTAGTTCCAACTCTCCACTTGTAGTTGATTAAACTTCAGATGATTACTTCACTTTTCTGTCTCAGTTTCCTCATCAGTAAAATATCATACTGACATACCTGCCACATTCTCAGAGGCCCTATTGTGTCACTGTTGAGTCCCTGAAATTTTAAGGTGAACAAGATCATTCTCATAAGGTGCTTAGCAGGTAGCTTGATACAGAATCAATGTTCTGAATCAATATCTCGTGGCTTCTGTTTTTCTTTGGAAATGTTCAAGTTTTCTTAAGAGATACTTGGCAAAGCATTTTGTATTTTCCTGACTTACTGTCACTGTTATTTTTGTTACTGTGTTTTGTTAAGCTATTATGACTTTTCCTCTTCTCCTTACATCCCTAAGTTCTAGAACTCAAGAAAGATGTGTAATTAGTAGGTGAATCTGGACCATTCGTGATTTTCCATCAGTGAGTAGGAGAAAGTGTTGCAAAGGTCGCCTTGATTGCTGGACAGCTGCAGCCACATGCAGATCTGAGCAGCGGGAGAAAAATTGTGGTTTGGGAAAATTGACTGAGAACAATATGCTAAGAACGTTGACTAGATAGAAAAGTCAATGACAGAGGCTATTAAAATATTCCAGGGGTTACCTAGAGGGCAAAGGGGTAAACCATAGAAAGAGCATAGTGAAAATGGACAGTTTCAAGAAATGAACCAGAAGGTCCTACTATTTAAAATTAGCACCAAGAAACATGAAGTATTTAGGAGAAAATAAAATTTAACACAATATATGCAAGATCTGTATGCTGAAAACTACACTGATGCCAGAAGTCAAAGAAAATGAAAACAAATGAAGATACATGTCATTTTCATTTATTAGAAGGCTCAATATTGTTAAGTTCTTAAATTCCTAAAACTAATCTATAGATTCAATGCATTCCCAAATAATATCCCAGCAGGAGTTTTGGTAAATATCAACAAAGCTGAGAAACCTTTTTTCTTTTTTTTTTTGGTATAGTGCACGTGCGCTCGCCATAAAGATAGAGAGAGACAGAAAGATAGAAAGCATGAAATCACCCCCCAGGGAGGATGGCCATACCGCAGTCCCTTCTCCTTCATTCTCCTCTTGGGATCTTGGGCAGGCACACACACACGCCCACCAGGTCTGGGACTTGAACCGCGGTCGACTACATGGGAGTTCTGTGACATAGCCATTACGCTAACTGCTGATCCCCCAAGAAACTTTTTTTAAAAGAAAAAAAAATCTTGGAAATGAAAAACAGGGGTGATGGCCACAGCACAATCCCTTCTCCTCCATTCTTCTCTCGGGATTTTGGGCACGCACACGTGCCCAGTGTAGGGTTAAAGCCACCAGTCTGGAACTCAAACTGGTGGCTACGAGGGAATCCAATGATATAGTCATTACTTCACCTGCTGGGCTCAGGTGAAGATTTCTTATATGTGACACCCAAAGTATAATCCACATGAGAAAAAAAATTAGGTAAAGCAAACTATATCAAAATGCAGGGACTCCTATAAAAGATACCCTTAAGATAATTTTTTTAATCCATAAACTAGCAGAAAATATTTGCAAATCATGTATTTCCAGGAGGGAATAGACTTGTGAATGTAACAGATAGGGCCAAGGGATTCATAGAGCAGGAGAGACTGAAGATGTTGGAGGAGGACGAGATGGGAATGAAAATTGGCCCCCATGAAGATGGAAAGACATGGAGGTCAGCCTTTGAGAAAGGGCATGGGTGGAGGCCAGATGGCAGGGTGAGGCAAAAAGCCATCCCCTGTAAGGCTATCTCACTTGGAATAGCTCTTGGTTGGAGTCCAGAGACCTCCCTGAGCATGCTGGGCACATGCTTCCCCATGATCCAGGGCTGGCTAATGACTGCAGGTCGCAGTATCACCCCCTAGTGCAAGTACTATCTTTCTCTCTCTCCCTCTCTCTTGCTTACAGAAGAAATAAGCACAATTAGAATTTTTTTAAAAGAAAATGTGGGGACCTCTTTTCTCTTGAGACATAGGGAATGTCTGGAGATAATATAATGAGACTGAAATAGCAAGGGCAAGGGAAAGGGCTGAGATGACCCCCAGATGGCCTGTGAATGCCATTCCTTTGTCTCTAGGGTGATTAATAGATATTATGAACAGGTGTCATACAGCACTATTTTGTGTGTGGTGATGTCAAAATGTTGAGTCACAATTCTGTTTTTGTACTTCTGATTCTACTTTCTTTGATAAACTTGCCCTGGCTCAGTGATGGATCCAGGAAGGTGTTAAACTAGCAGCCTTCTGTGGGCTCAGGAAAGAATAGGGGTCTTCGTACATTTGCAAACACTAAACTGTGATGGAAATATGGAAGTGTTTTTCTTTTCACCAACCCGTTTTCTCCCCAAGGTAACCAAGGTTTAGTCAAGTGTCACCCTGAATAATTCAGGGATAACATGCATGCTCCAATGTTAATAATGAGTAAAAAATTGGGGACCAGCAGATGGCATAGTAGTTAAGGCACTAGACTCCCACGTGACAGACCAGGGTTTGAGTCCTGGACCCAGGGGCTTGAAACTCATGCCAGGCACATGTGTGTGCATGTCCAAAATCCCGAAAGGAGAATAGAGGAGAAAGGATCACAGTGTGGCCATCCCCCCCGGAGAGCGGGGGGTGAGTCCTCACTTTCTGTCTCTGCTGTTCTCTGTCTTTCTAGTCAGCACACACACCCTATAGCAAAAATCACTAAAATAAATAGTCATAATGAGTAAAAATAATGTTTGAATGAATTGAATTTTACTTCTAGATGTAAAAGTACATTTGTAACTTTCATTCAGACAGGATTTTTGCATATATAACTTGTGGCAACAAAAACAAAACATCCAAAAAGAAAAACAGGAAAAAAAAAAGTGTTCTGAGATTGCTCTGACTATTCCTAAGCTGTTACTTAATGAAGGTTATTTTAAAATCCATTTGTGAAGCTATTGACCACTGACAGTGAAGCCATAGAAACCAATTTGTAATGGTGTTTGGAATTGGAGGCTTGGGATATAAATGTTCAACATCAGCGAACTCGCAGCAATTTTTCACAAAAAGGTCTAAGGATTGATGAAATTTGACATATGTCATACAATGTTTGCCAATTAAATAAAACCCTACCGAGACACACATAGAACATTAATTGAAAAAATAACACCTGCCCTAAGGAGACTACAAGAATCCTTGTGATTCCCATTACCTCTAATTGGAATCAAACAGCAAAATCCCTGGCCTCCGATTAGGTATTCATGTCACGGATGACATTTGTTTTTCCTCCGCTGATATTTTCAAATCATCATATGAGAGGAAAAATATTTCAGAACTCTCTTAGTTCAGTGCTCTAGCCTTGTTTTGTGGGACGACATTCAGAAGCCAAGCGAAGCCCTTTCTCCACATAACCTTTAAAGCCATGTGGCAAGACAAAAGGCGACTCAGGTAATTGTGGCTTTTCTTCTAAGCCATCTTGTGAATGGGAAAGTGCTGTGGCAGAGAAAAAAAAAAAAGAGAAGCGTGAATTTCCACACTTGTGAGTAGTAAATAAAGAAAGTAATCACTTTATGGTTTCCATCCTTAAATGGAAACAAAATGGCTTCACCTTTGACTCACAGTAATTTTGTCCATCCCATCAGACTCCTTTCCAGAGGCTGAGCACTTTCGGATCTGGGAATGATTTAGTACAGCGAGAATGAGAGGCAGAACGTGTCCAAATGCCTTTACTGAAGTTGACAACGAAGGCTGCTAAGCTGAAAGCTGAAATTTATAACAATTTTAAAGCTACCATGGTATTTATTTCATAAATTTGCCTAGTTGGGGATTAATTACTCTATTGAGAAGTATTACCCTTGGGAATTCCTTCCCTGGCTATTTGAATAGTGAAGAATTAAAGTAACAAGGCTTACTGGCTGAAATACAATTCAGTGACTGCCCTAGCCTATACAATAGCAAACATCTGAAGGAAACCTAAAAAGAATACAATAAATTACCCAAGATATTTAGCCTATCCAATATCCAAATATGCAAAACTATATGCACAATAACTTCCTTGTAGTACGATCCTCAGGACCCACTGGCATTTCCTATGAAGAAATTATGATAAGGAATATTTTGGATATAACCAACCAGAAGAACAAAATCGTTCCCTGAGAATGATTCTAAAATTAGAAAGCAAAAAGATTAGATATAGACATACATTTAGGAATCAGCCTTAGGGAGGAACTATGCAAACAAATAAATGTCCCTACCTGTGGAACATAAAGACCAGCAGGAGGTCAAGGCTACATCACCACGTAGATGCTGATGAGTAGTTGGACCACTCCCTCACACACCTGCCATCACCCTCCTCTTGTTGGAGAGGGTTTTTTGTGTGTTTGTTTTTTTGTTTTGTTTTGGGTTTTTTGCTATAGGGCACGTGCTCTCACCAGAAAGACGGAGAGAGAGAGAGAGACAGCGAGAAATCACCCCCCGGGGAGGATGGCCACGCTGCAATCCCTTCTCCTCCATTCTCCTCTTGGGATCTTGGACATGCAAGCACACGCGTGCCCGGCGTGAGTCTAAGCCACCAGGTCCGGGACTCGAACCACAGTTGACTACATGGGAGTTCAGTGATATAGCTGTTACACTACCTGCTGGTTCCCATCACCCTCCTCTTTATAACTGTCCGACATCACCTTCATGTAATATCTGTGCTTCTCGCCACACTCCTATAAGGAAGCTCTGTAGGAGCAGGTGTTTTGTTTTACTCTTATTGAGCCTTAATCATGGCTCACAATGCAGTAGTGAGGGAAAATTCCGGGGAAAACACTCATGGTTGGTGAATGAGGCAGACAAAAGAAGACAGAAAAGAGATAAGAACTGGGAGGAAAACTGTAAGAAGAATCGTAGGAAGCAGGTGGCCCCCTGCTGACAAGTGAGGCTGAAAGGTATAGAAATAGAAAAATATAGAAAAGACTATATTAGAAGGTCTTCCAAAAGTTCATATGGAAAATGAATATTATAAAAAAAGTAGACATGGATTTCAATTTTTTACAAGTTCAAAATGAACTTGTACTTTAATCCACTTTCTATGAATTTTTTTTCAATTTGCCAGAGGGCCTGTGTACTCACTAGAGAGACACACAGAGAGAGAGAGAGGCAGGGAAGTGAAAAACACACCCCATGGGAGATGGCTATGCCACAATCCCTTCTCCATCTCTTCTCCCTCCTTTCAAGATGTTGGGCAGATATGCATATGCACCTAGTGTGTTTTTCAAGTCATGTGCTCAGCCACATAGGATCCAGCCACCTTAACCACTGCACCACTGGCTGACCCTCCATGAAGCAGTAAAGTCTCCTCCTATGTTAGGATGAAGCACTAGAGAGAGGCTTAGTGGAGCTAAGCGGTCCATGTCTCAAGTGGCTCAGCAAGCCCCCTCCTGAAAAGCAACTCCTAGTGGTCTTCCTTAACACTCATGAATCACCTTTGAGTTAAGGAAATATTTGTTAAATTATAATTTAAAAAACAGGGGGTAGGACCAGCTTTATGGTGCAGTGGTAATCACTGTTCAAGAAAAGCCATATCCTACATGGTGACTGAGGTTCAAATCCCCTGCCCACTGAACATACACAAGTGTCTAAGATTCAATGGAGAACCAGACCTGGTGGACCATGCTTCTATCTTCCTCTCTCTCTCTCTCTCTCTCTCTCTCCCTGTCACACACATGAATGCACCCTATCTTGAATAAGAGGGGGGAAAAACATGTAAAAAGCAGGAGGCAAACTAGAATATTAGAAACAATTAGCATAGATTAATTTCTCAGATTGCTCCCTTTGTTTTCCACTGTGTGTGTGTGTACTTGCCAGAGAGAGAGAGAGAGAGAGAGAGAAAGTGAAAATGAGAAATCACCCTCCCCCTCATGGGGGATGGGCTTGCTGCAATCCCATCTCCTCCATTCTCTTCCTGGGACCTTGGACATGCACACACAACACACACCCGATATGACTTTCAAGCCATTGGATCTGGAACTCGAATTGTGGTTGTCCATGTGGGAGTCCAGCATCTTAACCACCATGCCACCTGCTAGTCCCCACTGTGTGTGTTTTTAAAAATGGCATGGATTGAAAGGCCGCCGGCTGCCTGGCTCGGCGCGCTTTCTGTCCAGAGGATACGCGACCCCCAATCAACCACAAGAGTCGGTTCTTGATGCAAAATGTAAGAGGTTTTATTTTTCCAGCCGGCTGGGGTCCAAGCAAACACCTGACGCAGCAGGCCCGAGCGAGGACCCCGTTTTTAGGGTTATAGGTCTTTTTATAAGCAGGAGAAGGTATGCCGAAGTTTAACGGGTAGTTCATTTAGGGGGAAGAGTGGCAGTTCTTGCGACACAGGTGCATGGGTTGTCTTTCTAGTTCCTTGTCCACATTCCATTTGCTCAGCTCCTGGAGGTTTGCATAATTAAGTCTGTCAGGGCAGTTTATCACAAAGGCGTCCGGCAAAAGCAAAGGTTAAATTTTATCTTTACAGAGCAAAAAGGCACAATTTAAATTTATTCTTACAGGATGATTATAGTTCAAGTACCAGACATGGTGGTTTGCTTTCTCATTTCCTCTTTTTTTTTTCTCTATCTCACTCATCTTTCTCTGGTGAGCACATGTGCTTTATAGCAAATTAAATAGTAATAATAATAATAATAACAATAATAATAATAAAATAACTAACTTAAAAATAAAATGGCAACATAAATGTGTGACATGAGATATGACAAAATGTGTGACATGAGATATGACAAAATGTCTTATCAATTATTTAGACAAGTTACCAAATTAACATTGACAATAGACATCAGGATTAAGATGCATTTGGAGTATACAACATGATTTATTTTTTTAAAGAGAGATTTTTGCTATAGGGAGCACGTGCTTGCTGTAGAGACAGAGAGAGAAAGTGAGAAATCACCCCCGAGGGAATGGCCATGCCATAATTCCTTCTCCTCTATTGTCCTCTCAGGATTTTGGGCGATCACACACATGTATCCAGCATGAGTTTTTAGCCACTGGATCCAGGACTTGAACAATGGTCAACTATGTGGGAGTCTAGTGATATAATCATTATACCATCTGCTGGTCCCAATGCAACATGAGTTCTTATTAGAGCACATTGACTTTTCTATTTTGATCATGTTAACATTTTCATATTAACAGGTTTTGTTGCCTGGAAGTATACACAATGAACACAAAACAAACAAATGAAAACCCAAATCTGATTCTAGAAGCTAATTGGCACAGGGAAAGTAATTTGAGATATAAATGTTCTCTGGATACTCTACATAGAACCTGCCACCTAATATTTCTGAGTTATAATTATTAGGCGAGGGCAAACAGCCAGAGGAAATGCATGCATTCGAATTCTATGGGGATCTGGCTTGGGCTTAGGACAATTTAACTTTTTAATCAGTGATTCATAAAACCCAATAGAAAACATTGTCATTAAATATACATGCGGCCCAAATTAGGTCACCATGGTACTATGGAGAATCAGATTAAAAATAGCAAAGCAACCTTGTTAAATTGCCAGATAGGACGTGGGGGCATATGTGAACAAGATGGAGTGAATAAGATTGAAAATTAAGTCACTGAATCGATAAAAAGGAATGAGGAAGGGTTAAGAGAAGGAATAGGGAGGATTCCTTCAGTGCAAACTGGACAGAAAAAGATCTGAGGGTCACAGCAATCTGCAAAATGCTAGCTAGTGAAAACTGCCTTACATATATAAACACTTAGCACAACGCTTGATGTAAAGTGAGGTGCTTGGGGGAAATGGAGGCTATTGGCTTTAACACATGAGTAGGGTTACGGGAGGACATATGTGAGTTGGATTTTTGGTTTGTTAAATTCTTACTGTCCAAGATTGAAGTCAATCAGCCAAAGTAGTGTGCCACTCAAGCTCACCACATTGACTGTCGAGACCTTCTGGAGTGAGGCCATCTTCAAAACAGATGGGTTTTTCCATCGTTCTTGCAATGGTGCCAATGATTTTGAGAATTCTCTCCTAATGTCCCACCTCAAAATTATGTGAGAGTAAAAGACTTACTGAGAAGAAGTCACCCATGAGGAAAGGCAGTCCTTAGCCAGCTGGGGAACTAACTCTTTGGTCCAGTTGCTTTGCAAGAAACATTTGAAATTAATGGCCACCCTTCGCAGCTGGACAATTATTCTGCTACTTTCCAAAGCACACTTAACCATCTCTGCACTCCAGCAACATGCCTGTCAACCCCCACCGAGTCCCTGTTGCCTCCCTCCTGTCATCACTAGTAAGAGATGGCGCTAACAGCAAGGAGGGAATGAGCTGGGACACAGGTGCCTGGAACACACACGCAGGCCACTGAGTCCTAACTGCAACTTCAGTGTGTGGGGGACAAACTTGGAAAGTGCTCAAAAACAGTGTGTGTGCATTTTTTTTAAAATGTTCTGATTATAGGTTTGGGAACATGATCTGGAGAGGAAAAGGAAAATGAACTGTGTGTATCAAATGAACAGAAGAGAATCCTGTCTGGGGACATGATTAAGGGGATTCTGTTTGTGATGGTTAGCTGCTGTTTCACGTGCACTTAAGAATGTTTCGAGAACCTTGCTCTGCAGCAAGATGGGTTCAAGTTAGATATTAAGACCTTCCTAAATGAATCATTTATTGAGATTAAGAACATTGCTGTAAATTTTTCAGAGAAGACATATAGCATTATGGAACATTTTGATTCAATTGTACCAAAGGTATATGAAGTTGTGTGAGTATTGAACTCTCACCGGTTGGGAACTTCTTGGAAGACAAGCATACATTTAAAAGGAAAAAAAAAAATCTTTGAAGAAAAGTTAAGTATCCTGGGCCTTCCTGTCTGCTGGTTTTGAATCTTCTTTTATTTTCTTCATACTGAAGATCTTTCTTCAGAGCTCTGGAGGCATGTTTAAAAGATGGTCATAAGTAAAGTTGAAGAAAACCTCTGGCAGCCTTGGTTTGAATGTGTTCTTTTCAAATTGACCTAGCCTAGAAAGCAAGAGTCACGGGAGTTTTAGACTCAGGCAAACCTTACTTGGGATCCCAGATTAGTGAGTTATTATAACTAGATCTGTGATTAAAGCCCCTGGCATACAGTTAGTACTCAAGGTGCTATCATTATTACATTCATTCATTCACAGTCCCCACCCGAGGCTACACTATACTGTATTGCATTGTCATGTTGTACATACTGTGATATTTACTTAGATAATGACAAAAGAGAATAGTTTTTAGTGTCTATTTACAAGGTTTCTAGAAAGTATATAGGAAGTCCAGTTAAATTTAAATATCTCATAAGCAATAAATAATATTTTTAGAGAGAGATTTTTGTTATAAGGTGATATGCTTGACAGAGAGACAGAAAGCAAGAAATCACACCCCCAAGGAAGATAGTCACACCACAATCCCTTTTCCTCCATTTTCCTTTTGGGATCATGGGCATGCACACGCACCCAGCATGAGTTTCAAACCGTCAGGTCCAGGAATCGAACCACAGTTGACTACATGGGAGTTCAGCGATGCAGCCGTTCTGCTATCTGCTGGTCCCATCAATGAATAACATTTTATTAATAGCATAAATATGTCTCAAGTAGCATATGGGACATACTTGTACTATTTATATATATTTGTGTGTGTGTGTATATATATATATATATATATATATATATATATATATATATGTATATTTAAAATTCATGATAGAGCATAGGCATATGCATGAAAGAGAGAAAAGGAAGCACCTTCCACAGGGCTCAGTCATGCCATGATTCCCTCCCACGAGTCCGATGGCCAGTATCCTGGGCACACACACACACACACACACACACACACACACGCACATACCTGGCATATCTTTAGGCCAACCAGCAGGCTGGTGACTCAAACCATGGTTAGCATATGACTTCCAACTCTGCAGCCTGGCACGCTACCAGCCGCATCACAGAGGTTAGACCATATGCTTGTACCGTTTTAAAAGTGATTTATCTGAGGACCAGCAGTTAGCGTAATGACTATGTCACTGGACTCCCACATAATCGACCGCAGTTTGCGTCCCGGACCCAGTGGCTTAAACTCACACTGGGCGTGTGTGCGTGCATGCCCAAGATCCTGAGAGGAGAATAGAGGAGAAGGAATTGCGGCATGGCCATCCCCCCGGGAGGTGATTTCTTGCTTTCTGTCTCTCTGTCTCTGTTTGGCGAGCACACGCGCCCTATAGCAAAAACCTCTAAAACAAAAAAGTGATTTATCTGAAATTTCAATTTCGCATCAAATGTAGTTGGACACCTGGCATTTTCATTTGCTCTGTCTTGCTGGAGTACCTACTCAGCATCTATTCTTTCCCTATCCCTTTCAAACAGCATGTAGATTTTCATTCTGATGATGAGTACTTTTCTACAGCAGCTGGCCCCAGTTGACCCTATAGATGGGTTCCCCAGACCCCCGGAGAGTTTGAACCAATAAATACATTTCCTTTCTGGTAGAAGCGACTATCTGGTGAGCATGTAACCTTAGGACTCTTGTTTGAACACAGAACTAGGCACACTAGCTCTCTTTTGGACATAGAAGAAGCAGGAAGCCCTTGAAATGTCTGGTAAACATTTGGCTACCATGAAGAAAGCTGACCAGTATAAGATGTTAATTTAGGATTATAGCTAGGGACTAGCCCCTTCTTGGAGCCAGAGCGGAGTCAGTTTCCTTTGTGGTACAATGCTGTGTGGAGAAGAAATGGACACCTAAACAAGATTTGTTTTCCCTCTTGTTTTTTTCAAGAGTGGAAGTATGAATAGCGAATGCATCGTGAAGGACTACCAGAACCCACTGGACAGTGAAACGTGGCTCTCAGAGAATGGATCAGGAGGCATGCTTTGGTCATAAACATGGTCATGAACTACAGGAAGACATTTGCCATAAGGGGCTGCCAGCAGTATCCAGCTGTGGGTCCCACGAGATTTTAACAGCTACGCCATGTGGCCTGGGTGTGCGGGAGGCGACATCCAGGTTTGCGTGAGTACCCTCTCTTATGTTCGCACAGTGATGACAACGGTGCGTTTCTCAGTAGTGTCTCCACCATTAAGTGCCACGTGACTATAAGAGAGAAACTTCACACAGACAAGTGTAAACTCTAAAAGGAATTTATGGTTCTCTGCAATATATAATTCCAAAGATAGGCAAACTTCAGATTTTTCTTCAGAGTCCTCTCTGGAGAATTCACTGGATCATTGGGAAAGTTATGACACATTTTTACGTAGAAAAACATGGAAAAATAGGTCCTGACTTTCCCAATGACCTAATAATTATCTAAAAGTGGAATATGGTTACAAAGAGAGAAAGCAGAACTTCCTTCTTTTTAAAAACTTATCTACCGGTTCTGTTTTTATGATTCAATGATATTCTATGATGATTTGGAAAACTCAAAGTGCAGCTGTACTCATCAGTTTTCCCAATTATTATTTATATGGCTTTGGGCCAGATTTTTAGAACTTCACCCATATTTCATTGAATAGTAGTCTTATCTGCTTAGAAAGGCAAGCTTCACATTTTCTTGTACTCTTCTGCCAATTCAAGATTTCATGTTTTCATTTGTAATCTTTGTTTCCTGATTCTTTAATTTGTCTTTCCAAATAATACTTCTGTGCCTGTTCAGCACAATTAGGAAGACAATCCAAAAGTCTGCTTTATAGTGGTTCTTGCTACCTAAATTTAGATCTCACATTTTTAAAGATAATACTCTCCTACAGATAGTTTTTTTTTTTTTGGAGAGGTTTTTTCGCTATAGGGCGCGTGCGCTTGCCAGACAGACAGAGAGAGACATAGAGACAGAAAGCGGGAAATCACCCCCCAGGGGGAATGGCCATGCCGCAATCCCTTCTCCTCCATTCTCCTCTTGGGATCTTGGGCACGCACGCACACGTGCCCGGCGTGAGTTTTAAGCCACCGGGTCCGGAACGTGAACCGCGGTCGACTACGTGGGAGTCCAGCGACATAGCCATTACGCTAACTGCTGGTTCCCCTCTACAGATAGTTTTAATAAGATGATAATGATAATGGTATGAAAATAATAATCACGTGAAAATGAATCTTCTTTCCCATTCAACAAACACCTTTCGAGCCCTGTTGTGTCTGGCATTGGGATACATACTCCTACCTCCATGAACTAGTAACATACATAGGATCACACATCTCTGATCCAGGGGTCTGAGTATCGGAAGCACCCAAGCAGTGGAATTGTTCAGAAATGATTTTTTGAAATGACCATCCAGTCTTGAAATTGTGTATTAAAATACTTTCAAATAAGATAGGTGTGTTTCATGGGAAAAAGAAGACATCTCAGTGTTGCTTTCTGACCTAATTGATGCTAAGGTAGCAATCGGAATGAGTTCATTGCCTGGTAAGTTTGTGGCTATCATACTCATTGCCTGCGCTTTCAGCTGGGACACGTTTCGGAAGGCAACAACTCTCGTAAAGTGTTCTTTTCTAAATGGACAAATAAGCATCACGTACATCATTTCTTTTTTAATGCATCGAAGGAAATACCTGGAGTTTGCATCCACTAAAGCACAGAAAACCTTTTTCTGATTGCTGGGCTCCATCGTAGTTATATGTCAGTCTCAGAGATGATGCTGCTTTGGCTGCAGATTTCAGACCATCCCAGAAAGTTACCCTCTGCTAGAAATAGCATGTATTAATAATTAAAATGAGAGCAGCTACTCGTCGTCTGTCAGGAGCTGAGCTAAGAGTTTTACACTCAGGTTCTCATTGTGTACCCAGTGGACAGCCCTCCCCTTCCTGTGGGTGAGCATTTTGCTGAATCCAGAGTGACTGAGGCCACTTGGCTCCAGGCAGGCCACAGCCCTTACTGTGAGAATTGTGTGAGGCAGGGAATAGCATTCCCATTCTGTGGACAGGAAAACTGATTAAGGAGTCAGTCATTTGCCAAACTCACATAGCTGATAAATTCAGACTTCAAAATGTGCTTGCTGGGACCAGCAGTTAGTGTAATGGCTATGTCGCTGGACTCCCATGTAGTCGACCGCAGTTTGAGTCCCGGACCTGGTAGCTTAAACTCACACCAGGCTCACGCCGGGCACATGTGCGTGTGTGCCCAGGATCCTGAGAGGAGAATGGAGGAGAAGGGATTGAGGCGTGACCATCCCCCCCGGGGGGTGATATCTCGCTTTCTGTCTCTCTGTCTCTCTCTGTCTTTCTAGAGAGCACACGTGCCCTATAGCAAAAACCTCTCCAAAAAAAGAAAAAAAAAAAGTGTTTGCTGAATGGGAAAGAAGATTCCTTTTTACATAATTATTCAAATTTAATTCAGACTTCTGCATCATTTTAAGGTGTCAGAACAAAGTGATCAGCACGACTGCTTCCTGCAGGTTCTCAGAAAAATGGTTACCAGCAAGCTCCAAAGGAAAAATTCCAGATCCAATTAATAGCTCTCTTTGGAACATTGTGTCTTTGACAGATTACTTCTGGATAAGAAATAAAATTTAAAGTTCAGTTTTCAATTTTCATTAAGCATTTTTATGCTCTATTAAAAACAAAAAAAAACTTTGAGGCCAGCAGATGGCGAAGCAGTTATGTCGCTGGACTCCCACATGGCTGACTGTACTTCGAGTCCTGGACCCGGTGGCTTGAAACTCATGTGGGGCAAGTGTGTGTACCCAAGATCCTAGGAGTAGAATAAAGGAGATGGGATGCGGCGTAGCCATGCCCCCGGGGTTTGATTTCTCACTTCCCCTCTCACTGTCTCTGTCTCTCCCTCTCTGGCGAGGACATGTGCCCTAAGGCAAAAATCCCATTAAAAAAAAAACCCTGAAACCCAAGGTGATATCAATGAATGTTTTATTTCCAAAACCAATTACATAATAAAATAGGATTAGTATGTTCATCTAATCTATATAAAGTTCATACCATTAAATGATGGATCAGTTCACTGTTTCCAAAGCAACTTTGACAGTGCTGAAGACTGCTCTCTCTCTCTCTCTCTCTCTCTCTCTCGACTCCCTCTTTAATTGGATTTCCAGTATGTGGTATTTTCTCTTGATTTTCAAAAGTACTTCTTTTTATTCTTTTCCATTACCTCATCCTTTTTCCTCATTGTTGGAGTGAGTGACAAGGGGCCTTGAATTCATGATGAAAGAGGATGTAATTGAGCCTAGTGAACTAACCACAGGAAAGTCTGAGTTCAAACTCTGGCACTGTCTCCCTTTCATTATCAGACCTTAGAGTTTCATGATCGAGACAATGTATATTGTTATACTACTTCATGGAGATGTTGTAAAGATTACCGAGTAATGTTTCTTTTGGCATCAGGAATCTGCCCAGCTAGGCAGAGACAAATGCTTTTCCAAGTGCATTCCACCGGAGTGAGGGCAGAAGGTCCGGGCAGCCACTCTCTCCCGAAATGCCAATCAAGCCAACAGCAATAGAAACAGAGTGATTAGAAGTAGGCCCTTTTCACTTGTAGGAAGTTGTAATTAGCCTAATTTCTTTTGGAGGGAGTTTGAAGGACCTGTCTATAGCCTGAGAAGTAGAACCTGTTCTTCTTGCTGTGAAATTGACTTCATTCTGGTATTGGTTTCAAAGGTGGGTGAAAGCAGCCGGGAGCAGGTCTTAGATCTGAATACCCACACTGCTCTATTACACTGACTGTCCATTCACTCTCTGGGAAAGTACTCGCCAGTAGTTTCAGTGCAGAATCACTTTGATCACTGCACAGTCCTATTAGCTCCCATGGAAGACCCTTCACAATGGTGACATCTCAGTCTATAGGAGGGCTTCTCATCCCTAGCACGCTTGACATTTGCGGTGGGATCATTCTTGGTTTGGGGTAGGAGGCTGTCCTGTGTATTGTAGTATGTTTAATAGCAACCTTGGCCTCTACTCAGAAGATGCTGAGAGCATTCCCTCCTTGCAGTGCTGACAACAAAATGTGTCAGCGTTGCCAAGTATTCCTTGATAAACCAAGAAATGAAGAAGAAGAAGAGGAGGAGGAGGAGGAGGAGGAGGAGGAGGAAGAGGAAGAAGAGGAAGAAAAGGAAGGAAGGAAGGAAGGAAGGAAGGAAGGAAGGAAGGAAGGAAGGGAGGGAGGGAGGGAGGGAGGAAAGGAAGGAAGGAAGGAAGGAAGGAAGGAAGGAAGGAAGGAAGGAAGGAAGGAAGGATCACTATCATAAAATGTCAGAATTAGAAGAAACTTTATGCCATGTAATTCTGTTTTTCCTAAGCTTGTTGACCATTTGATTTTAGGTAGGAGACATCATTAGATGACATTGAATTATTTAATAGAAAGTAATTAGCTTTTCCATTGTCTTTCTTTTTTACTGAAAGAGAGGGTCTCTGTTCAGTACTAAAGCATCTTTTTTTTAAGAGAGATTTTTGCTATAGGGCGTATGCACTCACTGGAGAGACAGAGAGACAGAGAGAAAGCAAGATATCACACACACACACACACATACACACACACACACACACACACACACACCTGCCCTGGGGATGGCCACGTCGCAATCCCTTCTCCTCCATTCTCCTCTCGGGATTTTAGGCATGTATGCACACGTGTGCTGCATGAGTTTCAAGCTACTGGGTCTGGGACTCAAATCACACAGTCAGCCATGTGGGAGTCCAGCAACGTAACCATTACACCATTTGCTGGTCATGCTAAGGCATCTGTAACACCTCTTAATATTTGTACATGGTAGAGACCAAAAGAAGTGAAGCCCTGGGCATAGGGCCTTCAATAGACATTATGTAGCTAATGTTTAGTAACATTGTTTTATTTTTATGATAAGTGGCATTGGTTTTATTGATAAAAAGTTTTCTTTTAAAATTAACATATTAGGTAATGGCATTGGAATATACTTACCTATGACTCAGCAATTCACCCAACAGAAACATGTTTATATAAATCAAAAGCCATGGGGAGATTGCTCTGAAAGCCCTGTTAGTAATAGTCTCACGTTGGGTATTATCCCAAAGCCCATCAACAAAGACACATGTTATTTAGACAATAGAATTTCCACAGCAGTGAGAATAATGAATTAAGACTACAACAATGTGTATCAATCTCACAAACACATTTTAAGAGACAGGAAACAAGAACCAGAAGTTGGCGTAATGGCGGTTCAAGTCTCAGACCCTGTGGCTTAAACTCATGCCAGGCGCATGTGTGTGCATGTCCAAGATCCAGAGAGGAGAATGGAAGAGAAGGGATTGTGGGAGTGACCATCTCCCTGGGGGGGGGGGGGGGGGTGATTTCTCGCTTCTTGTCTCTCTGTCTCTCTCTGTCTTTCTGGCGAGCACATGTGCTCTATAGCAAAAACCTCTCAAAGGAAAAAAAAAAAAAGAGACAGGAATCAAACAGAAGAGTATATATTACATGATTCTATGTATATGAAGCTCAAAAACAGTCAAAACCAGTCTATTCTGTTGGAAGTTAAGATAATGTTTACTCTTACAGAACAGTGCCTGCAGGAGGCCTGCGGGACCTTCTGGAGTGCCCAGGGCCAGGAATAGGAGCTCAAATGAGCAGTTGTTCAGTCGCTCAAATATTGTGCCTCCCTCCAGTGAGATGTATTTGGCATACTTTAATATTAAAATTAAAATGGCAAGACTAGCTTGCCTCTGTAACATATTTTAAAGTGACCAAAGAAAACATGTTACAATTGCCTCATTTATAGTAGCCCTAGGCTTAAATTTTTTAAGAAGTTCACTGGGTTTTTTGTTATTTTGTTTGTTTTTGTTTTTGTTTTTTGTTTTTGTTTTGTTTTGTTTTGTTTTTGTTTCCTATAAGATGCTGTGCTCACCAGAGACACAGAGAGACAGAAAGCGAGAAATTACCACCCACGGGGATGGCCACACCACAATCTCTTCTCCTTCATTCTCCTCTGGGATCTTGAGAAGACATGCACATGTACCCGGTTTGAGTTTCAAGCTACTGGTCCGGGACTTGAAGTACAGTCGGCCATGTGAGAGTCCAGCAATGTAACCACTACGCCATCTGCTGGTCCCAAGAAGTTTACTGTTGTTGCAGTGAGAAGTACAGACTTTAACAGGTTTACAACTACCATGTCACCAGAATGGTTATGCTTCTAAATGGGAAGAGGTCGTGGCAGTTTTCTCCATAACTTGATTAGAGTTGTCAGGCACATGTTCTGATGAAACCTGCCTCATGACAGGTTTCCTACTACCTGGTCTCAACTTTCAGTTTCTGATATCTTTTTATTTCTGCTTGCCCACTCTGGTACCCACCATGGTCACACCAGCACCTTGGAGTTGACAATTCTGAACTGTACTGATCCGAAGTTCCTTACCTTCTTTGCTCAGTTTCTCTAGAACATCCAGGTAGCACTGCGTCTGAGACAGGCCATCAGTCTCCTGCTTTTGGCTGGGATGGTTCCCTAATCTTTTCCTACGAGCTGAAAGCAAACTGAGAAACTCCCAACCACACTTCTCTCATTACTGCAATGGTATAGACCACACTGATGGTTTCTAAAACATCTTTGTTCTCAAATCATTTCAAAACCCTTCCAAGGTATCATTGTTTAGTATGAAAACAAAATGCACCACATTGATGGTGAGATGGGAGGGAGAAAGAGTTAAAATATCCTCTTCTTTCCAGGAAAAAGAATCAACTTGGAAAGACCTACGATGGGCCCGAACAGGGTAGCAGTTTTCCACTATTGACCTTTGGCACTGACTCAGCCCCTTCTAAGAATGCTGTTCCTCTTGAGTTCAGAACTGTGTGGTTAAGTGGCGAGGGTGCTGGGGTGGGTGTGGTGTGTTTTCAGGAAAGTTCACTCATCTCACTTCAGGTTTCTCAACTATGAATCAGGGACAAAAAACACATGCTCTACTTATTCTGTAAGGCTGTCACAGAAACCAAAGGACACAAAGTATATGACATCTTATGAAATGTACAGTAATGTTTATTGTTTCCTCTGTTAAGCCACTCAAATATTTTGCCTCTCCCTAATGAGATATACTTGGCATATCTTTATATTAAAATTAAAATGGCAAGACTAGCTTGCCTCTGTAACATATCTTAAAGCGTTCAAAGGAAGCACACATTACAATTGCCTCATTTATAGTTACCCTAGGCTTAAAGTTTTGTAAGTAGTTTACTTTTATTGCAGTGAGAAATATAGACTCTAACAGTTTACATCTACCATGTCACAGGGATGGTTATTCTTCTAAACGGGAAGACATCGCTGTAGTTTCCCCCATAATCAGCAATGTGGCATGCTGAGAATCTAGCCAGCCCCAGTGGAGATCTGGGTATTTCTGAAAATTCAATGTGCATTTTAGACAAAGTGATTCTGTATTGGTATTAGAAATGATATAGGTAAAGAGCTAAATGATCAGGCTACTCTTTCTTTCTCTTTGAATACTTAATCAAAGTTAGATTAGTATTTACCTTTGGTTTGTATTGCACTGAGATATGACTTCTTAAAGTCATTTTTGAGCCTGATTGGTATTTTTCTTTTTTATTTCACAGATGACAGCTTTGTCAACAGCAAAGGCTTAATTATTGTCTTGTCAGTGTGTTTGGGTACAATGAAAGACCCTTGTTTTTATCTATGTGTGACAGTGACATTGGCTTGAAAGCACAGGAAAAGCTATTATGATGAGAAACCAGACAGTGAAGGAACTAACATTTGTAAGTTTACAAGTTGTTGGATTTCAAATGGTATGAGAGGAAGCCTTTTGGGCTGGAAGTTGACATGTCATTCTGTATCCCGTAGCATGACCTTCTCCAAACATCAGCTCACACACAAAAGACACTGTGCTCCAAATGACTATTTTACCTCCAGGCAGTAACCATATCACCCTGAGTGACAGCTCCGCCATAGCCACTCTAGCCAGGAAGAAAGCCTTTCTAATTCTTTGAAGCTCAAAGTCCGCAATATTCTTTGCAGTGACATTGAGGCACTGATGATCCCTTGATATTTGCCAACTACAGATTAATTTCTATTGTTTAACCCAGAGGAGACTGTCAAGAAACTCTGCATTCATCTAAGTCTCCCCAGTGAGCTAAGTCAGTTTAAACTGATTCGCAGATGGATGTGTTTGTGATTAATATTTTGATGGAAATTACAGAACACACACGGCTAGTCAAATCTCTGTTTGAAAAATAGTACAAAACATCAGTGGAAATGAATATATGTGTCTCCATGTAATGACTACAAAATTATTAAAAGTAAAAATAGAGGTTAAATGGTTCTATTTTGTTAAGTAAACCAGGAGCAGCAGAGCCAAAGACTGGATTTGAAGATTGGCCTTGAGTAGTTTCCCGTAATGAAAATTGGGATGCGAGAAACAATCCAAATGCAATGAGAACCAACTTTGATTTAAATAAGGTTGTTGGAAGCTCCGAAAGAGTACTTTTCCTTACCTTGTTTTCCATTTTAAAAAATCCTTTTTCTCACTTAAGTTGCATGAGAAATTGCCCAGAGATTATTGAAAAAACTTGTTGTATGGGCTGTTGAAGATATTTTCCTTCTGGTAACAAAAGAACAAACCCTGGGATCTATCAAAGATATTCAAAAGCAGAGCTGCTGGGAGATGAGATTATAGATCCTTTTTCCTTGTCCTTGAATTGAAATAGAGGAGGTCTTCAGGGATTGCTGCAGTAGCATCACGCACTTACGCTTGTTCTCCAGGCTGTAGAGCCTCTGCCACCCTTAGGTGTTTAGGGATGTGTGTGTGTGTGTGTGTGTGTGTGTGTTTTAATTCAGATGACATTCACATAACATAAAGTTAGCCACTTAGAAAGTGCTCAAGTCTATTTATTTTTAGCACAGTCAGGATGGGTGCAGCCATCAGCTCTATCTGTTGTAGTTTGGAAGCATTGTCACCTGCAAAGAAAACCGTGTGTCCAGCAGCAGTCACTCTCCATTGCCTTCTCCCTAGTTCTTGTCAACACTGACTCCATTTATGGTCTCTATAAATTTGCATATTCTAGATATTTAAACTAAATGGAATCCATATCATATGTAACCTCCTTTTTTTTTTTTTTTTTAGACAGATATTTGCTATAGGGCAAGTGCACTTGCTAGAGAGACAAAAAATGAGAAATCACCCCCCGGGGGGATGGCCACAACTGCAATCCTTTCTCCTCCATTCTCCTCTCAAAATCTTGGGCACACACGCTCACATGCCTGGCGGGAGTTTTAAGCCACTGGACCTAGGACTTGAACTGAGGTCAACCACATAGGAGTCCAAGGATGTAACCATTATGGCATCTGCTGGACTCCATGCCAGCTTCTTTCAACAGTATGTTTCCAAGGTCCATCCATGCTACAGCCTGTATCCGTACTTTTCAAACAGGGTTCAAACAAAATGGCCTACTCTAGATAAACCTTTCAGTGACCTGGTCTTAAGGCTGTTCAGACTACAGTGGAAGCTGTAGCAACTACTTGCTGCATTTGGAAAACCTTTCTGGGGGCCTGAGAACATGGAAATTTGTTCAGTCTGCTTTGTGAACCAACCCAGACTTCAAGTCTATCTCCATAGGGGAGAACAGGTATCATGTTAGAAAAGTCTTAAATACAGTAAAAACTTAATATGGCATGACCTTTTAAGGCCTACATCTGGAGTTGGTAACCCTCCTTCATATCTCAAATTTGTGTAGAGCAGAAGGGAGACTTTTCAATCAAAAGAACCAAGCTGATGAGGCTGTAGGCATTCTGGAGAGTTCTTGTGATACCTCCCAGATTAAACTTCATCTTCTTACTCTACTCCTTCACGTTTCTGGGTTCCTGAGTGTTGAAAAGTGAGGAGAAAATTGCCATTTGGAAAATGCCTGCAAAGGAAGGAAATTGCAGAGAAAATGGCCCTTGGAGAAGCATACACATCTCCAGGGATTAGAGCAGGGGTGGGCTCTTGGAGGCATGGAAGCATCTGCAGCATTCTCTGCGGGAGGAGGATTAGCAGATTAGGCCATCCAGAGGCATCGAGAGTCCTGTGGAATCCCATATGAGGCAGGGAGTGTCTCTTAAAGTTTTTTCATCAGTTTTATTTCTGAATGTCTTTACCCAAAGTTAGAAAGAAAGCTCCTTTACTCTGTCAAAAAATGACCCATGTCTTTTAATCTACAAAATTGTCCAATTCATACATGGGTACATGAAAATACAAGGTTCTGACATTTGGAAAATCATCCAAACCATTATTTAAATTTTGGTACCATACTTGTTTTTACTTGGTTTTTCCTAGAAGCTCCCAAGTTCTCCAAAATTAAAAAACAACGAAAGTATTAGCCATTTTTGTGAGTTGCTTATGTTAGAAAGACATCTCCAACCTTCAGTCATCTAAGCACCCCTTGCCACTGCAGAGGGCTGCTGATACACATAATCTCTACTTCCCTGAGTGTTCAGCTGGGCTGGGGTTTGGTGTAAAGTATGGCATAAAGAGTGAGTTCAGTCTCTGCCTTCAAGTTGTGATGATTTCTCCATCTGTGCTCATTTATCAGGAAGACAAATTCCTCTTGGAACCACTTTCTTGGCCCTTAAAACATCAGTGGTTTAGACTCTTATCTGCTACTTGACAGCATCAAAAGGAGCCTGCGTTGCTACCTTGGACCCTCTGCTGCCCAAAGAAGCTTTGATTGACATTCTAAGTAGTTAATTTATGACTTCAGACTAAACTGGAAATCAGTCTAATTTCTTTCTTTTTCCCTCTCTTTCTTTCTTCTTTCTTTATTTTAAGAGATTTTTTGTTTTAGGGCATATGTGCTTGCTGGAGAGAGAACGAAGACAGTGAGAGGGAAGGTGAGAAATCACACCCCTCACGGGATGGCCACACCACAATCCCTTCTCCTCCATTCTCTTCCTGGGATGTTGGGTATGCACACACACGCACCTGGCATGATTGTCAAGCCACAGGGTCCAGGACTCATTGCAGTCAGTCACTTGGGAGTCCAGAGACATGAGAGCTATGCCATCTGCTGGTCCCTGATTTAAAGAGCCATCTCTTTTTTCCCTTTTTATTTGAGGAATTATTTAATTTATTATTATTATTATTTAATTTGCTATAGGACATGAACACTCATGAGAGAGAGACAGTGAGAGAGAAAGAAAGTGAGAAAGCAAGCCACCAGGTCTGGGACTCCAACGGCCATCAGCCATGTGAGAGTTCAGGACCTTAACCACCTTGCCACCTGCTGGCTCCATCTTTTTTCTTTTTAATAGATCATCTGTGATTATAATTATATGTCATCTACTTATCCTTTTACCCTTATATTAAAATATCTTTGAGGGACCAGCAGTTAGCGTAATGGCTATGTCGCTAGACTCCCATGTAGTTGACTGCGGTTCGCATCCCGGACCTGGTGGCTTAAAAACTCACGCCAGGCACGTGTGCGTGCATGCCCAAAATCCCGAGAGGAGAACGGAGGAGAAGGGATTGTGGTGTGGCCATCCCCCCTGGGGGATGATTTCTCGCTGTCTCTCTGTCTCTCTCTGTCTGTTTGGCAAGCACACACGCCTTATAACAAAAATCCTCTAAAAAAAAAAAATTTGAAAATCTTGCCTCTGTTTTCTCCTATCGTGGAATAATATTACTCATGTGACCAAGGAATAGTAAAAGTATTTCAGAACTCACTTCATTTCCCTGTCATTTAAAAAAGGGAAGGTATATACTTAAAAAGTGGGCTTCCAGTAGCTTGAAAGTCATGAGTATTAGGAGAAAGGGATTGGAAGAAAGGTTGTCTGGAAAAGCCAATGTAAGGGGTTGTGTGTTATTGTCAGAGAGATACAAGGTCAAGTGAAAGCAGGAGCCAAGACCAAAGACAAACTCAGTCTCGGAATTTTAGGTCACAAAACAGCCACCACTGAGCTCCCTGGAAGAAATCTAATTGACTTGGGGCCAGCTGGTAGCATGGTGGTTAAGGTGCTTGATTCCACATGAGTGGCCATCATTCAAGTCCTGGACTGGGTGGCGGCTTGAAAATCATGCCAGGCAAGTGTGCATGTGTAATCAAAGTCCAGAGAGGAAAATGGAGAAGAAGAGATTATGGTATGGCTATCTCCCCTGAGGTGTGACTGCTCACTTTCCCTTTCTGTGTCTCTTTCTCTGATGAACACACACACACTATGATAAAAAAAAGAAAGAAAGAAAGAAAAGAAAAAAATAAGGAAACTATTTGATTCAAATATGGAAAAATCCACACTCTTAGCTATTTTCACGATGTAGGGTTAGATGACGTAAGGGAAGTGTCGAGAACCTCAGTCTAGGGTCATGTCCTGTGTTGGTACATGTTTAAAAAGGTAGTTAAGAGGTTGGTGCCGTGAAAAGAGAAACTACCCCTCAAAGGAGAGTGCAGATACTCAGGCATCTTTGAGCTCCTTTCACACACTGCCAAACCAAGTCCTCATATGTAGCCTGATCTGGATGTCAGACAGTCTCCTTTTATTTTAAGGGGGTCATAGATTTTGTTTTGCTTTCCATGCTTTTTCCTGAGAGTGTGCCACAGCGTTACTGTACCTTTTCCCAAAGTGAGTCAGATGTGCTGACCATTAGAATACCAAAGTGGTGGTTCCCATAGCAGCCAGAACCACATGGAAGCAAACAATAAAATACCAACACTGCTCTCAAACCCAATGGAGAACTACGGTCACTTGAGTGAATCGAGGGCGTATTCAAAACACTATGCCTTTCTGAAGTTGGCATTTCTTCTCCAAACTGGAAGGGTTGTTCCTGCTTCTCTGAAGGCGTCTTCACTAAGTGGATATTAGAGTCACTCAGACTTTCCATGAAAGGACTCTCTTAAGTTTCCTCTTGTATGCACAGTTATGGCTAGGATGACGTTATATGGTGGACTCACATACAAGACCCTTTTGTGGACTTTCAAAGTAAAGCCAGATGTTAGCTGCTGCTTCCATGGAGACTAAATGAGGTTTCAGGTAAATCAGATACACGCATGATTATAAAATTGCATGGTCCATTTCATTGAAATCTGCGCCGGTGCAGAATATGATCTCCACGGTACAACCTAAAATGTTGAGCTGAGCTTTTACCTAGCAATATTTTCAATGTACATAGAACTACATTTGGGCAAAATAATTACAGCGACTCACTAGTTGTAGAATCCTTACCTTTGAGACAAGGAGACAGAAGAAACACATGTTCTTAGAAATATAACTAAAAAATATTTTCTTGATTCTGTCTAAGGAAGACCTGGAAATCATTACCAACATACTTGGAGATAAAAAGGGAAATCTCAGAACTGATGCATTTGCATGTACTATAGGGAATTAATATAGTTTAGGGGTTAAGAACATATTCTTTGGAATCAGGCAAATCTGTGTCTATCTGAGCTGCCATTTTAATATGTCTATAACTCTACCAGCTTCAAGTCTGGTGGTCTTCCTTTAAGAGAGACATTGTAGTAATAACCTCAGTTCTCAGTCATTAAACACTTATTGTAAAACAGGCACTATATCAAATATTTTACATTCTTTATCTTATTTACTCCTAAAAATCATTTTCAAATTAGTTTATTTCTTCCATGAGTAAGAGCAACAGAGAGAGAGAAACAGAGAGACAGAGAGACAGAGAGACAGAGGGAGAGTGAATGACAGCATCCCCACCAGGGTCTTGACACCACAATACACTTCCACACCCAGCCAGTCCTGGATCATGTGCACACACATGTCAGGGACATCTCTGGAAACACACATCAGAAATCTTCCCATGTGAGTCAGAGTCACAGAGCTAGCTTCCAACTTTACTACTGCACCACCATCTGGCCGCTAATCCTCACAACTATTGAGGTTATTACTAATATTGTCTGGTTACAATGCAGAAACTGATAGTTTAAGTACGGTTCCCAAGTACCTCACAGAATTTACCTGTGTATTAAACAGGAAATGTATTAAACATCCACTATATGCTAGCGTTTAACGAAAGAAACCTGTGATCGGATTGGGCACTTTGTATAATGTGTATCATTTGAAACTAGCTTTTATTTTGAGGTAGATTTTAAAAACATTTTTTTTTCTCATTTTCAAACTTTAAATGCTAACTCCTAGAAACTGATATTCCCCTTCCATGGAAAAGTCAATCAGTTCTCAAAAGAAAGATTTTCTTATGCTAATTGTTCTCTGCCTAGAGTTACCAACAAGAGATAGTTTTATTTACTTATTTATTTTTAAAATTTGCTATAAGGTGCATGTACTCACAAGAGAGAGAGAGAGAAAGAGAAAGTGAGAACGCATCCCCGAGGGGGTGTAGCCACCCCACCGTCTCTTCTCCATTTTCCTGTCTGGGTTTCGGGCATGTGTTTCTAGTGTCCAGGTCTAAAACTTGAACTGCACAGTCAGCCAATGGAGTCCAGCTGCCTGAACCCCCATACCACCGGATGACCCAGTTTTATTTTTTTAAAGCTACTCTAAAATTGGTCAAGTCATCTGCGTGCTTTTTAATCCTTTTGTTTGTTTGTTTTTTATTTTGTTTTTGGGTAGACGGTCCATGTGCTCTCCGGAGAGAGACAGAGAGAAGGAGAAAGCATCCCCCTTGGGGAATAGTTACACTGCCATCCCTTCTCTTCCTTTTCTCCCTTCTGTCAGGATTTTCGGACACACGTACATGCACTTGGTATCTTCTTTAAGCCACCAGGTCTGGGACTCCAAATATGTGGTCAACATATGGGATCCAGTTGTGTTAACCACCAGGCCAAGGAGCCAGACTTTAATACTTCTTTCTTACTTTTTTTTTTTTTGAGGGGGGGGGAGCATTTCATCACTGGTTTATAAAAACTTTCTCTTTCCACCTATCATGGGGGAATTATAGAGCACCATTTCTTTAGGGAGAATTTATTCCAGTAAAGAGAAAAGCCTACAAATAAATCTGAACAATCCAAACATCCATGAGTACTTAAAAAGAAAATATTATCATCCCGGTATTTCTACACACACAGAGATACACATATTTTCCTGAAAGCTGGACAAAAGCCTCAGTTCTGACAGATTCTGCATTGATGAGAGCAAAACGAACGCAAGTGGAGCCATGATATAGTGAAAAGTCTCACAAGCCTTGTTGCTTCATGCCAGATAAAATAAAAGTTAGTTGATTGGGAAAGAATTCCTAATAATGCCAGCATCATCAAGAAATATGTTAAGAGATTGTGTAATGAAATGAGAGCCAACACAGATAATCATAGCGTTATTGTATAAATAATAGTCATATTGTGGTTGTGGCCCATAAATCTTGATTCAGTTTTCTGGCAATGGGTTGCACTGACCTCTCTCACAGTCTTGCCTGGACCACCTTGTGGGGAGGGTCAGGAATCTGTGAAAAGACGGGTAGGGTTGGGGTGCAATCAAAACATGAATCAAGGGCACGACTTACTGGTCCCGATCAGATCCTGACCACACTGACATGGGACTGACGAAATGAGTTACCACAGGAAACTGACAACTTCCACAGAGCTGTATTTCCAGAGTTCCACAGGATATTTGATTTACTTTTATTAAACTCACCCTTCTAAAAAGATAGCTCTTGTTAGGACTGACATAGAGCTGGTACACATGGAGACACCAGTGTTTCCTCTGAACGTGGTGCTCGCGCATTACAGGTCACCGAGCATTTTTCATCTCACACTAAGTAATTGCATAGTATAAAATGAGACAACCCAATATATCTACCAAAAGTCTGAAAGCATATTAGATCTTGTTAAGGTCAATGCATAATTAGACATTGAGAATTTAATGTCTAAAATTGGCCTTGCTCAGTCCACTTAGATTTGAGATTTTTAAATTTCTTGCTTTTCAGATGAGTTTCCACTGTGTCTGGTTGAGTACTGGCAAAGGATTCCTTCACGAAGGCATAGGCTTGTCATTCCATTGTCAAGGAAATTATTTAAAAGGACCTTCTATGACTATCAGATCAACCTGCTTAAGCCAATCACTAAGTCTTGGGCAAATCCATGTTTTCTTACAGTTTAAAAAATATACATTTAGACATCCTAGTTTTGAAAAACCTCCAACACATTTGCCAAGTGCCTTCCCCCTTCATAATATTTGAACACATTTAAGAGAAATCTAATCCATATGTTTCTGACTCATTTATATATGAATCATAAATATATGATTTTCTAAGAGCCATTTAATGTTCAACAGCTTTTTGTCTCTTATAAAATATATATTTTTAGGCTTTTTTTCCTCCAAAAAACAGAAAATCAACTTTAAATGGTTGTACAAAAGACACACCACTGTAGTTCGAAGTTCCTGTTTTTGAGCTCATCCTAAATTTGGCAAAGTGTGTTCCCTGTTTGTTATGTTAACTTCTGAAGCATGCCAACTTTTCATTCTTCTACTATATAATTATTAACTTTAGTGCCATTGTGGTTCTTTCTAATTCATTCCACACACTGAGCATCCTCTGGAGACTTTTATTTTTCAAGTGTCTTTAAGCTTAGGTCATTTGGGGCTTAAGGAGTAGAAGAAATGGGATGGGAAACACTTTTGCTTTTTTTGGAATGTTAGTAATTTTTCAGCAAATGATTTCTTAAAAGACATATGCACTTTGTGATCCACATCCAGCTCTAAATTCTTTTTCTTCGGTTTGAAAACAAATAAACAATATTCCAGACGGCACAATCATTCTAGGAAAATCCTTCAAGGAGGCCAACAGACATTAGTCCAGTCCTTGAATCTGAAGGTGAATTGAATAGGAATCTGCTGTTTCCAACGTGCTCATGTATAAAGGGGATTAAAACCCTGGAACCTTGGAAACACTATATTACACATTGCTGTACGACAGCCAAAAGCTTTTATTTTTTTAGCAAATATTATTTTTTCACTTTCTCCAAAAAGTTCATCTTGTTTAATGCATTTCAGCAATGACCATAGATATGCTTCTATTTCTCACTGAAAATATTTCTATTAATTGCTTCCATGTGTTTGGCATCTACACTGATGTAAAGTTGTCTCTGCTGTGAAGCACCCAGTTATTTACTTTGACATGACATTTTAAGTATCCTATCTTTTCCTTACATTTATTTAACAGTTTCACACACCTGATACAGTACAATTACTGTCAGATTTACAGATCTATCTTGAGAAAGAAAATGAACCCCAAGAAGCTTCAGAGGAATAATTACCATGGACCTCATGAGATATTTCTGCATCGGTGTATTATCTGGCAAGCCATCTTTCAATGAATTTTTAGCATGGAGTATAACTAACACGTGGCAAGAATATTCAGGCTCCATTAAGCTATCTACCTCAATATTTTAAAAGCCATTTTTTATTAAAGAGAAGAAACTATAAACATTCAGATCTACCCACGAGGTCTTATTTTGATTAGGAGGAATATCAGAAGCTATTAGAGGATAAAGTAAAATAGCTGACACCATGGGGAACCTCAGAAAGTTCATGGAAAATGGAATTAGGGTATGAGTTTATTGCAGTGAAAAAACTTTTAATTCCATGCATAATTTTTCCATAATATGGAATTGTCCATGAAGTCTTAGAAGATGACTCCTGTCTCTATGTGATAGATCCATTATCATTTATAATGCATGACTCTGCAGCAATTCACAATAGATAAAATGAATGCCATGGTCAAAGAAATGGTTGGGGTTGGTATAGGTGGCCTTGTCTTTGTAGCCCAATGATTTGTTGATCCCAAACCAAGAGCTATTTTATCAGTCCATGCACTTGACTGATGGCATCTCAAGACTTCCTTTTTTTTCTCCTCATGTTCCTTTCTCTTCCGTGCCATTTGTTCCAGTGTCATTTCTCACACCTCAGTTGCATTTAAGGCATCCTATTCCTGTCCATAGCTCTCAGCAATATATACAAAGACATTGGCTTAGGTTAAATCTTCACGCTCATTTAGAGGAAAGTGAGCTAATATTTTAAAAGAACTCACAGCAATTGAGAAGAAATTTGCTATCATTGTCTATCATTAATCTAAGTGGAAGAACATAGAAAACTTTCAGTAATCAATGAAATTCTAGAGCCATAATGCCTTAACTACCATGTTTTGGAGAAACAACTACTTGGCGCTAAACTACACTGTGAATTCACCTCTTTGAGTTGGACGTTTCAAGGAGATACGTAAAAAAAAGATTTTGTTTACCATTTATAACTATGGTACACAAATATAACTGGCACATCAAAGAAACAAACATCAAAGAAACAAACACTAATATGGGCAGTGTCAGGCATTGCCATTTCTATAATTAAACCTATGTTTTCTGCGGTTTTTTTGGGTTTTTTTTTTTTTTTTTTGAGAGGTTTTTGCTACAGGGCATGTGTGCTCACCTGAAAGGCAGAGAGAGACAGAGAGACAGAAAGCAAGAAATCAATCCCCCAGGGCAGATGGCCACACTACAATCCCTTCTCCTCCATTCTCCTCTTGGGATCTTGGGCACACATGCACATGTGCCTGGCGTGAGTTTAAGCTACTGGATCTGGGATTCCAACCGCAGTCGACTACATGGGAGTCCAGCGACATAGCCATTACGCCCACTGCTGGTCCCTAAATCTATGTTTTAGACCCATACTCCTGTCTTAGAAATGGAAATTGCTGCTGTGATTTCTACTTCAAGTCAGGGGAATAGAAAATGCATTTTGGCAGGATTTCACCATGCAGAGAAAGGTCCCAAGCAATAGCCAACTAATTCCTTTATAGGTGATATTCCAAGTGCTTGTTTCTTAAGGACCCAAGGTTAAGTGTTCAGAGGGTTTATGTTCTGGAATCCTGACTGTGCTCTTGGCTTGGTGTAAATTCTTTTTTTTTTTGGCTTGGTGTAAATTCTTAAGCTTGTTACTTGGATACTGAAAGACCAAGGAAAGGTAATATGTTGATCTCCATAGTGTAAACAAATGAGAAAATAGGAATGGAATTTCCCTTATCACATACCTGAGGAAAAACGAAAGCAAAAGAATATCTTTTTGCGTTTACAAAAAGAGGCATTTACAATGTTAGGTAATACTGTTTTAAACTAGAAAAAGTCTTAGGAATGACAGCAAAGAAAAATGAATAAGCTAATTAATTTTTGCTAATGCAAAAGTACTTGCTTAAGTACACTGATGTAAATGAATATGTGCTAGGCTCTACTGACTGTTGGAAACTACTAATGAACAAAACCTAAGATTCTTGTTCCCATGGAGCTTATAGTTTTATGAAGAGAGGTAGAAGATCATACTTAATTATTTAAGGGCAAGAGTGTTGGCAGTGAGAGAGAGCAAGCGAGACGGGATGTGTTCACTAAGGATGGTCAGCATAGGATTCATTGAAAAGAAGATGTTTCATGGGACTAGCAGATGGCATAATGGCTACGTTGCTGGACTCCCATGTAGTCAACCATGGTTCCAGTCCCAGACCTGGTGGCTTTAAACTGAGGCCAGGCATATGTGCATGTATGCCCAAAATCCCGAGAAGAGATTGGAGGAAAAGGGATTGCAGTGTGACCATCCCCCTGGGGGATGATTTCTCACTTTTTGTCTCTCTCTGTCTCTCTGGCGAGCACACACACTTTATAGCAAAAATATCTCTTAAAAAAATTAAAGGAGGCATTTGAGAAAAGATGTGTAAGAGGTGAGAAAATTGGCTGTGTGGTTATTTAGGAAACAGTAATCTAGGAAAGAAGTACTATTCAGTGCGAAGACCTAAATCTGGAATCTCCTAAGAGCAGCAAGGAGGTCTGTCTTAGTGGTGTAGAGGAAATGAAGGTGACATCTAAGAAGTAGTGGCATTCTGAGTTTAGATCTTATTGGTCTATAAGGATTTGACTTCTAGCTGAGTGAAATGTCAAGTTTTGAATACAAGGAATAATGACTTGTGTTTGAAGAGATTACTTTGGCTAGCAAGTCATCCTTTTAAAATAAAATAAAATAAAATAAAATAAAATAAAATAAAATAAAGAGAAAAAGTGTTCAAAGGAGAAAGAAGGATGATGAGGGTGGGAAGGGTGAGGGAGAGTAGGCAGGCTCCATGGAATGAGGCTGGAACTGCTGAGAAAGTGAGACCTTCCCCTCAGGAGGCTGGGTGCCAAGCGACTTGTAGTCTGTGGATGTTTTCATCTTTTTTTGGAAGTTTACTTCTTTCTTTTATAAGAGACAGAGAGAGAGAGAAAGCAAGACAAACAGCCCCAGCAAGGTCTCATGTCATGATCCCTCTCCAGCCCTCCTAGCCAGCCAGGATTATGGGCTGTGCATGCAGTGTGTACAGGTTGATGGAAGACCAAATCCACAATCCTCCATATTGATCCAGCCTCGCTTTATTATTATAGCATGTGTTACTGCCACCGAACTGACTCAGTCCACAGATGTTTAATGCTTGGTTCTATATGTTGTTTCTGCAGCTCAGTTATAAATTTTTAATACTCCTCTAAATCCTGAATAAATTCAGATACTCTCATGTATCCTTATATGGTGATTTACTGGATAATAAAAAATTACCTATTCTTTTGGGAGAATGTATTTGCAAACTATGCCTCAAATAAGGGACTGATAACCAGCATATACAGGGAGCTCAAGCAGCTTGCCTATGAAAAACTAATAAATCCAATTTAAAAATGGGCAAATGAGCTGAACAGACAACTCTTCAAAGAAGATATACAAATGGCTAAAAAGCATATGAAAAATGTTCAATATCTCATATGTGGGAAATGCAAATCAAAATCACAATGAGATAACACTTAACTCCAGTCAGAATAATTAATACTAAAAAAATAATGATAAGTGCTGGTAAGGCTGAAAAAGGAACTCTCCTGGAAATGTAAATTAGTAAAGCCACTATGGAGATTCCTCAAAAACCTACAAGTAAAACTACCATATGACCCAGCAATTCCACCCCTGGATATCTACCCAAAGGATAGCAAAATAGTTGGTTAAACACTTGCACATCTGTGTTTATTACAGCATTAGTAACAGTTGCTAAGAAGTGGAATCAATCCAAATGTTCAAGAACGGATGAGTGGATTGAAAAATGTGGCACATATACACTATAGAATACTATTCAGCCATGAAAAGAATCAGATCCAAGCATTTGATACAAAGTGGATGAATACAGAAGATTTAATACTAAGCAAAACAAACCAGACTATGAGAGGCATGCCTCCTTAAGAGATAAGCCTCCACTTAATATATACCAAATGTCTGCACTCTATGGCAGAAACTGAAAGGTTGGAAAGTATAATAGCAGGGAGGGCAACTGTAGATACTAGAGATGATATAATAGGAAGTATATAATAGGGAGTGGGAGAATAGGTATCAGGGAAAAAAATTAACAGATGCAAAATGGAAAGTTATCTGTTAATAATGGATTCAGTTGCTGGAAAAGTCATGACACATTTTTACATACAAAAACATAGAAAAATGTGTTGTGACTTTCTCAATGACCTAATATGTGGTAATATCTTTGATTTGACGACTGCACTATACTCATGCTAGGCAAAACCTTTTTGTACACTATAAAGCTGTATAGTGATTTAATGTAATAAAAAAGATAAAAATCATAAAAATATAATTAAAAATTTTTAAATAAAAAAAATTACCCATTATTCCCCCTGGTATCCATACAAAGCAGAGGCATCTTGCCACAGAATAGTGTAGTCCAGGTTTCAGGTGACGACCAACAGTGGGGCTCAGTGTGGAACAGAGAAATAGCTATTACCACAGTAACTACCACAATTACCACAGTAACTATAGCTCAGAGTGCTGACGAAGTACTATATGAGAGTTACCTATAGCAGTCATGAAAGGCATCTGGTTAGAATTGAATATAGGCCAGCTTTAAGAATAGGTAGGCTAGGGGCCAGCTAGTGGTGTAGTGTTTACAGTTCTGGATTCCCATGTGGTCAATTGTGGTTTGAGTCCTAGACCCGGTGGCTGGAAGCTCACACCAGGCGTATGGGAGTGCATGCCCAAAATCCCTAAAAGAGAATGGAGGAGAAGGGATCGTAGTGTGGCCATCCCCCCAGAAGTGATTTCTCACTTTCTGTTTCTCTCTCTCTCTCTCTCTTTCTCTCTCTCTCTCTCTCTCTCTGTCTCTTCAGTGAGCACACATGCCCTATACCAAATATCTCTCAAAAGAAAAAAAGTAAAAGAATAGGTAAGCTAGAGATTGGGCTGAGAGACATAGGGTCCTGGTGAAAGGACCAGTATGTACTTGAACCCAGGCATAATTACAAACATGGTAGTAGGGATCCCCTGGTGGTTGGCGGTATGAATGGAGAGTAGACAGTGACGGTAGGTAGCAGGACAGATGACCTGGGGCCATGCTGAGATGAATTCTTCAGATCATACTCTTGAGAATACTTTACCTTCCTGGCCAAAGGATATTGACATGTTTAAGCAAAGTGTTGATGATCCTTTAGAAAGCTCACTCTGGCCACAAATAGTTTACTATTGAAGTTTAAGGTCGATTGAAGTTTTGTGAACCTTACAAGGTAACTTAGCATTATTCTACCAGAATCATTGGGGAAGCTACCACTGAATGAACACCTACATTTTTAAAGGCACTCTAGATTCTTAGAGTTATAAAATCACATAAAACAAGGCAAACAGTATTGCATGAGTTATTTTATTGCAAAAAGGCTTGGAAAAATAATGAATGTTTCCTCAGTGCACTACTTCTATGGCTGAAAGTGTGGTCTAGTTATAGTTTTTGCAACTTGATTCATCTTCAGTACTGCTATTCATGTCTACCAAATTATCAGTATATGCTGGGTAATAATATAAATTATTCTTTCTGAGACCAGTCATGGTGGCACAGCGGTAAGTCATCCACAGTGCTAAAGTCATATGAGAATGTCGTAGGTTCATGTCCCAAGAACTCCCTATACGTGCCAGGTATGCTCATACTGCTGATCTGTTGATTCTAGCTGGGTGAGCTTGGGAAGGACTGAGGCATAAAGACCCTGTTTAAGTGTCTGTCTCTCTCTCTCAGAAGAACTGAAACAAACTTGAACATTATTCCATTTTCTTCCAGCTTATTTTTGGGAATAAGACCAATTAATCAAATTTTTAATATGTTATGAGACATCTTCATGTGACAGGGACTTTGAATAAATCACTACTGATGCAGAACATTTTCTCTAATTTCAAATAAAATCTTGTATTGAAGTGGCCATCCTCTTAGATCCATTCAAAACCTATTCCTGGACCCCGCATCTTTAAAACCTATCTCGCCAAACTCTGCTTCTTTAGGCTTCTAGAAGGGGCTATTAAAGAACCATGTCATGGCAACCAGAAATGAAAGGGCAGGGGAAAGAAACACCCTGATGTATGGGTTAGAAAAGGATAAAAAGGCAAAAGAGATACATTAATTCCAAAAGGGAATTTTGCTCAGGCTCAGAGAATTCAACTGGGCCCAAACGGGGAGAACAGTTGTTCTGTGACTATTCATACATCCGAGTGCAGAGTTACTCTTCACAGGTCAAACATTCATTTTCCGCTGGAAAAAATGTATTTATTCCACTAACCACTCCACAGGACATGACTAATAAATAAGAAGTGGAAACAATAACTCCATTTGGTATAATTTATTTCAGAGGGTCAAGGCACATTTTTATTGCACACAGTTGAGGATATTGAGTTGGAGTTGCTCATGTGCCTATTTATCAGGAGACAGGTACAATGCGGGCGGAAGAGGGGGACCAACAGGAACTAATCAATTCCAACCTCCGCGGTTTCTCTCGAGTTTTCCAGCTGCCAGCACGCAGGCTGTATTCAACATTCTAAGAGCCGAGGAAACCACAAGCCCATAAAACCTTCTTTCCTCTTGCAGTTATACATCCTATAGGACAGATTTCCCTGGTGTGGGGCATGCTGTGACATTCGGTGGTGAGAAGGAGGTGGGGGGCGCTGGCCTTGGAGAAGCCCTGGCACTATTGGCTGTGGAGCCAGCTGCCTGGCATCGCATTACACGGAAAACAACTCTTCACTTCTTACTCCCCAGAAGGTGGATGGCGGTCATTCCTGGTCTCATTGGCCTTGTCTGTCAAATAACGGAATGTGAGAATGTGCTGGAGGAGGTTTCCAAGCTGTCTGACTTTGTGGTCTTGATATCTGCTTGGGTGCCGGGCTTCGCATTTTCTAAAGCCACTGCCTGGTGTGCTCGGTGGGCATTGTGCTAGATGGGCATTTCCTGCTGCCGAACCTTGAGAGGACTTGGAGTGAGCAGATTCTTAGTCTTTCACTAAGGCTCTGTGTACACAGAAATATTTCATTACATGAAAAAATATAACTAAACAGGTTACAAAAGATGGTTTTCTATCTGTATATATAAAAATAAATTTTATAGGTATTTCTAAGGAAAAATCTGAAAAGCTCCATAACAGCAATATTCCAGATAGGTATTTCTGAGTGGCAGTGTTTGTGTTAGCAGTTCATGTGTTTTGTCAACTGTACTTTCTGCTATTTTAAGAGGGTAGACTCTGGGTGTGAGTTCTACCCCCACCACTTAATAAATAGCTGAGTGATATTAGATATATGTTAACTGCTTTACACCTTAATCTCTTTTTTAAAATTTTAATCTCTCTTTGTGAAAATGCAAATAGTAGGTATCCACTAATTCAATGAAATTAGAAGGGATTAGAGAAATAAAAAGCTCGATTCAGGTCCTGATTTTTAATACACGCTCAGTAAATGTTAGCCTTTGCTCATAGTATTCTGTTGCTATCATCATTATTGGTGTAATGTATTTATTGGGTGAAACTTACAGAGGCATTTCCTGAGACCTGTTTTCACCTGCTCACTTGTGTATGTCATTCATATACCCTACGGGCTAGGGTTGGCTCCGTAACACCTCCCAGGAAAGATGAGATCGGTTGACTCCAATCCACCCACTCCACTCGCCAAACAGGCTTGGTTAATACTGATACCTGAGAAAATCGTATCTTCATGTTGATAACCTTAAGTAAAATAGAAGAATCTTTAGAGCCTTCTGGCTTCTCAGCAGAATCTTTTGAGTTCTCTCACTCATTTTAAAGTATAATTCTCTCAAGAGGGAGAGAAACAGAGAGACAGAAAAAACCAAGCACCTGTAACAGAGTCTCATGCTGCCATCTCCCCCACCCCAACCCAAGCCTGCCAGCCAGTCAGGATCACAGGCACACGTTCACGCTTGGCTAGCTGGAATCCCGATTTTCCATATGGCTTCCAACATTACAGAGTGTTGCATTACCCTTGTGCCCCTGAGGCTGGGCCTCAGACTCTGAAAGTGAGAGAGAGAGAGAGAGAGAGAGAGAGAGAGAGAGAGAGAGAGAGAGCGCGCAAGCGAGTGTACGTGTGTGGCCTGTGTTGCGGAAGAGGTAGGGTAGAGGTAAAGTAAGCCAGGAGTCACCTCTGGGGGAGCCCCAAAGGGCATGGGAAGAACCAAAGCATGTCTGAGATTCCTTTTTCATTTTTGCCTCAGGTCAAATCTGATGACTGTTATGTGGGTGTAGAGAACTTTAGAGAACAGCTTGCATCAAAAAACATTTGAGGGGACCAGCAGATGGCATGGTGGTAAAGGCCCTGGATTCCCACATGACTGACTAAGGTTCAAGTCCCAGACCTAGTGGCTTGAAAATCATGTTAGGTGTGTATGCATGCTTGCCCAAAATCCCAAAAGGAGAATGGAGGAGAAGGGATTGTGGCATGACCTTCTCCCCAGGTGTGATTTCTCAATTTCCCTCTTTCTGTCTCTGGTGACTACACGCACCCTATGTCAAAAACCTAAAAAGAGGGACCAGCAGTTAGCGTAATGGCTATGTCGCTGGACTCCCACGTAGTCGACCGCGGTTCGCGTCCTGGACCTGGTGGCTTAAAACTCACGCCGGGGGAACCAGCAGTTAGCGTAATGGCTATGTCGCTGGACTCCCACGTGGTCGACCGCGGTTCGCGTCTCGGACCCGGTGGCTTACAACTCACGCCGGGCGCATGTGCGTGCGTGCCCAAGATCCCGAGAGGAGAATGGAGGAGAAGGGATTGCGGCGTGACCATCCCCCCTGGGGGGTGATTTCTCGCTTTCTGTCTCTGTCTGTCTGGCGAGCGCACGCGCCCTCTAGCGAAAATCTCTCAAAAAAAAAAAAAAAAAAACTCACGCCGGGCACGTGTGCATGCGTGCTCAAGATCCCGAGAGGAGAATGGAGGAGAAGGGATTGCACCCCCCTCTGGGGGGTGATTTCTCGCTTTCTATCTCTCTGTCTCTGTCTGTCTGGTGAGCGCACGCGCCCTTTAGCAAAAACCTCTCCAAAAAAAAAAAAAAAACTTGAAAAAAAAATGTTTGGGAAGCAGCATTGTGGCCTAGTGGTTAAGGGAGCTGAATCCTATGTGGCCAACAACGGTTCAAATACAGGCTCTGGTGACTTCAAGAAACACACCCAGCACGTGTACATGCATGCCCCAAATCCAACAGGATGGAGAAATGGAGTAGAAGGGATTGCAGCATGACCATGCCCCACTGGGGAGTGCTTCCTTCTGCTCCCTTTCTGTTTCTCTTTCTCTCCATCTCTCTCTCTGGAGAGTGCATGTGCCATGTGGCAAGTAAGGGGGAAAAAAAACAGCCTGGGGAGTTAGTAAAAATGCACATTTGTGCCTATACCTAGATAGTCGTATAGGGCTACCAGAGTAGAGCCCGGAATTTGGCAACATGGTGAGATCCTGTAAAAACACTGTTCTTTCTCTGTCACTCATGCCCTCTCACACTCTGTCTCTCTCATAAAAGAAAGAAAGAGAGAGAGAGAGAGAGAGAGAGAGAGAGAGAGAGAGGAAGGAAGGAAGGAAGGAAGGAAGGAAGGAAGGAAGGAAGGAAGGAAGGGAGGGAGAAAGAAAGAAAAAGAGAGGGAGAAAGAGAGGGAGAAAGAGAGGGAGAAAGAAAGAAAGGGAGAAAGAAAGAAAGAAAAAAACACAGTGCCGCAATTTTATTTTATTATCACTTTTTCAGATTTTGACATAGGTAAGGTGGACTAGCCAAAGAGAGAGAGAGCAAAGGAGAGCGAAAGTGAGAAATCACCCCCGGGAAAGATGGCCTCCTCACAATTACTTCTCCTCTATGGTCCTCTTGGGATTCAGGGCACACATGCACAGCCTCCCAGCGTGTTTCTCAAGCTGCTGAGTCGGAGACCCTAACCAAGCAGCCGACTATGTGGCATCCAGCTGCCTTAACCATCACGCAACCTGCTGACCCAATAATTTTTTAATGTAATTTTAAAAGTATTTTATGAGGACAAAGTTGCTCTAACAAGTCAAATAGTTAAATGAAGTAGTTAAATATCTAACATGAAAGCCCCCCCCAACACACACAAGCTCACACACATAAACATATAGAAAACTGACATAGCTTCAGAAGTAAAGCATCTGAAGTAAAATATAGTATTAGTTTGCCATGTAGGTCTACAGAGTTGTTTTTTGTTTTGTTTTGTTTTTAATTTAAAAAGAACTAAGCCACAATTTTGCTTTTCTTCTTTCTTTACTCTTCCTTATAAAAACGTTCCTGGGAACCAGCTGATGGCATAGCGGTTACGTCATTGGACTCCCATATGGCTGATCACATGGTAGTTTGAGTCCCAGACTCAGTGGTTTCAAAATCAAACCAGGCACATGTGCATGCCAAAGATCCTGGGAGGGGAATGGAGAAAGGATTGTGGCATGGCCATCCCCCCCTGAGGGGTGGTGATTTCTCACTTTCCCTCTCACTGTCTCTGTCTCTCTCTCTCTCTCCTGCGAGTGCATATGTTCTAAGGCAAAAACCTCTAAAATAATAAATAAATAAATCCCTGAATATTTAGTCTAATTTTCTCAGTCGGATTTAATTACAAAGTAACACTATTTAGGTCCGCAATTAGTGGAAGATGACAAGGTTCCCATTCCTCTGTCCATTCCCTCATGCACTAGTGCATTCTTTTATTCTTTTTCTTTCTTTCCTTCTTTTTTTTTTTTTTTTTTTTTTTTTTTTTTTTTAAATTTTCCCTTAGGTCACATGTGCTTGCCAGAGAGAGACAGAATAAAAAAGCACCCATCCATGAGGGATGGTCACACTGCAATCCCTTCTCCAAGGTTCCCTCCCTTTGGGATTCTGGGCACAAACACATGTGTACCTGGTATGTTTTTCAAGCTGCCAGATCTGGGACTCAAACTTTGCAGTCAGCCATGTGGGATCTGAGCCTTAACCACCATGCCATGGTCTGGTCAGCATTCCTTTATTCTTATGCAGGTATTTACTTATCTGTTAACTAAACTTTAGATGCTGAATTCAATTCAAAAAAAAAAAAAAAATAGATTCCATTCTCCTTTCAATTGCTCTCTTCTCCAGTGTTGGCTTTCCCTGCTAATGACATTATTGCCCTCGGCTTGTCCCACTTCCTCATTACCCAACCTCTTCCCTCCACCATAATAAATATCCTTGCAAATCCAAGTAGTGACAAACTTATTCCCCCAGCAGGGATTTTCTGATTTCTCTCTGAATTTCCCCTACAAGCTGACATTGTGATCAGAGTAGGTGCTAGGTTTAACGCAAGTGGAATGAATGAATGCTTCATCCTCTAACTTATGTCTCAACCATGTGCTCTTTCTACCACTAGGGTGGTAACTCAGGGCAGTAACACCTCTGTGTAAACCCCTAACGCCACCTGCTGACGACGTAATCTCTCCTTACTATTTCTCTTCACCTCAATCCATTCTTTTTTTTTTTTTTTTTTTTTTGGAGAGGTCTATAGGGCGCGTGCGCTCGCCATAGAGACAAAAAGCGAGAAATCTGGTCACGCCGCAATCCCTTCTCCTCCATTCTCCTCTCGGGATCTTGGGCACGCACGCACACGCGCCCGGCGTGAGTTGTAAGCCACCGGGTCCGAGACGCGAACCGCGGTCGACCACGTGGGAGTCCAGCGACACAGCCATTACGCTAACTGCTGGTTCCCTTCACCTCAATCCATTCTTCACACTGTCCCCTGAAGCATGGCTCTCGTCTCATCATCTCATCTCTTTATTATCTCATCACTCCTGGAAAGCTCAAAGTCCTTAACTTGGCATTCAAAGCCCTCAGTTTGGCCTCAGTGTAGCCCTTCAGTCCTACCTCCTGCTACAGCCTATTCTAAAACCCTCACTTGGCCTGGATCAGACCACAACCACAATCTTGACAACTTCTGAACTTTTCTCTCTGTTGAGAATGTGCTTGCCCATACCCCCACACCCACCCCACCTCACCCCATCAAAAGCCTATCCATCGTGGAACGCTCATTTCTTCTTCTTTTTTTTTCTTCTTTTTTTTTTTTTTTAAATTGAGATTTTTGCTATAGGATGCATGTACTTTCTAGAGAGACAGAAAGTGAGAAATCAATCTTCCTCCCACCGCCCGGGAGGGGATGGCCACATCACGATCCCTTACCCTCTATTCTCCTCTCAGAATTTTTTGCACACACATATGCGCCCGGCCTGAGTTTCAAGCCACCAGATCTGGGACTCAAACCATAGTCAACTATGTGGAATTCCAGCCATGTTACCATTATGCCATCTGCTGGTCCCTGTTTGTACAATCTCTTTTTTTTAAATCAATTTTTATTAAAAGTTATTTTATTTAACCTTATTTATTTATTTTAATTTGACCAGAGAGAGACAGAGTGAGAGAGAGAGGGGAAGTGAGAAAGCAAGCCGCACTGGGAGTCCAGCGCCATTAACCACCTGCCGGACCCTGGAATCTTAATTAGTATATTTCTCTGTCCCCTCATTTTCAAAGTTTCCTCAGCATGCATTGCCACATTCTTTGTTACATTTTGGCTATTTGTTACCATATCTTATCTTCTTCCACTAGGAAATAGTTTCATGATGAGGAAAATTGGTGTCTCATTCATCTTTCCCCTCCAGTGGCTAGCAAATACCTTGTATATTTAGACCCCCAATAAATGACACGAATTGAGTGGAATACTGAAAGACGTTATAGTCCTTACTTATGAAAGGATGGGGGAGAAAAAAAAAAGCACATGAAACACAGCAAAGTGAAAGCCTCGAGACATTTTACAATAAACCAGGAAATAAGTTTATACCCTCTACTGTCAATGTCTATTTGGCATGACATTTTTTCATGTTAAAAAATAAATAATGAAAGATTCTCTCTGATTCAATACCTCCAACCCATTCCAGGTTATTAGCAATAAAAACTTAAACACACATAAAATTTAGAATATTCGATGGAAAGTGCACTTAGAGATTGCTTCTAACTTCTTCCTTTCAAATGTGAAGAAGTTGAATGAAGTCTAAGGTGAATAATGTCCTTGTACATTCAGATTGTACCAAATGCTGTGTTCAATGCTGTAAGAAATTCACCTGGAAGTCTTATTGCCCTATGGAATGGGTACAATTATTTATTTTTTGTAGAAATATTTTGTAGACATTTTTAAAAGAATTATATATTTATTTATTTATTTGCTATAGGGCATATGCACTCACCAGAGATAGAGAGAAAGTGAGAAAGCAAGCTATCAGGTCGGGTACTCAAACTGTGGTTGACCATGTGAGTCCAGTGCCCTAACCACCACACCACCTGCTGGTCCAAAGTGAGTATAATTATTATTTTTTTTATGGGCACAATTATTAAGCCACATTTTATAGGTGAGAAAGTCCAGGCTTGGAAAGGTAGAAGTAATATGCCCAAGTTACATAAAGGAGCAGGCAGAATCAGGGTTAAAATCCACGTCATCTGGCCCAAGAATATTCTTTATTACATACTTCAAACCATGTTTCCAAGGGACCAGCAGTTAGCGTAATGGCTGTGTCGCTGGACTCCCACGTAGTCGACCGTGGTTCGCGTCCAGGACCCGGTGGCTTAAAACTCACGCCGGGCACATGTGCGTGCATGCCCAAGATCCCAAGAGGAGAATGGAGGAGAAGGGATTGTGGCGTGGCCATCCCCCCTGGGGGGTGATTTCTCGCTTTCTGTCTCTCTGTCTCTCTGTCTGTCTGGCAAGCGCATGCGGCCTATAGCAAAAACCTCTAAAAAAAAAAAAAAAAAAAAAAAAAAAAAAAAAAAAAAAAAAAAACATGTTTCCAAGATCTGTGAAAGAGTTAGCAATAGGTACAAAGTGACAATTCCAAACTTCTGACATCTAATCAACACATCTTTCATTTATCACTTTTGGTCAGATTTTGCTGGTAAAAAGGACATATTTACTTAGGAAATATGCTTAGGAAATACAACTTAAAATCTAATGCAATTTGCTTTTACCTCTCTGAATGATGGGTAATTGTCCTTACCAGCTTTAATGTCTCCTGTACTTGCCCATATGTTTGAAGTTTTCTATAATGTAAAATAGTATGGAAAAAAAAATCAAACAAAACAAAATAGGACATATAATTCTCCAACACTACAGAATCAAGGGAAGAGCCATGTCCACAGCTCCTTAGTGGACTTTATTTCATCCAAACTTAGATTTTCTACCAAGGCTCATTTAACAAGACTCACTTAAATTTAGGTAATACGTTTTCAGGAAAGTGCATGAGAAAGAAGGAAAGGGAAGGGGGTGAAGACCGGTGTGGTTTTGAGATCTGTGAAGAGGAAGGCGATCTTCCTGCTTTCACAGGCATAGGCCGCCCTCTGCTGTCAAAGATTAGCTTTGACATCCCCTTGCCTGATTAACAGCCGGTGTTCAGATCAGCCGTGCCCCATGAAAGCGTAAGATGCATAAAAGCATAAGATGTTGACGTGACATTTACTTACTGAGCTTATTGGCTTGGATCTGAAAGGCAGAATCTGGAGATTCAGATCACTGAGTAAAGGTAACGAGATGATTTTCACGCTTGCTTTAAAATAACCCTTTTTACTTTATAGAGTGGCCCAAATCTCACTTAATGGGAGGCCAGAGCCACTGCCCAGAGCATTTCTTATACTTTCCTATCAGAAGACAGAGCCAACAATGAGACAAACTCCCATGACAGGATTGTGGTGCAGATTAAGTGACGTCTGTGCAACACCACGCACAAACCAGGTGTGTAAGAATTGCTCAGCAAGGTGACGTGGTCGTCTTCACCATAATCATATCAAGAGAATAATAAAAAAGATCTGGGCAAATGTTGGAGTGCACAGACAGCCCGATTGCCTACTCTCCCACAGTTTGGGTACGAAGGTGGCTAAAAGGAGCATTCAAGTATGGTAAAAGCGATCTTGAAGCACCGTAGAGCTCACTTATGCTCCCAGAAAGGAATTTACAAGGCTGGACATTCACATATCAGAGTATTTATTTATTTCAAATTTCCAGAGCATAGGTGCAATTTCCCGAGAAAAACAGAGAGACAAAGGGAGGAAGAGGGAAAACCAGTCCCCACTGGGGAAATGGCCACACTGTATTCTTCTGTCTCCATCTACTGGGATTTACACATGTATACATACACGTGTATGTTTGCAAGTCACTGGGGCAGGACTTGAACCACAGTCAGCCATGTGGTATCTGGCTTTCCTTAAACACCTAGCTATGGGTCTAGGCCTAGAAATATTTTTTAATAAAGGCTAAAACATCTTATGTTCAATGAGAAAACAAGGGGTTGGGCATACCATAATTTAAGTAGAAAATTCGACAAGAAGAACCCAGTCCCCAATACCATTTAACTAACTGAAGTTTCACTCTTTTACTTTTAAGTGATTTTGTGTTGCATCTTCAAACCAAAATTCATCTCAGTGCTGATAAACTACAGGAGACATTGCCCTGCCCTTTCCCACACCCACATGAGAGCAGCAAAGGAACTCGTTCCTTCCAGGAATGAAGCCAAACACGTATCAGACTCCATCTGGTATTCTGCATGGGAAGCAGAGTACCCCGTACATACCTGTCGTGTGAGGACACATGCTGAAGGCCAGCTGGTGGCACAAAGGTAACACTCTGTGATGCCAGACCCACTCTGGAAGGTCCCAGGTTCCTGAGGTCATCTGGAAAGTCCTTAAATATGGATAATAAATGTTATATTATGTCTGCAGGATTATTTTTTTGGGCTCTCCAATTGATATTTTATTCACAAATCATTTAAAATTCAAAGCAGTATTGAGATACAGTAGTAACTACAGTAGAAACCCTGCAAGCATTAAGATCTTTGTGGATTTAATAATGAAAAAATGTCTACGAATGGTTGGATCAGAACAGTGACTTTCACCAGGCCCACCGCCACATCCTTTCCAAAGACCAGTTCAGGGAAATGGCACAACTCATCGATGTCATTCCTGTTTTGCTTGCTGAGGTTTATGTTTTTCCTCTGTTTGGGGAGGTAAGAAATGAAGCAGAGAAAGAGAATATAATAAGCTGACATATTTAGAACAACGATCATTTAGCACTCTACCTCTGCCTCTCCTTCACTACGGGAAGTATTTCCTCCACTGGCAAATAGTCCTAGGGTGCTCCCCTTTTGGAAAGTAATAGTCTTCGTGGTTTTCTAAATCTTCTCTGCTAACCCAGACTTACTCCTATCAGTTTCCTGAGGTGTAGCAGATAACTTTGTAATTCCATTCATCCAGTGATCTCGAGGGATTTGATAGGAAAATGGCTTCTGAGCAAGGACCCACGAGATTCTCGAGAGTCCCATCTCTGGAGAGCCAGCTCTCCAGCATCTCATGTTTCTTCCAGCCAACTTGCTGATCCCTGCACACACCACAGCTGCTCTCTTCCCCCTCTGTGTCTTCGCGTACGCTGCTGCTTCTGCCTAGACTTCTCTAGCCCCATCTTGTTTGTCTGTCAAACATGTAGGCATTACAGGGATCGAATCTCTTGATGCTTTGGGACAGCTCTATGATCACCACCGGATTTGTTTTCAGAGACCATCCTTGCATTACAGCACTTCTTATAATAAAAGGCAACTATTTTTTTAATATAATAGTCACAGCAGATAACATTGATTGAGTTCATCAGACATGACAGAGACTCTGCTTTTTACCTGTATTAATTCTGCTACTTCCATCAAACCTGAAACTGCACAGATGTGAAAGCGGGTGACAGAGAAATTAAATGGTTTGCTTATGATTATACAGCTTGCATACGGAGAGCATAGATGAAAGCCCATGTCCCTTTAGTCCATCAACCATCCCATCAACCAACCACTCTGCCATTTCACTCACCACTCTCTCTGGACCGTGAACTCCTTAATCCCAAGCACATATCAGACTCCGTTTGGTATTCCTCATGGCAAGCAGAGTACCCTATATGTACCTGTTGTGTGAGGACACATGCTGAAGGCCAGCTGGTGGGTACCACTGTGATGCTGGAGCCACTTGGGAAGGTCCCAGGTTCCTGGGGTCACCTGGAATGTTTCAGGTGCATGTGTGTGTGCCTGTGATCTGGGCTGGCTGCCAATGGGATAAATCATGACATAAAGACCCTACTGGGGATGGCTCTCTCTTGTCTCTCCCCTACTCTCTCTTTCATGGAAGACGTAAATAAACAAACTTCAAGAAAACAAGCACAAAAGACCAAAATAAAAATATGCCTGCTGAGTGAATTCATTAAATTAGTGGATCATTGCAAAAAGCTTTTTGAAGCAAAGTTCCCATTTTCTAGGGCTGTTCTCAAAATTCATGCCTCCAAAGCTTGGGATTGCTATTAGGTTGTCAGGAAGTCATGATGCATGTTTGCACAGAAAAACAGAAAAACACATCATAACTTTCCCAAAAATCTAATATAAACCCTCAAGGAATACTAGCTAATAATATTAGGAAGATGGAAAATGGCAGGGAGGGGGAGGCTGGGGGAATGTAACTCCTTATAGATGAGTGGTCAAACAGAATGGGAGAGGAAGAGTCATTCTTAAAGCCTCTCCTGCATTTTAAGGCTCAGCTTATAGTGATGAGGGAGAAACTTAACTCCTGAGTTACATGATGGAAGTAGCCATTGTCTATGACCCTTTCTCTGAAAAGACATTGAAATTTGCTATCAGGAAGCAAAAACCATAGTCCTCCACCTATTAAATCAGGTAAAAACTACACACTTCTTGATTTTTGGCAAAGAGATTCAAGGGCAACTATTCAAAAAAAAAAAAAGCCATTTCCTGTTTTATAGAAATAGTTCATAAACACTTGAGCTGCTATATTTGAACTGGAACATGTTCACTGAAATGATTAATTCCAACACAGTGGCACCTACCAAGTACACAGTCTCCCAGAATTATCAGTGGTGGTTTCTTCAGAGGCACAGAGTAGAAGAGGGGAAACAGAAGCTCCCACAAGCCAGGGTCCGATGGAGAGACAGGGTACAGCTAACATTGCCAAGTTTACTTAAACTTCTAATTCTTCTGTTCCTGACAAGGGATGTATTTCCTTTACCGTTTTGGCTGTAGATTTCCTAATAACTTCTTTAAGAAGTAAAAATAGCTTTTTCTCTTTCTTCATGCCCTCTGAACTAAGGGCTATACACAAAAGCCAAGGTTCTTTGGAGAGATGGAAAAAAAAAAAAATAAATAAAGCTTTGGAAGAAGCAGTAGGGTGCGGTAGTCATAATTTGAAACCAAATTAGAGTGGCCTGTGTTTAAACCTCAGTTCCATCACTCCATAGTTACACGGCATTGGGCTTTGTTTAACCTCCCAGAATCTTGTTCTATTTCACTGCGAAAATGTGGATAATTTCTACTTTGTAAAATTATTTGTAAAGATTTGATGAAAAGGGGCCGGCAGGTGGTGTGGTGGTTAAGGTGGCTGGACACCAACATGGCTAACCATTAGTTCGAGTCCTGGACCTGGCAGTTTGTTTTCTCGCTTTCTTTCTCTCTCTCTGGTCAACTTCAATTAAAAAAAGCAAATAATGACAACAAATAAAATTAAATTTAAATAATTCTTTCTTCTTTTTTTTCTTTTTGAAAGGTTTTTGCTATAGGTCACGTGCACTTGCGAGAAAGACAGATAGAAAGCGAGAAATCACCCTGCAGGGGGGATGGTCACACTACAATCCCTTATCCATTCTCTTTTCGGGAATCTTGGGCATGCGTGCACACACACCCAGCATGAGTTTAAGCAACCGGGTCTGGGACTCGAACTGCGGTCGACTACATGGGAGGTCCAGTGACAAAGTCATTATGCCAACTTCTGGTCCCTAAATAATTCTTTTCTTAAAAAATAGATTCATAGAAAGTACCTATGAAATGCCTTTAGCAGGGTCCTACCATTCACTGTTTACTATGTTATTTTAATCGTTATTTAACTGCTTCTATCAATTAATATGTGTACATGTAATTAACAAGATTATAGTTGTCGAAGAGTCTCAATGCTTCACAAAAATGCATCTATTTTAAATGCTCAGTAGAATGAGAGAAAGTCCATCGACAGTCCAGCTGTTTCTGAAGCCATTTAGCCACCTGGATCAGCAGACTCCAATGCGTCAGGTGGTAGAGTATTTTTCACCTTTAGGTATCATGTTTTCAGAGCCATGAGAAGTTTGGAGGCATCTTCCACATGGTTATAAGCAGTGGAACATTTTGCCTATTGTTCCCAGGGAGCAAACTAGTTGACCAAGTAAAAGCTTCATCTGATTTGCTCTACAAACGATTCACACCACAGCTGAAGAGAGAAGGTTTGTGCGGAATTGCTAGAGATGGTGTGACACGTTGGTAGTAAAAGCATTGTAGGTCACTCACAAACCACTGGGAAACACGAGATGGCCCTTTGAGAATTACCCAGTGGTCCCTACTAGAAGAGTTTGTCCTGGCTTCTGGTAATAATGTTAGGTAAGGAGGAAAAGTGTTGATAAAATAAGAATAAAGTAGAGTAGTAATCTTGAGTTTAGTATATCTGCCTCGATAGGAATTGCTGTTATGTATCGGTCTTAGTTTGGGCTACTATGACAAAACACCACCAACTGGGTGGCTCAAATGACACGCATTGATTTCTGATTATTCTAGAGACTGAAAGTCTGAGGTCATGATGCCAGCGTGATAGGGCTCTGCTAATGCTCTACATGCTTTCCAAGAGAGAGAGATTGTGTTTGTCCATATAAGGGCACAAGTTTTATAATGCAAAGTCCACACTGCTGACCTCCCAAAGGTCTCATCTCCAAGTATCATCATATCAGGGATTAGAGTTTCAAGAGATAAATTTTGGGGCACACGAACTTCAATCCATAATAATATTACTCATCCCTCCTCAGTCTTCCCCAATGGGAGTATCTGGAGTGAATGTTCCCGAGGACTGGAAGTCCTGTCTAAGTGCCCAGGCAACAAGAACTCAAGAAATTTCTACTTAGTTATTGAGTTGAATTTACTGTGACACCAAAAGATATCACAGAGGGAAGGAAAGGGAAAGGAAGGGAAAAGGAAGGGAATGCCTGGAACCCTGAGAAGGTGGAGGAGGCAAAGAAGGACTCCCCAAACCCAGTCCCCGGCCACTACAACTTCCCAGAGCCTTGGGAGGAGGCACAGCTCTGTTGATACCTTGATTTCAGATTGTAGCCTCCAGAACTGTGAGTGAAAAATAAATTTCTGTTGTTCTGTGTCACCCAAGTTTATAATAATTCAGAACAGTCCAAAGAAATGAATGTCCCCATATTCTACCAGGAAGACAGCTGTTTTCTCATTGTCCAGGATCTCTTTTCACAAAGCCATTGCACTTTTCACCACGTCGCAGTGTTTAAGGGGAGCTGACCCACTCTGTGCTCTGCCCACCTATCAGTCTTCAATGAGACACATCTTCTTCCAGTCTCCTAAACAGGGCAACGAGATTGAGAAATTTAAACCTCACACCCAGTGGATGGATGCTTCAATGTCAATTTAGCAGTAGCCCAGAACAACAATAACAACAAAAATGTAAAGGCTGATTTTCATTTTGCTAGTTTAGTGTAAATGAACATACACACAGTTATAAGTTTGGGATGAGAGGAAACAGCTCTACAAATACAGAGGAAATACTAGGTCATCAGAAAAGCCATGATGTGGTTTTGCATGGAAAAAGTAAAAAATAAGTCATGACTTTTCCTACCACCCAATAGATAAGTGGTGCAAAGTGTAAATCAAGAAAAACTGAAAGTGACATGCCCAGACGCCCTGGGCTGCAATAGTAAGAATGTGATGAATAAAGCGAAGGAGGTGGTAGGGGGGTCAACACTACCTAAGGCTACTCCTGGTACCGCCTGTTGAGAGAGACTGAGATAGGAGTTAGACCCACTTACAGGTAGATAGGGGACGGACCTGAAGGAAGTCACTGTGTTTTTCTTTTTAATAACGTCTCTGTGTTTTTCCTCTGTGGTCTGGTAGGTGTAAAATATATACTCCATTTACATGTTTCTAAATTTATGACTCCTTGCTAATAAGGCAGGAGATCGGGATCTTGAGCACACACAGTGTAAGGCTAAGATGGAGCCACATGGCTGGTTGCACTGGGACTCCAACCAGCTGTAGCTAAGGGCAACAGTTTCAATTCAGTCACTATATTCTAACAAGAAATACAGAGTGCTAACGGCTTCTGACCCCACAAAGAACAGGGTGACAAATCACTTGGAGTATCATGTAACCATTTTGTAAAGTTCACCTTCTTATCAGAGAGCCAGCCCATTGCTCAGACTGCTAGATAAAAACCCCTCCCCACCAGCTCCTTTTTGGCAACCCATTCAGAACCCCTGTCTGGCTTGGGAGCTCTGTTCTTCCTTTCCTCTCTTAATAAACTCTACTTTCCATCCCCCTCTCTGTGTCGGTGTCTAATTCTTCCTGTGCATCGGACAAGAATGAGCTCAGGTGTTGCGTCTGATCACCAGCACTCGCACGTCATTATGACAAATGAAGATCAGATGAAAGATTTAGTAGTTCGCAGAGAAAATCATGCATTCTCGGCATGAACATGATACTGACTTCATGTCTCCAAATGACCATCACAGATTCATTGGGTTCTGGGGACCCGAGGGAAGAAACAGGCGGGTGATGGTGAACCTGCAGATGAGACCCACAAGAAGCATTCCGAAGACAGAAAAATCAAGAGGGTGTTATCAAGGGAGCCAAGAGACAGTCCCTTGCCTGGCCTGGCCTGGCCTGGCAGCGTTCAGGTGGAAAGACACCATAGCTCCATGTGGACTGGCTATCACCATGGCTGTGCAAACTGAGGGACAAGAGGGAAAAAATAGGCCTTTTCTAGAAAGGGAGGAATCCTGGAATATTCTTTTGTCACGTATTGATCTGACTTAATTTTGGCTAATCTGAAGAAGAACCCAGTTCACCTGGCCTCGGCCTTCACTCAGTGGTTTCTAAATGGTTGCTGCTGTTCACACATGAAGACGTTTATAGTGGCCATCAAGGTGAGAAAAAAAGACAAGGTAGTAAGCTTTGCAACTAAGAGGGCTGCTCATTTCTAAATAACATCTTTCCCACCTTTTTATTCTAAGTGTTCAAATGCTCTTTCTTTTTTGAAATTATGACGATAGTGGTTGGAAACTAATTTTTTTTTTAATGTCTGATTTGGCAAAGTAGAAATTGATAATCTCTTTTGTGATATTTTTAAAAATTTCTTCCTCTGGAAAATCTCAACCTCTGAAAACCATGGGTTCAGATTGAAAGATAAGAAAAAACAGGATTAAAAATTTTAATTCAGATGGCATAGTGGTTAAAGGCACTGGACTCCCACATGGAGGGAGACAGGAACCTCGAAACTCTTGTCAAAGGGTTCTTTTCCTAAGAAATTAGCAAGGAAGAAAACAAAGTATGGTCTGTTTAGAGGTTAGTTTGAAAAGTTTTTAAAATCAATGTTAACAAACCACCTAAAAACTGTGCATGTGTGCATATGTCTAGAGTTGACAGCGGGACAGTGAAAGAATTAGATCCTGCTCAGTAACAACTGTAATACAAGCAGGTTCCCACAAACAATTGCTTCAACACACTTATGTGCCTGGGATGCTATTGACCACAAGAGGGCAGTGTACACTCAGATTATCAATGCTGCTGCTGACTGACAGGTTTTGTTTCTTTTTTTGTTTTGTTTTGCCAGGGGCTGCATGTACTGGTGAGAGAGAGCGCGTGAGACAGCGCCCCCATGAGGGACAACTAGCCACAATTCCTTCTCCATTGCTCACTCCTTTCGGGATTTGGGGCACCTAAGCACACACTCTTGGCCTGCTCTCAAGCTGCTGGGTTCTTTGGGCCATGGACCATGTGAGACCCAGCTTCCTTGACCACTGACATGGGCTGGCCTAACAGTTTTTAATCTCAAATAAAAGCCAACCAGTCTTTCTGTTCTTCATTCAGTGTGCAAGAATACACGTTAGCAATTTTGCCAGTGCTTCTGCTTTCACTCAATATCTGATTTGGGAGTGGGAGTGAAGAGCCACAGGGGAGAAGGTGAACAGCATGGTTCGACTTTGTGTGTTCTTACCTGAAATCACAGACGTGGCATAATCACACGGGTGGAATGCAGGCTTCCCCTGAGGGGTTCAATGATCTCAGTAGTTTCAGAAAGGCACAAGTGAATCTGCGTCTTCATTCTTATTCTTAAAGACAAGGCCTGCCTTACCACTTGTGTAAAATGGAGGCAATTAGAATAATCTAACACTTGTGTGTTAAAATGGAGCCCGTTATCATACTCTTCCTTCCTTATCTCACACAGGTATTGAAATTTGCAGATGAGGTCATCATCTCTGACCCTGCCTTGAACTAACCACCTTCTTCAAGAGAGTCCGGGAGTAACTCCATTGCAAATGGGACTAAATAAAGCATTGGAGCTCTGTGCATTTGGTCTCATTAATCCAGAAGGCAGCTGAGGTACTACAGGGGTCTGAGGATCCACAGTGGCCCCCAGATGAAAGGAATGAAGGAATGGTAGTCTCTGTGTGTGTGTGGGGGGGGGGGGGGGGACGTGCCCCTGACATGTGGACGTGTGTGCAGGACCGCGTTTGTCAGCCCCTGGATTCCCTCCAGCCCACGCTGTGCTCAGGCAAGACCGTCAGATGCTTTCTGAAGGCTGTGGAGGAACTGGTTCCACCTCCAGGGAAGTACATTTTATTGACTCCATCTGCCTTCCCGGGGGAGTGGGGGTACTAGGTCGCGGTGGGTGGTGTCCTCCTGGCAGGGCTGTGTCCCAGGAGGCGCACGTGGGTACTCTGCAGTGCCCAGGGCCACCATAGAGGAGACTCCGCATGGGGCTGACTTCCAGGAATCTAGGTGGAGAGGAACGGAAATTCTCCCTCTCCTTTTCTAGGACCCTCGCCAGCACCGGCACCTTCTGGGACCCTGTGGATTCCTGCAGCCAGCCTCGGGTGCCCCTGATAGTCACGTTCTCTGGTGCCCTGCAGCACTCCCCTTCCCATTTGGGCTCTCGGGACGCATATGAGGGTGGGGGGGATCGCTTTTGCCTCAGGCTCTGTTTCCTAAGGAATCCAGGCTAAGTCAGAGTATTGACGTTTAAAATGTTGAGATCTTCAGGGTGTGCAAACTCGATCCGTGTCTTTTTGACTAGTGATCTAAACCACTCCAGTATGGGGGAAAAAGAAAAAGCTAGAAATTTATTCTGGTTAATAATCTGTACTGCTTTAGGGTTTGCTGCAATTTACATATTGACCGCAAGATGGCGAACTAACGCCATCCTTCCGTGACTGGGGCAGGCTGTAGAGAGCGCAGCATCTTCCCCTCTTGAATTCAATTATTTTTTCCTGTTGAATCCGTGGCAAGTTCCAGATTTGCAGAGAGTCCCCAAAAACTGCAGTGCAGTGGGCATGTAAGCAGTTAGCATCGCGTGGAAACATGCGACGTTATGTGACAGATGTGTGTACTGCCCTTGAAGCTCAGTTCCTGTATCATGCCAGGATGAAATTCCCAGAACACACTAGGTGAAATTCACATAACATGTAAGTAACGCTTTAAACTGGACAGTTTAGTAACATTCAGAACATTCACTATGCTATGAAACTACCATCTCCACTTAGTTCCAAATTATTTCCGTCATTCCTAGCTAAACCCTTTACCCACTGTCTCCGTATCCCCCCACCCCCCCCACCGACCCCACCCCCCCACCGACCCCACCCCCACCCCCGACCCCCCACCGACCCCCCCACCCCCGCCCAAGCAGCCAATTTGAGTTTATCTGTTCTAGATGTTTGATGTGAAGGGAAGCATACCATACGTGACTGCGTCTGGTTCCCTTCCCTTAGCATACTGTTTTCAGGGTTTGTCCATGGAGTAGCATGGCAATAATGCATTCCTAGTTCTGGCTGCAACTTACATCACGATGTTGAACAGCCATGGGGAAGGCATCCTTGTTCCTGATCTGACGGGAAAGCATTTGGGCTTTCATGATTAAGTCTGATTAACTGTGAGTTCTTCATAAATGCCTCTTACACTGTTTTCCTAGTTATCTGAGTGTCATTATTACAAAAGAGTGTTGGGTTTTGTCAAATGCTTTTTCTGTGTCCATTCAGATGAGCATGTGAGTTATTTCCTTCACTCTATAATGTGGTTTATTACATGATTGACTTCTTTTTATGTCACACCACCCTTGCATATATTGCTTTTTAATAACATTTCTCAGAAATGAAGATGTACAGGATTTAAGAATGGCAAGAGTGCAGATGAGGAAGAAGACAAGAAATGACCTTGAATGACAGGGGATTAAAAAAATGTCAGACGTTTGGGACCAGCAGTTAGCATAATGGCTATGTCGCTGGACACCCATGTAGTCGACTGCAGTTCGAGTCCCGGACCCGGTGGCTTAAACTCATGCCAGGCGCGTGTGCATGTGTGCCCAAGATCCCAAGGGGAGAATGGAGGAGAAGAGATTGAGGCGTGGCCATCCCCCCTGGGGGGTGATTTCTCACTTTCTATCTCTCTGTCTCTCTCTTTCTTTCTGGCGAGCGCACGTGCCCTATAGCAAAAACCTCTCAAAAAAAAAAAAAGTCAGATGTTCAAGCAGATCATTCTCTAATAGATGAGAAGCTATATCCAATTTCTAAAGATCTTGCTTCACATTCCTTATCTTTAAAATGATCTGAGTATTTTGTTATAGTTTTGATCATTATTATCATTTCTGATCTTGCTCATATCATAAAATGTTTCTAAGTATAATAGGTCGTCGGGAAAGTAATGATGTATTTTTCTCTTTTTCTATGCCAAAATGTGTCATGACTTTCTTGACAACACAATAGCTACATAGTTTGAGGGTCGTAATTTTCCATTGTTACATGTCCATGGTTAGGTAACTACCGTAACCATTTAGAACAGTTTTTGTTTTTCATGATTTTTAGAATGCTGTGATGAACACAAAGATTATTTAGGGGGCAGCTTTTAGCTCTAAAATGTTATAATTTTATGATTCTATGACTCTATACCAGGTTCCTTTCTAACACCACAAATTCTTAATCCCTAATCCCAGATGGTTACAAAACCTCCCTCTAAGGCAGTTTCATTAAATTTTCCATAATTCTCATGTTTCAAATCACATATATTTTCTGTCCTTGGAAAAGATGGAAAAAAGTGGATCACCTGTCACTAGTAGATAGAAAGCTGTCTCTTTCTAAAACTCACTTAACACGTGTCTCTTAAGTGCATATAAAAATGACCCACTGTTCTAGGCACAGTGGCGTGACAAGAGGCCCTGGGCCATGGCTTTTCCCGGTGCGCTCTTCTTCGGTTTCCCCTCCAGCAGTTCTCTGCTCTTTAGATTGGTGATGTCCTGCCTCCCCTCCTGGGCTCTCCAGAAGTCTAATTCCATGAGCTAAAGACCCTAAGTGAGAGCAGTTCTATTCTCTTGTTAGCTCAGCACATAGAAATTGAGTGTTTTCCTAGACATCTTTTTTTAAAGAATTATTTTATTTAACTTTATTCTATTATTGTTATTATTATTTTCCAGTTTGATCAGACAGACAGAGAAACCAAGTCACCCGACCCAGGATTTGAACCACGGTCAGCCATGTGGGAGTCCAGTGCCTTTAACCACCACACCACTTGCCAGCCCCCTGCCCCCATCATCTTTCTTAGGATATGAAGAGGAAACAAAAACAGAAAGAGACAGAGCACTTTAGAGACAAATGCCTTTCTCTGGTTGGCTCTGGCTGGCACCCTCGGCCAAGCAGGTCAGACTGTAGCTCCTTTTTTCTCTTCCAGACCACTTAAACTCTCAGAACCAGGTTGAACTCTGCGGTCATCTGCAGTTCCTAGTTTACACCTCAGGTTATGTTGGGCTCGTTGTGGGCAGCATTTTCTACCAGCTTCCTTTCACCCTGGCGGATGTCTCCAGAGGAGGAAACAGGACGGGACTGGTTAAGAGTTCAGATTCTGAACTAGAGAGAGCTGGACTTGAACTCCACTGCATCACCTGCCTGCTGTGTGGACCTTGGAAAGTTACTGAAGCTTTGTGAACTTCCATTTTTCTATCTGTAAATACAATGAGTAAGTCTAATGAGAAGCTCTACAGAGATATGTTCATAAAGTAATACCATCAGGCCAAACATGTTCACAGCACTAATTTCTCTCTTCTGATCTTCAAGCCTTTGTTTTTCTTTTTCTTTTCATTGTCGGGGGCTGCAAGCACTTGCCAGAGAGAGAGAGGGAGAGGGAGAAAGTACCCTCCAGTGGATTGTGGTCACATTGCAATCTCTTCTCATCCTTCTCCACCCTGTTGGGATTTGGGGCATGTGTACGCTCATGCCTAGTGTGTTTTTCAAGTTGCCAGAGCTGGGATTTGAAGTGTCATTGGCCATGTGGGATCCAGCTCACTTAACCACTAGGCTATCTGTCCCGATTGTTGCCTTTCACTGGACTCAGTCAGTAGGTGCTTTTCCTCTCTAAAGGATTCCTAGAGGCAGACTATGTGCAGTGCCCCAGGAATGGCAGGGTATCGGGCAGGAGTGTCTCGTGCTGCACACACCCCTGGCTATCTGGGCTGACCAGACTTAGGTGGTTCCGGAAAGGACTTTCCCAAATAAAATCAATGTCATTTTACAGGAGACAAAGAACCCAAACCAAACAGCAGAAATAACTATTTTTTATCAAGAACAATTTATCAAATATTCATTGATCATTTGCTTTGGACCAGACAGGCAGGAATTACAGTTTCACAGCTGCAGATGAAACACTCTGGTCCCAGTTTTGAAGATGTGTAGAATCCGGGGAGCGGGGGGGGGATAAAAAAATAAAAGGCTACTCATGTATTTTTGAGGCAGGGACTTTATTTTCAAGCCTTGTGTCTCTGAGCCAAGTGATCTTCAACTCTCATTAAGCTCTTAGTTGCTGTGTTTACCTCCTGTGAATGAATCAGATCCCCGGCATGAGACCAAATTTGATAAGAATCTTTTAGGCAATGGACAGTGGAGTTTAAATGAATGGCACAGTTTCTAAATTGTGTGCTGGCTTAAACTTGCCCTTTCAAACTTTAGTGATAAGCGATGACTCATGCTGACTTTACTGTTCAATGTCTGGCCCAAATTAGAAACCTTGTAGTCATCGGTACTGTTTTCCTGATCACTCATATCCAGTCTGTAATTCAGTCAATCCGATTCTATCCATCAAGGTCAAATGTCTCTTGACTGCAGCCCTCGTGTTCCCACTGCCCTTGTCTCAGCCTCAGCTCTCCGTTGCTCCTGGCTGGACTATCCAGTCACGTCCAGCTATGCCCCATTGATCGTCCTGCACATTGCAAGACAGAGTGAGCATCTAAAAGCTCATGCTTGGGTGAATCACATCTAAGGATATGAAATAAGCTCAGAGGTACAATTCTAGAAGCACCAACAGCACATTTAAGAAACCAGGAAGAGAGGCCAGCAGGTGGCGTGGTGGTTAAGGCACTAGACTCCCAATGGCCCACAACAGTTTGAGTCCCAGACACAGCAGCTTGAAAATCAGGCCAGTCTGTGTGCATGCATGCCCAAAAAACTGAAAGAAGAATGGAGAAGAAGGGATTGTGGTGTGGCATTCCCTATAAGGGGAGATTTCTCACTTTTTCTCTCTCTGGTGAGTACATGTGCCCTATGGGGGCTGGGGAAGAAAGAGAGAGAGAGAGAAAGAGAGGGAGAAAGAGAGAAGAAAGAAAGAAGAAATTGTGGAGAAAAGTGAACAGTGTCCAAGAAAGCAACAGATGTTCTACCTACAGTGGGGAAACTCACTTGATTCTTGAACGAATAGGCCACATTTCAGCATTATCTGGGCTTTCACAGGAGTATAAAGACAATTAGTAGTTTTTTTGTACATTATATTTTGCTGGCATTTCTTTCATTTGAATCTGGTGTTTTTCCACTATAGTTTTTACTCTGGAACAACCCAAACACAATAATAGAATCTTGTTAAGAGATTTGATAAATCTTCTTGTTTTATTGTTTTTCTAATAATACTAATAAAAATTTGTTTATAAGATGAAATAGCTTTAAATACCATAATTGCTGTGATTTGATTTCTCTATCATATGAAGAAGTCATTTTGTGCCTCTGTGAAATTGAGCACTTATAACAGAAATGGAGAATCTGTGGTTAGGTTTATAACTGGCAAGAAAATCATACACACATATCACAGTTCTTCTGCTGAAGAAGCCAAATAATACTGAAAAGCTTTGAGTTTCATTTAAAACATTTACATGTAGGTTGCCTTTATTTTTTTCCTCAGGTTTCAGACCCCTCCCTGAAGGGGTCTTCAAAAAATTCATAGAAATATTATTAAAATATGCATAGATTTTCATTTTTACTCCAAAATAAACTCATATTTCAATTACAGGAAACATAAGTGGTACTGTTCAGACGACCAATAAGAAACAGAACTTGTAGGCCAACCCATGGCTTGATCGTTAGGGTGGCTGGGTCTCACATTGCCAACCGTGCAGTTTGAGTCCTGGACCTGGCAGCTTGAGAAACATGCCAGGCACTTGTGCCCGCATGCCCAAAATCCTGACAGAAGAGAGAAATGGAGAAGGCATTGTGGGCTGACCATCCCTCCAAGGGGTGCTTTCTCATTCCCCCACCCTCCCTCTGGTGAGCACATATGCCTTCTGGCAAAATAGAAGTAAAAGAAACAGAATGTTCATTTGAGAACTATACGGAATTTTAGGTTGATCTAGCCCAGACCTCTGGTTTGAGTGGAAGAGTGAGAGGTTGCTGAAGGCCACCCAAAACCTCAGGTCCTTAGCACACCCCTCCGGCCACCCCATGCAGGCTGCAGTGCTGTTGGCTGGCGTGCATGGAAAGCAGCTGCAGAAAGTGGCTGTCACAGTGCCAAATTCTTATCTCCTTGGGTCCTTCAGATTGGGCGGGCTGAATGCCAAGGGAAAACTCAGAGTCTGTGAATTCTAATCCCGATCCTGCAGAAAACAATTCTGGTCATAGGGTCTTAAGTTTCCCTCCTGTTGTCCCAGGCTTTGAATCTAGCAACCAATGGATAATCACTCCAAATGGAGCAGAGGTTCTGGGGCACCTTCCAAAAGAGTTAGAAAACAGTGGTCTGGGTGTACCATCTTGGTGTTATTTGTAACTCTGATATGTGGCACGGGCTATCATCCATCTGCACTGTTCCTCACCTGCCCCCAGCCATGCAAATACATTGTTACTGTCTATTTTCACACCACAGAGAGAGGGAGATGAGCAGCTTGTCATGCTCATGACAGTATCTTGAGGTTTTCCAGATTCAGAAGAGGTCAGCTTCTTCAAAGGGGCACTGAAATAGAATCAGAGTTAGCAGCTCAGATTTTTAAGGTTTAAGGAACAGTGGGGTACTCTGAATGGTCAGGGATGTGCCTCTCAGCACTTGCTCAAAGCATGCCAAAGGAAGGAACGTGCAGGTCATCTCTGTGTGATGAGGAGGTGGAGAGGCAGATGCTACTAAGCTGACCTAGTATATGCTAGGCACCGTGCTATGTTCATTATTACAACAAGTCTTCACAGCAGCTCCACTGGGTATGTTCTATTATGTTCTCATGCCACAAATGAGGAAACTGAGGTTCAGCAACGTCAAGTCACTTGTAAGAGTCTGTACTCTTCATGTTTCTTTTATGCTAGAGAGAAACAGAGAGAGAGAGAGGGAGAGAGAAAGAGAGAGCCCCTCCAGTGGGTGTGGTCATAATGGGGTGTGATCATACTACAATCCCTTCTCCTCTATTTCTCTACCCACTGGGATTTGAGGCATGCATTCTTATGCACCTGGCAAGTTTTTCAAGTCACCAGGATTGAGGTGTGAGCCTTGAGCCATGTGGAATCTGGCTCCCACCAGGCCATGGGACCTGCATAATCAGTATACTAAGCCCTGACCTCGGTGACCGGGTTCGTCTGGGAGCCCTCCATTACTTACAGCTCTTTCCGGTACGGCCAGCTGCTGCCTTCCCTGGACTCTTCCAATACTCTCCTCACGTGGCTGCTGTCTGGGAAGCCCTCCCTGATTATTGGAGGCTGGGGTCTGGGCCTTTCCCAGAGAGCCACCTTTCTCATGGCATTTGGCACAAGTTAGTAGTGGCCCTTTTGTCCCTCTCCTCTTTCACAGCTCTTTGAAGTGAGGCAACTAGCACGTTCTTTTCAGTCTGTCCAGTTCTGAACTGGCAGGAAGCATGTAATCCCTAAGGATTTCTTGAATAAATGACTGATGTGAAAATGCACTTAACAGTGTGTTTTGCTGAGTAACACACTACTCCAGATGTGTTGGCGCACAATTCTATCATCAGTGCTCAGGAGTTGGCGGTGGTAGCAGCACACCTCTGCTGCCTGTCCATGGAGCATCTTTCTGCCCCAGAGATGGCCCCACAGCTGGCTCAAATGGCACCTCAGCCTCGTAGTCTGGGGCCTCTGTCCTCACTGTTTCTTGGGCCCCTCAATTCGCTTGTGTGTGGACTCAGGGCCTGGCTCACGGAGATTCTCCATAAGCTCTCTTCTGGGGCATGGTTGGACTTCTTACCTAGGCAGGGCCAATCCAAATAAGCTATAGCAGAAGCTGCTAGTTCTTAAGGTTTAGGCCAGAACTGGCAGAGCCTCTTCTGACACCTTCTGTTGGTTAAAGTGAGTAGCTGGACCAGCCCCATCATGGGCGTGGGTAAGGGGGAGGGGCGCTTTCATGGGAACCGTCTTTGGTGACTAGGTACCCCATCTTTTAATAGAGCCAACTCCATCCTACCCCAAGACTCCAAAGAAATGTTAGTTAAGGGACCAACAGTTGGCGTAATGGCTATGTTGCTGGACTCCCATGTAGTCGACAGCAGTTTGAGTCCTGGACCCACTGGCTTAAACTCATGCCGGGCACATGTGCGTGTGTGACCAAGATCCCAAGAGGAGAATGGAAAAGGGATTGTGGCATGGCCATCCCCCCCGGGGGGTGATTTCTCGCTTTCTGTCTCTCTATCTCTGTCTTTCTGGCAAGCGCACATGCCCTATAGCAAAAAAAAAAGAAAGAAAGAAAAAGAAATGTTAGAATGTTAGTCCAGTAAAGGTCTATAGTGAAGCCTAGCTTATCACCATAATTTGAAGGAAACCTAAACATGAAACACATATAGGTTAGGGATTCCCAGAGAGTTCTGTGCATGTAAACAGCCAGTGGTATAGTGCCCTGTCGGAACACCTAGCATGTTCTTTCTAGGAGCATAATATTTAGCGTGTGTGTAGCAGTGCACCTCCCTCAGTGCAGGCATCTGATGTGGTTCTTGCCCTGGCTTCTCCCTTCCCTCGCAGTTCTCTCCTCTTCTATATCAATATTCAGTTTACTCAGCTTGTCTCTTCTGGGCTCTAAGGCCTTTGATCCCACCTCACAGAGCATTTCCATTTGCAATTTAAACGGATTTTTTGAAGTTTATTTCTTTATTCCATTAGAAAGAGAGAGAGTCACCCCCAAAAAAGTCTGCCTGCTCGGATCCACCCCGGTCTCGGCCACACATGGATGATGACACACACATGCCCCCATGTGTGCTCAGGAAGATCCCCTGAAGCAAGCTCAGGCTCTTCTCCATGTAGTTCCAGGTGCACTAAGGCTGCAAGAGCTCCTGGCTCTGGAATAGTTTCCTTAAGGATCATCCAAATTTTTTTTTTTTTTTGAGAGGTTTTTGCTATAGAGCACGTGTGCTCTCCAGAAAGACAGAGAGAGCCAGAGAGATAGAAAGCAAGAAATCATCACCCAGGAGGGATGACCACGCTGCAATCCCTTCTCCTCCATTCTCCTCTTGGGATCGTGGGCACGCACGCACACGTGCCCAGTGTGAGTTTTAAGTCATCGGGTCTGGGACTCGAACCGTGGTCAACTACATGGGAGTTCAGCAACATAGCCATTACGCTAACTGCTGGTCCCAGGAATCATCCAAATCTTTTGGCCCTCATGTTTCTGACATTTTATTCACAGTGTCCTTTCTTTGGGTTTGAAAAGCTTGCTTCTAGAGGATTCCCTAGGGTTTTGTTATGGTTGTTCATTTCTCTTGTTCTCAACTGGCATGTCAGAGACTTCAGTACTATGTCCTATGTAGGTTAATATTATCAGGAATAAACACATTCATCAAGCACCTGACAAACCTACAGATAAAGAACTCCTTATTGGAGGTCAATGGACATGATTCCCATATTTTCTTTTTTTAAAGAATTGTTCGATTTAACATTTATTTATTTATTTATTTATTTATTTATTTATTTGACTTTGAACATAGAGGGACAGAGAGAGAGAGAGAGAGAGAGAGAGAGAGAGAGAGAGAGAGAGAGAAGGAAAGTGAGAAAGCAGGCAGCCAGGTCCAGGACTCAAACCCCAGTTGGCCAGGTGAGAATCCAGTGCTCTTAACCACCATGCCACCTGCTAGCACCCCCTGTTTTTTCTTAAATAAATTTCTTTGTAAGAGAAATATAATCCTATGATTCTAAATAGCCCTCAGAAGGTATTGATATATAGGGAAAAATGGAATTTTACAGTCCTGAGTTACGGGCATTGCTTTCCTTTTCTTTTTTTAATTTGCTGTAGGGTGTGTATGCTCATCAGAGAGAGACAAAGATGGGAAGGCAAAGTGAGAAAACATCCCCTAGAGGAATGGCCACACTGTAAACCTTTCTCCTTCATTCTCCTCTCAGGATTCTGGGTACGCATGCATGTGGTCGCCCTGTTTTTTAAGCCACCAGGCCTGGGACTTGAATCTCTGAGTCAGTCATGCGGGATCCAGCTGCTGGCCCTTACTTTCCCTTTCTTCTGGAAGCCTGGTACCTGAAGGCTACAAAGGCTCAACATTCAGGGGCCATGTAGGAGACAGGAGAGAAGAGTATCAGGACAGAAAAGAGAGGGAAGTGGGACTGAAATCCTCCCAAGTGCAGCCTCTGTGAGCCAGCTCAGGCACCGACCGGCCCTGTGGATTTCCCAGGCTCCACAACAGAGGGTTTGCCCAGGGAAAACTGCCCCATCGAAAACATTGTCCTAGAATGGAGGAGATGAGACTGTGGCATGACCACCCCCCGTGTGTGTGGGGGGATTTCTCACTTTGCCTCTCTCTATGTCTCTCTTATATAACCACACTCACCCTATAGAAAAAAACATCTTAAAAAAACAACATTGTCCTAAATTCTGCAAATCTGACTAAAGGTTTGCTCCTATATCCAACCTAAACATAATCACAGGCTCCTGCCCACTGAGATTGCCACAAAAATCAAGAAAACACGGAACGTTATCCATGAAAAGGTCCTTAAGAATGATCTAGACCAGGGGTTCTCAAACTCCCTTTGGTCTTTGGTCTCTTTTTACATTTTAAAAAATTAGTAAAGGGGCCAGCAGATGGTGTGCTGGTTAAAGGCACTGGATTTCCACATGGCTAAATCTGGGGTTCAAGTCCTGAGCTCAGGGTGAATATCACCCTGGGGCATGTGCATTTGTGCCCAAAATCCCTAGAGGAGAATGGAGCAGAAGGAATTGCTAGCGTGGCTGTGGCTGTCAACCCTGGGAAGGCGAGTTCTCACTTTCCCTCTCTTTCTCTCTCCAGCAAGCACACATGCCTTATGGCAAATAAAAAAAAGAATAGTAAAGATGAGGCAGCAGATAGTAAAGCAGGTAGCAGCAGATAGCGTGGAGAATAAGGAACTGGATCCTCTAAGGCTAACTCTGTGGTTTGAGTCCCATACCAGGAGACTTGAAAATCATGCCAGTCATATGAGTGTGCATGCCCAAAATCCTGAGAGGAGACTGGAGGAGAAAGAATAGCAGCATGACCATCCCCTCAAGGGGGTGATTTCTCACTTGTGCAAGTGCATGTACCCTCTAGCAAAAAACTAAAAATAAATAAATTAGTAAGGATTCTAAACAGATTTTGTTTATGTGGTTGGCTAAAATCTATTACTATTTTCGGGATTTGAAGTCAAAATCAAGCAAAAAAATAGTTATTTATTAGTTCACTTAAAGATAATAATGAACTGGAACCAGCAGTTAGCGTAATGGCTACGTCACTGGACTCCCACATAGTCGACCGCGGTTCGAGTCCCGGACCCGGTGGCTTAAACTCACGCCCGGCGCGTGTGCGTGTGTGCCCAAGATCCCGAGAGGAGAATGGAAGAGAAGGGATTGCGGCATGGCCATCCCCCCTGGGGGGTGATTTCCTGCTTTCTGTCTTTCTGTCTCTCTCTATCTGTCTGACGAGCGCACGCGCCCTATAGCAAAAACCTCTACAAAATAATAATAATAATAATAATAATGAACTAATTACATATAAAGGTATATAGTGTTTTTAATAAAAAATAACTATCTTTACCAAAACATTTAATAGTAAGAGTGGCATAGTTTTATTTTGTAAATCTTTTAAATAACTGGATTAATATAAAATACCTATAGCTGTATTATCATTCTCTGATTCTCTGCATTCTTTTCTAATCTGTTGTGATATATTATTTTGGTTTAAAATCCAGCCTACACAAATTTCAAAAATAGAGCCAGCCCCTGGTGTGGTGGTTAAGGCAGCTGGATCCCATACGGCTGACTGTGGGTTTGAGTCCCAGACCTGGCAACTTGAGAAACATGCCTAACTCGTGTATGTGCCAAAATCTGGAAAAGAGAAATGGAGAAGGAATTACAGTATCGTCACCCCTCCCCCCACCCCGGGAGGAGAAGTGTATCTTGCTTTCTCTCTTTCTCTCCTCAGAAAGTACTTACTCCCTCTAGCAAATTAAAAATAAGTAAATAAAATGAAACAAAAATTCCCCAAGTAATATAAAACTTTTAACACAAAGAAACCCCAAATGATACAAGCTTCATATTTCTTGCTCCATACTCTCCTCCCATGACTGAGGTGGTAACAGCCCGTACAAATACCATACTTTTACCAAATGAAAGCTTCTGCTCTTAATTGCTCCAGAATCCTCTTTTTTTTTTTTTTTTTTTTTGTATTGCCAGAGGGTACACATGCTCACCAGAGAGAAACGAAGAGAGGGGAGAGAGGGAGAGAGCCTGCCCCAGTGGTGTATGATCATGCCGCAGTCCCGTCTCCACTTTCATCGTCTCAGGGTTCTGAGCATGTGTACACATGTGCCCAGCATACTTCTTAAGCCACCAAGAGAGAAATCTGAACCAGTCGTCCATGTGAGATCCAGTTCCCTGAACCATTGGGTCAGCCTAGCTCCATTATCTACTTTTCCACAAACGATGAAGACTCCAAAACTTATCCCAGATCTGACTTGCAAAGATAAAGGAAGATCAACAAAAGGGAAGGCTAGGATAGTTCAAGGTATCTGGCACTTTGGTGCTAATCTTGTTTACAGAATCACAAGTGGATTTGTGGCTCCGGCTGCTTTCTGGCCCTTCTTTGAGTTAGAAGATCAGAGGGTTTCTCTGGATCAATTTTCACTGTTGTGAGAGAAAAAAGAAAAATGATACAAAAAGTGAGCAGAATTGGGACCAGCAGTTAGCGTAATGGCTATGTCGCTGGACTCCCACATAGTCGACCGCGGTTCGAGTCCCCGACCCGGTGGCTTAAACTCACGCTGGGCGCGTGTGCGTGCGTGCCCGAGATCCCGAGAGGAGAATGGAGGAGAAGGGACTGCGGCGTGGCCATCCCCCCTGGGGGGTGATTTCCTGCTTTCTATCTCTCTGTCTCTCTCTGTCTGTCTGGCGAGCGCACGCGCCCTATAGCAAAAACCTCTCCAAAAAAAGAAAAAAAAAAAAAAAGTGAGCAGAATAGAAAAAGAGAAGAATGGTGAGTGGGCAAAAAGTAAGCACCCTGGCTGCCCACATACTGAGTATGCAGAAGTTCCCACCGAACAGAGAGGCGACCTGGAACTCAGATACAGAGAGCCAAGTGATACTTACTATGGATTTCCCCCTCAGTCTGAGGCTTGTTAGTGAGAAGTCAGTTATGAATCTACCTGGTTTTGCCTTTCCAAATGTGACTAAAATGACTTTCCAAGTTATTGCTTTAATTTTTAAATGTTTTCTAGATGTATCAACCAGATTATCTACCTGTTATTTGTTAAAGTAGAATGCATTTCACTTAGCTGTTCTTTGTATGAACAGGAGATGTCTTATTGATTGACAGATAAAGCATTTATTTTCAGTGAGAAAAATTCTGTGCCTACAAAATCCCTTTGTAATTTGCATCGGTTATTGCTACTATCTGTTGAAGGAGCCACTAGACTACAGTGAAATTATACCTTGAAGCCCAGTGCAAAAGAATATGCACAAAGTCAGTTCAATATACACCACCAAGAGAAAGGTCTGAATGTTTCAAAATTATAGAGCTGAAAGCATTTCTTCTAAAATATTCATCTTAGGAAGAGTCTGTGGAAGGGGATTTTTGTTCTCATTGATTGAGTCAGTATCACTAATAATAATGCTTTGGCCCTTCAAAATCCCCCTGAAGAGCATTTTCAATTTACTCATTTTGTTTGTTATTCAGCAGTTTTTGCATTATATTTCTTAGACTTTTTTTTCTCATCTTTCACAGTAGTAAAATCAAATTGAAGTAATCCTAAAGACTTACCTTTTCACTTAACACTCCCACCTCCTGCCCAGTGCCCAAGCTCCAACTCCCATTTCTCAAACTCAAATCCCTAAAGGAAAATGATGAGAGAGAAAAACAAATAACGTGGCTCTAGAACGTCTCTGTACTACTAAGCGCACACTATCATCATGACAAATAAAGAAAAAGTGATTCCAAGTGCTCGAGGCTGCTCCGAATAGTCATTTGCCTTGAAACTTGGGCTATTTACATTGATCCATTGAGACCTGTTAAAAATGAGCTTCTTTCTTCTTTTTTTTTTTTAATAATGTAATTCTTAGTATTGGACTTTTTATAAGTTTGGACCTAGACACTCACATACGTACCCAGCCTATTCAGGGAAGCTCCGGGCCTGGAACCGAGGACCTTCCCATGGTGGTGTAGTTGCATTATCGCTGTGCCACTGTCTGGCCCTAACACTGGACTTTTTCCAGAAGTCAGGGAGTAGAGCATTCTTTTTTTTTTAAAGAGGTTTTTGCTATAGGGCGCATGCGCTTGCCAGACAGAGAGACAGAAAGTGAGAAATCAACCCCCAGGAGGGATGGCCATGTCGCAATCCCTTCTCCTCCATTCTCCTATCAGGATCTTGGGCATGCATGCACACATGCTTGGCGTGAGTTTCAAGCCATCGGGTTCAGGACGTGAACCGCGGTCGACTACGTGGGAGTCCAGCGACATAGCCATTATGCTAACTGCTGGTCCCAGGGAGTAGAGCATTCTTAAGAAAAGTTATTTTCTTCTATATAAATTATAGGCTTGGCAAATGACCATTAAAAATGAGTTTATAGGGTCCAATCCAACAGTCTATACATATTCATGGACATATATAAGTCCATGAATAGCACCTTCTTCACCGGAGGGACATGGTTACAAGCAGAAAGTCTTGAGTTTATTCCTGAAGTGCCTTGAGAGAAAATGATTATTGAAAAAAAATATTCTAAATATTATTCTTTTACTTATGAAACTTGGCCAGAGTATTTCCTTGTTTATTCAAATGCTTGTTCTTATTTGTATGTACTGCAAACATAACTATTCTTTGTTTTTCTGTTTTTATTTGTCCATTCTCATGGGACATTTCTTTCACAGTTGTAATTAAGGAATATCAGAATCAGACCCAGTCTTAGAAACTGGACTCTCAACATGTCCCACTTGATTGAAGTGCCACCCCACCTTTGGGAAAGTATGTCTCCCTCTGCCTCTAGATTTTCTTTAATAATCAGAATTTTGTGGACTGCTCACTATATATGTGGTTTGCTTAAACAGGTTATTGTATTTATTCTTCTAGCAATCTTCCCAGGTAAGTAACGTTATTACTCCCATTTTACAAATGAGAAAATCGAGGCTTACAGGGGTTAAGTAGCTTGCATTTTTGTAGTCCTATGGCAGAGTTTGGGTTCTAGGCTGAATTCCTTAGAATATCCAGGTTGTCCTTAACCTAACTGGTCTGCCTCCTTTTCTTGAAAAGGACATGATTTGCTGGAGGCTTTGGAAATGACTTTGACTAACTTGACTAACTTGACCTTTCAGCAGACACTCAGCCCCCCAGGAAGTTGGCCACCCAGAAGCAGGCTGAAGTGCTTTGTTCTGAAGTGCTAGACTTTCTCTTCTGTGGATACTTAGGGTTCGCTTTTGTCACAAAGTCCCTGAAGGCACAGAAACAACCTATAGAAACCATGCATAGGGTGTCTTACAGCTCAAGACTGGATCCTGAGGTCAGGTTTGGTTCCTTCCCAGGGTATGGACAAAAGCCTAAGAAAATGGTGTCAAAAAATAGTCCCCCAGAGTTTTGGTTTAGTTTAAGTGAAAACAGGAAGTCAGGCTCCCCACCTCTCTCTCACCTCCTAAAATCCAGCTGTATTTTCTCTTTCTGGTTGAGAAAACTGCCTTTCAATTTTATGAAATAACAGAACCCTAAATTGAACAGTTGTTTAGGTAGTTTTATCCTTCGTGTTTTTCTATATGTTCCACAAAGAAAATGTTGCTTTTAAAAGCGCTGACATTTTAAAGAACTGTATTATAGGTTTCCCCACTTATTACATCTTGCAAAAATTGTAGTGCAAACGAAAGAAAACAATTCTGAAAATGAAGTGGTGTATGTTAAAAACGCCACGTAAACAGTTGAAAAAAAAGTTTTGCAGAAATACAAATGGACTTTTTAATTATGATTTTCTTCACTGCCATTTAGACGTGAGATGCTGGACTCTGGTGGGTGGGCATCGGGGTTTTTTTGACAACTTGTATTGGAGTGTGCTAGAGAAAGTATTCCTTACCGTAAGTATGTGTGTAAGAAAGATGTGCACCTGTTATTAGTGTGAAGCGTGTATACATTTCAACGCAACCCTGGCCTCCAAAGACCTTTGAGTCTCTTTATTAGTTTTTGCCTTCCAGGACCCCCGCCCCCTCCTCAGAATAATAGAAATTAACATGCGCGATATTTAGAAATGCCTTATTCTAAATGCGATCACCACCATTCTGACAATGACCCAACGCCCAGCCGAGACCAGAACCTTTTACGTTGACTTCTAAACCTTAGTATTCTCAGTGAAGGCCTACAAAGACCATATGACAAGGCGCCCAGGGACACAAGTTTTCATAACGCGTTTTATTATTCATAAAAAAATAAATTTATTTACATATGTTAATTAATGTGGTAGTGCAGCCTCAAGGCAGCGGCGAGATCCCCCTAAGGAGGGTCACTTGTTACCGGACAGAAAAGCCCCAGCTGTCCAACGGACGCCCTCCTGCGTGGAGGGCTGTGCCAGAACTGGGGCGACCAGAGCTTGAGCTGTGGGGGGCCTATTGAGCAAGTCCAGAGTCAGAGCTTGGGGGCCGGTAAACTACCGGACAGGAGAGCGAAAGTGGGGATTGGGGAGGAAAGGGAGGCCCAAAGAGGACGCGGGTCGGGATGGGGCGTCGGGGACTGGGAAGGTTTGAACCTAGAGGAGGAAGGGGTGAAGGAAGCCTGGTAAGGAAGAGTGCGGAGCCGTGAGAACCACTCCGGAGCTTGCGGGGAAGGAGGAAGGGGCCAGACAGCCTGCCGGGAGGGAGAAAGGCCGGGAACACGCGGAGCAAAACCGACCCCAGGACTCCTACGTGTCTCCCCACAGTCTACACTCGCCCCAGTGCGCTGCGGACACCGTCCCGGGGGCTGGGAGGGCGCGGCCGGGTGGGATACAAACTGACGCAGATTCGCCACTGTCCTCTCTTTGCAGCTTTAAAACAGGCCCCGACGCAGTTCTGTCGTCGAGACTTCTGTCTTTAAAGCCAACGGAGAGCGCGATCGAACCACTGTCTAACCCGAAAAGGCCTGCGCTGTGGGCAATCCTGCCACCGCTACCTACGGCAAACGTGGCTCAGTTAGGAAACTAACCCTTAGACGGTTTGGCACTGCGCTCTCACCGCGGCCGGGGCTTGGTCTACCCAGCGCGCAGCCCCAGCTCGCGGTCGGATCTGGGTTCGGTTCGCGCTCTTCACAGGAAAGGAGGCTCTCTCCGGACCTGCCAAACGCGGTCGCCAAGATCCTCGGCATCCTTAGCCATCGGTGCTCTGCAATGACAGCAACCCTGCCACCTGTCCTGTTCACAGTTCCAGGGAAGGGTGCAGGGGCAAGGAGAATCCGACAGAACCGTGTTCCCATTCTCTGGGGTTCCCGCGCCCTCTGTCTTCTCTCAGCGGCCCCCTCACACACGCATTAACGAATAATCCCATCAAATGAGTTCGGATCTCATTTAAGCGGTGGTTCCACAAAGTCTATTGGCTGCAGACACTTCTTTGGTGTCGGAGTCGGGCCGTCCTGAGACCACGAAAGGCCATGTCTGTAAAATCAAAAACACCACACCAAAGAGCGCCAGATAATGAGAGAAAAGACCATCGCAAACGGAAACCGCTTTCCCAAGTGAACCTCAGGTATCCCTAATACGGGGTGGCTTAGAGTCTATCATCCGTCTGGGAATTTTTTTAACTAGGATTTTAGTATTATTCAGAGTTGATTACGCAAGACGTGCGGTATCAGTTCATGCTTCCTCCTGGACTCTTCCTGCATGATGATTCATTGAAACTTGCTTGAGTTTGGGATTTGTCATTTAATTACCCCCCCCACACACACACACACAGACACACACAATCAGTCATCCGCTCCAAGTACAAAGCGGGGCTTCGATAATAGGCTTGGATATGTTCTTTCCCAAGACAAGAGAGCTGGCAGGTCAAAGAGGGACTTTCCAGATAAATCCCGTCTGGGGAAATTTATTATATGAGTTCTCCTGCAGCAATTAGAATCGCCAGAGGCTCGCTTAGGAGCTCGGCCTTCCCTCCTTCTTTAAAGAAAGTAGGGCCTGCAGAGTCCAACCTGCCAAACTCTTAACTGGGAACAGTTTAGCGACAGAGGTTTGCTGTCCAACCTGCAACCAGACAGTGGACTCACTTGGAACCAGGACTTACCCCGGAAGTAGGATATTAGCCAATGGCTGTCACCGGTCGAAGCACTACGTACAATGATCAGAACGATGCAGGGCGAAAGGGTGGATGACTCTTCTCTGGGATAGTGACTGTCCCCACCAACCCCCTGGAGACTAAACTAAACTGGCCTCCTCCACACACCCGTCCCAGAACCCTCCCTTTCCAGGTCTTTCCAGAGTGCTGCTGACCCTGCCTGGCGACCCGGAAAGCCCCCGCATCTCCCTGGCGCTCTCCGCGGGCCTCGCCAAGGGGCCCTTACCAGGTTCACCGGGTGCACATAGCCGTTCTCGTAGCGGTCCTCCTGCAGCAGCTGCCGCAGGTGCGCGATGTAACTGGAAGCCAGGCGCAGCGTGTCCAGCTTGGAGAGTTTGGTGTCTGGGGGCACCCAGGGCAGGCTGGTCTTGAGCCTGGAGAAGGCTTTGCTCAGCACGCGCATCCGGGCGCGTTCGCGGGCGTTGGCTGCGTTCCGCTGCGATTGCTTGCACTCGGCGGGCGAGCCCTTGGGCGGGAGGGACTTCTTGCCACCGCCGCCTGCGCCGCCACCTGCTCCGCCGCCCCCAGCCACACGGGGCCGCTTCCTCTTGCAGCCTCGGGCGCTGCCGGCTAAGCCCAGAGCGCACTGCTCCTCCTCGCCGTCGGGGTCCTCCTCCTCGGCAGACGAGTTGTCACTGGGTGAGGCGTAGCTGGGCTCCGCACCACGGAGGGGCGGCCTCTTGGAGGCGGGGACCGGGAACCCTCTCTGTAGCCCCCGCAGCTCCATCTCCTCGGGGTCGCTCACGGAGCCTGTGGACATCGCGTAGTCCCCAGCGCCCACGCGCGGCCGCCTTGCTCCCCCCTGGCCAGTCTCGACGTCTCCGCCTTCCGCTCTCAGGCGGAGGCGGGGGCCCAGGAGAGCTTGGAGGAGAACTGGAGACTTGGGCCCAGAGTGCAGAGGCGTGGGAGCCGGCGTGAGAGCTCGCGCGCCCCGCCCTCGACCCCACCGAACCTGGCCCAGAAGTTGGCGTCCGGGTCCAGGCCCCGCGCGCACAACCTCGAGCTGAGCCTTGTCACAGGACTATTTATCTGGCCCGCTCGGAGTAAACCACCCGGGCAAAGAAGAGGGGGCTGGAAAGGGGGGCAAGAGGTGGGGCAGGGGCGTGGAAGGGGTGGAGACAGATTTTCTGCCTGTCCTGGAGCAGTTGGTGGGGGTAGGGGAGGGGGACGTCTTTGCTGAGCCCAGATTTGGGTCCGAACTCCCAAGGAACCTCTCAGTATTCGTGCTAGATGAATCTGCTTGGGGAGTGGGAGGGTGAAAGGGTAGACCTTGATCCTCTCCACCCCACTTCCACCTTTGACTAATCTCAGCGGCGGCAAAAATCGCCATCAATGTAGCCAGAACCCCGGACCTCTGCTTCTCTGTCTTTTCCTCAAAACTCACTTTTTCAAGATCATCGCTCATGCTGTATGACTGCCTATACAAGGCTTGTCCTATAAAAGAGAGAGCAAAACAAGCACGCACCCGATAATGCACAAGGAACTGCTCCGTTTCTTTCTCCTCCTCTCCTTCCAATAGAGCTTTATTGATTTACAAAGCATTTTTACATCCGTTGGTTCATTTCATCCTCAAACAACATCTGTAACTTCAATGATATTGCCTCCACTTTGCAGGACTTGAAGCCGAGCCACATAGATCGATGTTAAGCAAACGACCCCAAATCACCAGGCTGGTAAGTAGCAAAGGGACTCCGAAACCGTGTTAGTATCCTTCGGTATTCCAAAGTCCGCACACATCTCCCCTTCATATACTGGATGTTCCTGGTATTTTCTACTCTTTTGGGAGTTCCACGCCGGTTGAGTTTATTTTTAATAGCACACGTGTATAGTTAGAGAATTCTACCCTAACGCTTTGGGTTACAGTGTAGGGAATCCATTACTACTTTAGATTGTGTATTGAAAAGCAAGTTTCTGGATGGTAAGTCAGCACAATTATCCAATAAAATTTAACCAAATAAACAGAGTTCTCAGAATTATCTTATCCCATTCCAACTGAAACTAAAATGCCTGGCCCCTGTTCCCAAAGAAAAGGAAAGAGAAGTGCAGTTCATCATTTCCTAACTCCAAGGCCCCTGGAATACCTGGTAGGGGATGAGTACTTTGTTTTGGAAATGCACCATGGCCAGCCTAGGAGTGCCTCTGCTTTACATTGAGGAAACAATCTTCACTCCCACTTTGGTATTCTTTTTCTCCTTCCCCTACAAGTCCCCAGGTTCCCAACCTGAGCAAGGTGCAAGGGGACCAGGGGGAACAAAGTGGGTAAAAGCCGCTGGGCTTGCCCAGCTCTGCGGGCTCTCCCAGCAGAACGAATGCGCCAGGCTCTGTGCCTGAAGTGCCACAACAGGTGGCTGGCCCGGCTGACTTCATCTCTCAGGCATCGGTCCACCTTGTATCCCAGGCTGTGCATCCCTTCTGGGATTTTTCACACAGCCCCTTCCACGCTCTCTCATTCTGAAGGTTTTCTCCCTGTACATTTTTGTTCCCCCTCCACCCCCGTGGGTTTATTCCAGGGCAAGTTGAGAAAACTATCAAGGTGTTTTCTCTGTTCTCTTTGGGTTGGGGAAACACGGAGTATTTGATGTAGCAGGGAACTCTTTCCTGGAGCTCTTGAACTTGAACTTGACTGTAGGCAGGCTTTGCCAGGCAGGGAGGGGTGGGGGCAAAAAGATGCAAAAAAGGGGAGACCTCAGGCTAGCTTTGGCCTGCCTATTGATGACTTGAAGCTATCAGTATAAATACATAGTCTCACATATCAGGGGCAAGCATATAGGTTTTTAAAATCTGGATTGTTTATACAGGTGCAGAACAAAGTCTTTCTTTAGAAAAGATTAATGGTGGGGAGAGCACTAGATTTCTCTAAACAGTCGCAAAAACTGTACCCAGCCTCAACCCTAAGGGGGTCATGGCCAGTTACTTTTTCTTAAAGAAACTGCCTGACCCCAAGATTCAGGCTAATTTTTCATAGCACTAACTTTCCACCCCCCTTTCTTCTTCCTCTCTCCCTCTCTCCCTTTCTCTCCTTCATACTCCTCCCTCCCTCTCTTTATTCAATTTCAAGAAAGTAAATTTCTTTTATTTTTGTTTCTCCATTTAGCTTCTATTTTCATTTTTCCCTCCATGTCTTTCTGTTATATTTTCATTCTTTTTCTCTTTTTTTTCCCCCAAGTTGAGGACTTATAATGAAGACTAGGAAATGCATCTCATTTCATTTTTCATTTATATATCACTGCAATTTACTTTAATATGTTTGTGATAGTATGACATTTGCCACCTCTTTATACATTCAAAGTGCTTTTAGTTTTCCTTTTCCATAAATGATTACAACAGCTTTGCTAGCCAAACAGTCTTATCTCTTTTGAATGCCCATTTTTTTTTCATTGTTTTGACATGTTACCACACATTACAAATGAATAATAAAGCCTTTATTTTTTGTATTTAAAAAAAGCACCTTGAAACCAATTCCAATTTGCCTATCTTTACAAACTTGGAGATTTGTAATAATACATACTGTTTGTCATGTACATGGATGGAATATTGCTATTTGTTAGCAATGTTCTTTGTAAATATGCAATGGGGTTGGGGGTTTTAAATGACGTAACATAAACAACAATGCTTTTAATAATATTTTCTCATCCTGGCTCTCCTGCTTATTGGGTTTATAACTTTTAATAATTTGCTTTTTATTTTTGAGTCCTAGTTTTCTAATCTACAAAATAAACGATCATTCCATGAGGAAGAGGAAGTACACGAGCCTTTGCCTAGGGCAGAGTCTGGCACATGGGAGGTCAGTAAACGCTGGTTGTTGTTATTATTGCTATGAAATGGCCTTGCCCAACATGACTCAGTCTGTGCCAGGGCCTTGGGCTGACCCAGGTTTGGATTCCAGGGCTTGTCCTGGGTGCGAAGTATACCTGGAGGTTCATTTACTGTGATCACAGGCTTCTAGGGTCTGAAATGCCAAGTACTATTGCATGACATTTTTCCACACATCTCCCTTAGGGACCTCACTAGAGCAGGGAGACATCATTAGAAATTTTGTTTTTCATTCCTAAGTTCTCTCACCATAAAGTTGTAACACTTCTCCAAGCCTTACTTTCTCCGCTGGGAAAAAAAAAAAAAGAGAGAGAGAGAGAGAGAGAGAATCAAACACCTAAATCAAAGCTGCTGAAAAGATTGAGTGAGGTTGTGGTATACGTGAAAGCAGCATGCTCAGGTGTAGCACAGAAAGTGCTGCCTAATAATGTCAGCATATTTAAAATGAAGGTTTTCTTTTTTTTTTCTCTAACAGGGACAATGAGGTAGGACAATAAATACAGGCCACAGCAGAAAGGCTATTCATTGCCATGTCCCCCCTCCAACTCTACACTAAGTACTGGGTGAGGAGGCAGGTGAGGTGATCTTACAGTTTACAGAAAGCAAGGCTTCCTCTATTCTCTGGTAAGGCCACGTCAAAACCTGGTAATGAGTAAGTGCATAAGAAATTCTGGGGGTGGGGGAGCAGCCAAGTAGCATGGTGATTTAAGACAGCTGGGTCCTGCATGGCACAATTTGAGTCCTGAACCCAGAAGCTTGGGGGGAAAAAAAAATCAACCCAGGCATTTGAGAGGTGACTGCAGCATGGCCATCACCTCTGGGGGTTGTTTTCTCACTTTCTCTTTCTCTCTCTGGTGAGCACACCTGCCTATTGCAAAGAAAAAAAAAAGTTAAAACACACACACACATTAAAAACTCTGGGAATGCATTTGAACAGATAGAACAGACAGAGCCCTTCTGTCTGACTTTCATGGTGGTATCACTCTCCCCACAGTATGGGATGTGCTGCACTTTCCTGTTAGCTGGAGGAACTGCCCACACCTTTGGGCAATTGTCTATAACTTTGATCTAGGATAACAAAGAATCTAGATCACCACTGACTGATATGGATACAAATGAGTAGCGATAATATAGGAAGTAAACTATTTCTTCAATATTTTAAAATATTAATTTTATGCCTCAAAATAATAACATTTGCCATATTAAGTTAAAAGAAAATTATTTGACAAAATTATTACTAATATATGTGGTTGATAAAATGTAGAATTACACATGCTGTCCTATCACATTTCTATTAGGCAATTCAGGAATTAGTCTCTCGGGCAAAGTATGCAACTATGCGTTCAGCGTCTACTGGTTGGGTGGCCAGGTGTTGGTGAGATGGGCTCCAGCCCTCCACATTCTCATGGAAACAATCACCATCGTCGTCATCGGCGAGCACACATCATGTCCTGTTTGCTCTCTTTTCTCTCTACCATCTGTCCTGCATCTCACCCCGCATGCTCAACCTCTTATAATTTTCCACACTCTAGAAACACGCTGAGAAACACTTCCGGCTGCCACAGCCCTTTGTTAAAAATCTTTACCTTCCAGAGGCACTGGGCGATGCCCCAGCCTGGAAGGGCCAGCCCTGAGCTCCAGGACCTAGTACTCAGTTCATGGGCCTTTTAAGAGTAACCTAGGGCTTACTGTATGCCACCCAGGCTAAGAAGAGGGCTGCTGCGGATCACGTGGTGAGCGGGTCACGTGGTGAGCGGGTCACGTGCAGTGCGCGGTTTACGCCTGGGTCTCCGCAGGCCAGGGCTCTTCATTCCTCTGTGTGAAGGCCTGCACTGTGCACCAGGGCCTGGCCAGCCTCTGTCCTGGGGTCACCCAGCATGTCGCCCACTGTCCAGACCGCCAAGGAATGGAATTCCCTCAGCCCAGCCTGCCAGCCAAGAGGTTCCTCTGCGGGAACAGGAGGTCGCCAGGTCCCTAGTCCCACGCGGCTGGTTTATTTGTCTGAGAGTTTGAGGCAGGACTTTTGGTCCTCCCCTGGCCTCGGCCTCGTCAGCCTTGGCGTTCAGAGGCCAGTTCCTGGACGCGGCAGATTCCTGGAGGCCATAGGTAGACAAGCTGGGGTTAAGAATGAAAACCAGGGCTGGGTAGGGGGACGGAAAGTGATGAGACTCAGTGAAAGGAGTAAAACCTGCTTTTCTTTACTACTATGGATAGGATAAGAGAAAAGGAAGTCTTGATCCAGTCCTAGTGGCAAGCGGGGTGCAGTGCTGGAGCCCTGCCTTGGGCCACATGGGAAGCCCGGTTTGGTTCCCCCCTCAACTTTAGCAAGCTGAGGGTGGCAGGCGCCTGTGGGGCTAGCTGACTGGGACGCTGGGGCAGGAGGATGAGACCTGTTAAAAATATCCCCCCCACCACCACCCCCTACGCCGGCCTTGCTAGCTCTCTCAGGAAAGAAAGGAAGAGAAAGAAAAAGAAAAAAGAAAAGAAAGAGATCTTTAGTGAATTGTCTTGACAACTGAAATGAAGGCAGCTTCCGAAAAAGTTTGAAAAAAGAATTAATAGATCTTAGGAGGCTTTAAATTCCAACCATTAGTTGATAGTTTGCAGTATTTTCTGCAGATGACTTTGATTGCTCCATTAGTCTTCTAAAGAAGCCTACCTCTCAGTAAAGAAAGGCCCTGAGATGAAAGTCTCTCCAGGGGGCCTGTTTGTACAATTAGTGACACCCAGTGATGATGGAGAATCCTGAAGGATGAGTGAGTCTGGGTTAGGATCGTGGCTCCTGGATCTCAAAATAAGTTTATTTAGAAAAACAATTCGTTGAGACAGCCTTTCAGTGTTAGACAGAAGCTAATATCTGCTCCCCGGGGATTTCCCCATTAAAGTACTTTCGATTTTATTGACAATACTTGGACATATGAAAATACTGTGTTACTGAAACGTAGTTTAAAAGTGTAGCACACAGCTCTGGTCTCTAGTGTGTTCTCAAGCCTTGTTTGATTTAATTGTGGAATTAATCTAGAAGAGAAATGACATTCTATCCAATGGCATATATTAGAAAGTCCCTTCTGCTGTGAACATTAGGGGACCTCTGTATTTATCAGCTGAGATGGCTCATGGGGACTTGATCTTTTCCTGGCCTTGCTTGGAATAGTGGGTCCTGTTCAGAGTATTCTTGTTTTAACAGCCCGCTAGCTCCTACCCCTGCCCCCATCCTATAGCTCATCCCCTACAGAACTCTAAGCAAAAACTAAATGCTTCCTGGCGCCAGAAGGAACGTCTCCTGTAATAGATACTTTGTGGTGTCAGACAACAGGGATTCTGTACTCTTGGTCAAGCGTCCCTTAACCAGCTCTTCTATAAAGGAAGAGCCTAGCTTATTTACATATGAACTTTGTTTCTCTTGCCCTAAGCTCCCCTGACCTCCAATTCAAAGATGACCCCTAATAGGGAATCAGAGCACGGAGGTGTTCTGGGAAATATGGCCACTTTTTTCCACTTCTTAACTGTGTTCCTTTGGTTTATTTGTGCCACTCTGTCTCATTAGCAAAACAAACACAAAACAGCCTGCTCTGTTCCTCCTTTAGGTATTAGTCTCAAAGGAGAACTTGAGGATGTTGGAAGCAGAACTAGGTAAGATATCCTCCTGTCTTGTTTCATTGTCCTGTCCCTGTTCCTTTCTTTAGTTGCCACATTTATTTACACAATTTCCTAAAGGAAGGGGAGGAGCAGAGTTAAAATAAGAAAATGAAGACTAAACTGTAAACTCCATGAAGGCAGAGGGTATCTGTTGGTTGTATGGTTATCCTGTGTCTGAAAAGCACTACCTACATCTTTGATGACTGAAAACATCACAAACACGTGCACACAGTGCAGTCCGCATCCATAATTAACGAGAGACTCACACTCAGCCCGTTATTTGCCCTTCATTTAACCAACTCGTTTTATTCCTGTGTGCTCTCCTTGATGGCACCAGCAGGGACCCAGTTACGTTCCTCATGAGCTGGATGGATGGATTTTGAAGAATATTTCATTTCTTCACTTGCCACTTGTAGCTATCTACTTATCATACATGATTCCTGCCATGACTCCCAGAGTTATTTTAATTAATTAATTGCATTTATAAATGAAATAAATGTTCCAGCAACAGTATTTTCAACTTATAAAAATGGAAATCCCAGAATTGTAACTCTGCAGAGGATCACAGACTTATAAAGCCTCATTATAAAACCCTTAGCGGGGCCAGCTCTGTGACACCGTGCTAATACACAGCTGGAGAGAAGCTGGATCCCACATGGCAACCATAGTTGGAATCTCTGGCATAGTCAGAATAAAACATGCATGTGAATGACCAAGATCCAATGGCCTGGAGGACTTGAAGAGGAGGATTGTGACATGACCAGACCCCACAGACAGTTCTCATTCTCTTTCTCTCTCACTCACTCACATGTGTGCATACAAGCTCTATCATGAATTAAAAAAAAAAAAAAAAAAAAAAAAAAAAAAAAAAAACCTTACTTGGAAAATCATTTTTAACAAAAGAATTTTTAGCATAGCTTAAGGAAAGAAAAGGGCCAAGTATGGAGCCCTTAAAAGTCCATGTTTAATAACTGTGCATATTACATATATAGTGTGTTTTTAATACATGTATACAAAATGTCCATTAAACATTAGAATGAACAAAGTCCTCACATGTAGTGGACCAGCGAGAAGGGAGATTCAGAGAAAGACAGTAATCAGAGCGGTGAAAGGAAAACTGAGAGAGAGTGTGGTTGAAAGTAAGGGAGGAGTTTCAGGAAATGAGTGGGGACTTCCAGATGAGATAGTCTGGTAATACCACATTTGAAAGCTTCCCCCATGATCCAAACGCATAGCCATGAGAGCTAAAATCTAAAAATAGAAAGCTCAAAAGCCATAGCTATGATCTAAAGCAAGAAAAATATCTCTGGACCAGGAGTGGGACAGAAAGTGTATGTTTTGTGTGGTTGGTGTTCCTGCCAGGTCATCTGGGTCTGCTCCAAGCAGGAGCATTGGGAGTCGTGTGCCTTTGTGGATAAAGACACAAAATGTTCTCAAGTACCAAAGGAGACTGACCCATTTCACTGCTTAGCTTAGGATGCTGGAGCAGGAAAGAAGCAAAGTGAACAAGTCCAGCTAGGCCAGCATATTGACTGTATGACTGGGTCAGTTTTGATTGATTTTTTTATTTATTAATGGATCACATGTTCTTGCCTCTTGCATGCCTGGTAACTCTTGATTGGATGCCAAACATTATGAGTTTTGTCTGCTGGGTGTTGGGTATTTTTTGTATTATCATAAATTTTGTTGATCTTTATTCTGGAATGTGGTTAAATTGGAAATGACTGATCCTTTTGGATCTTACTGTTAAGATGTGGAGAAGGAATGAGAGCAATCCTCATTCTAGGACTATGTATTTCTCATAACTGAGGCAAGATTCTTCTGAGCACCCAGAATTGATCTGTGAATGATAAGATTTTCCAGTTTAACTGGACCAGGTATTATTCCTGGCTCTGCACGAGTACTAGTACTGTTCCCTTTCATCCTTTTTGGTGGGTCTCCCTTCAGCCTCTGGTAGTTTCTTCACAATCTTGTGCTGATCACCTGAATACTCACAGTACTCAATACAGACCTCCGGGTTCATTCTCTGTGTACCGCTCTTCTCTGGCATTCTGTCCTGTGTGTTCTTGGGTTCTAGTCTCTCAGCTCTGTCTTTTTAACCTAGGGAATTTGGTTCTTCTTGGGTGCCCCCTTTCTCCTTCACAGCCTGGAAATGCCATCATGACATTAACTGTCCTTCATTGCCTAGTGTCCAATTTTTGAAAACCTTTTTTAAAAATATATTTTGTCTGTTTTATGGTTGTTTCAGGCAGCAGTTTCATCCCTGCTACTCAGTAAGTGGAAATCTTTAGAGCGACACCCTAATGGAAAATTTTATTTTATTTTAGCTTGGTTCATAAGGGTAAGAGTTGCATAAGCATGCTTGTATTTTAAGGGGAAGATAGTGGAGAAGAGAAATTGATTAAAGATAGTGAGAATGGGTGAAAAAGGGGGCTAGTGATGGATCAGAGTACTACAGAAGGTGAAAAAAGACAAGCTAGCTTTATTGCAGGATGCCAGTAGACCAGTAGAGCTTGGTTTTGGGAAGTTAAGAGACATTAATGGTCTCTGTTTTCTCAGTGAAGCATAAGTTAGGTTATCTGCCTACAAAAAGGGAGCATGCATGCGTTATCAGTATTAACAGAAATGGGACATGTGGGGACTAGCCATTCTGGAAAATAGAAAAAATGTCTGATTGACAGTAAGGAATATACTTTAAAGCAGTGCTAAGGGCCCTGAAGAGGTTGACTGATTGGCATTTAAACCCATTAAGAGATGCAATGTTGGGGCCAGCAGATGGCCTGGTGCTTAATGCACTGGACTCCCACGTAGCCAACCATGGTTCGAGTCCTGGACCCAGCGGCTTGGAAATCACTTCAGGTGTGTGTATGTGCATGCCCAAAAACCCAGGAGGAGAGTGGAGGGGAGGGGATTGCAGTGTGGCATTCCACTAGGGGGATGACTTCTCACTTTCCCTCTCACTGTCTCTCTGCCTCTCTGCAGTGAGTGCAAGCACCTGATGGCAAAAACTTAAAAAAAGAAAGGTGCAACTGTCATCCAGCGCAGTAGTTGACATATAGTGGTTTTCAGTTAGAAACAGATGAATCTTGATAAGATTTCCTGCTTACATGATAACAAGAATTTGGAATGAGCCATTAATGGGTTCTCTAGATTTTGATAAGTTAAAGAAAATGTAAGAACAAGGAGTTTAGGGGAAATACTCTTAGAGAAATCTTGGGTCATCAGAAAAGTCATGATGCATATTCACATAGTAAAACATAGGAAAAAGGGACCAGCAGATGGTGTAATGGTTACATCACTGGACTCTCATGTAGTTGACTGCGGTTCTAGTCACAGACCCAGTGGCTTGAAACTCACACCAGGTGCATGTGTGTGTGTGCCCAAAATCTCAAGAGGAGACTGGAGGAGAAGGGATTGTGGAGTGACCATCCTCCCCGGGGGTGATTTCTTGTTTTCTGTCTTTCTGTCTCTGTGTCTCTAGCAGGCACATGCACCCTATAGCAAAAACCTCTCTAAAATAAAAAAAAAAGGAAGAAAAACATAGGAAAAATTCATCATGACTTTTCTGACAACCCAATAGATGAAGCTTCTGTAGTTGGGGGCCTGTGATAGCAGTAAGGCAAAATGAGGGCATACTTTTGTCTTTCTAGAGTAAGTGGAGGTGAGGGATTTACAAGATACAGTACCACTGTGTTGCTCAAATATTGAGGGTGCCATCGACATGGAATTCAATGTAGAGGAATCTATATATTTCTCATATCTTTCAGTTGTGCCTTGTCAATATGAAACATACTTGAGGTCAAAATACTTGAATATATGTGCACACACGTACATAAATACAAACTGTTTTTTAAAAGTTAGGTTACCTGGAGGTATTGGCAGATTTCTTCCAATATTCCAGAGCCATATGGAGCACAGCAAATTTGGGTACTTCAAATAAAAAGTAAACCTCTGATTTCTCAATATTAGCTATAGGATACTTGGTAGCATATGATTTATACTGTGACAGAAAAAAAAAGAAAAAAGATTGAGTAGGTCAGATTGTACACCCACCCCCACAGTGCCCTTATTGTCTCATTCTGGACTCCAGACTTCAGTATCCCCCACATTTTACAAAAAAAGGTATTGATTGAGGTTAAGAGTGGTAAAGTCCCTTGGTGAACGTTACAGAGGTAGTTACTCTAAGGTGAACTCATGTTCCTACCGAGAGTCTGGCATTTTTGTTACCCTGTCACTCCTGTGATGGTTAACTTTTCATAAATTTAGTTGGTCCATATTACCCAGATAGTTGGTCAACATTATTCTAGATGCTTTTGTAAAGGTATTAAAGATGGGATTACTATTTATATCAGTAGACTTTGAGTAAAGCAGGTTACCTTCCACCATGTGGGTGGGCTCCATCTGGTTCATTGAAGGCCTTAATTCAAAAACACTGACCTTTTAGAAAGGAGGGGAAATTCTGCCAGACTAGAACTGCAACTCTTCCCTGGGTCTCTAGCCTATCAGCCTACCCTGCAGGCTTTAGACTTGCCTGCTTCTAGAATCATATGAGCCAAACTAATTTCTTAAGATCTCTTTCTTTCTCGGTGTCTTCTGTCAGGTTTAATTTTGCAGCTTTTCTTTTGTTTGTTTGTTTGTTTCTTTCTTTCTTTCTTTCTTTCATTTTAAGGTTATTGGCATAAGGCATGTGAATTCACTGGAGAGAGAGAGAAGGAAAGTGAGAAATCACCTCCCCTAGGAGGATGGCCATGCCATAATCCTTTCTCCTCTGTTCTCCTCTAGGGATTTTGGACATGCATGCATACACACCCAGCATGAGTTTCAAGCCCAGTAGCACTTGAACCACTATCCCACCTGCTGTCCCTGCTTTATGTATTGTGATGGTCTGTCATTTGATGCATAAATGTTGAAATTGTTCTACCTTTTTACTGTATTGAATATTTTAATATAAGTTTATAAGTCTCTTATAAACTTTTTTATTGAAAGCCTATTATGTCTGTTATGAGATGGCCCCTTTGCTCTTGTTTTTAGTTACTATTTGCATGAAGTATTCTTTTCCATATTTTTTACTTTGAATGTATTTGTGTCTTCAGATCTAAAGTGAACCTAAGGCATATTGTTGGATCTTTTTTTAGTATATATTTATTATTTGCATTTAATCACTATACATCATTACAGTGTACAACATGGTTTTTCCCACCATGAATACAGTGCTTACAAGTCAAGATGAAGACATTACCATATGTATTGTCATCAGTAAATAACTTTTCATTTTTGTGTCAATTAAACATATTGTTTTTTTTCCTGTTCCACTCCTTCCCCCTATGTTAGAAAAATCCATTCTTCCAATATCTGTCTTAAGTGGGAGAATTTAATCCATTTACATTTAAATTAAACTTAATTTAGTACATTTACATTTAAATATGTTGCTTACTTTCCACATATTTGTGAACTCCTTAGATAGCCTTCTCTTTTAAAAGAAATTATTTAACATTTTTTTTTTTTGAGAGGTTTTCACTACAGGGCGCGTGCTCTTGCCAGACAGACAGAGAGAGACAGAGAGACAGAAAGCGAGAAATCACCCCCCAGGGGGGATGGCCACACCGCAATCCCTTCTCCTCCATTCTCCTCTCGGGATCTTGGGCATGCACGCACGCACACGCGCCCGGCGTGAGTTTTTAAGCCACCGGGTCCGGGACGCGAACCACGGTCGACTACGTGGGAGTCCAGCGACCTAGCCATTACGCTAACTGCTGGTCCCAGAAATTATTTAACTTTTATTTTTTATTTCTTTATTTTAATTTAACCAGAGAGGGACAGAGCAAGAGAGAGAGAAAGTCAGGAAACAAGCCGTCAGGTCCAGGACTTGAACCATAGTCAGCCATGTGGGAGTCCAGCAGCCTTAATCACCATGCTGCCTGCTGGCCTTTAGATATACTTCTCTTACTGGAGAAATACTTTGTATTATTTCAGTCATTCTAAATCTATTGAATTTGGCTTTCTGATCCTTTATTATCTAGGTTTGTCCTGGATAATGTTACATGAGCACTTGGAAAGAATATGTATTCTGCTGTTGTGGAATAGAATGTTCCATCGATGTCTGTGGGGTCTTCTTGATTTATTGTGTTGTTCAGATTTCCTATTTCTTTGTTGATCTTCTTCCTATTTTTTAAAAAGCTTTTTACTTTTTCCATGAGCAAGAGAGACACAGAGACAGACAGACAGAACTCCCAACAAGGTCCCCGTGCCGTAATCCATCCCTAGTCTCAGCCAGCCCTGGATCATGGACGAGTATGTGCCCCCTGTTTTCAAAGAGATCTCTAGATATGAACCCAGAACTTCCTATGTGGGACAGCCTCTCAAAGTATCATATTTCACTGCTGCACCCTCACCCAGCTTCTGCTTGTCTTTCTAGTTCTATCCATTAGCAAAAGTGGGATATTGAAACTCCAGCTATTACTGGTGTATTTCACTTTGTTGCATTTTGCCACCCAGCAGCTATTGAGGTGAGACACTTCACTGTCAAAAATATAACTCACTGAAGGCACAGATGATTGTTAGCATATTTTAGCACTAAGTTATTTTTTAATTAAGGCATGTACATTGTTTTGTAGACGTAATGTGATTGCATATTTAATAGACAACAGTATAACTATCGCTCTTATATGCACTGATCCAAAATTGTCGTGTAACTTGCTTTATTGTAGTGTTCCCTTTTATTGCAGTGGTCTGGAACTGAACCTTCAATATTTCTGAGGTATGTTTGCATGAATTTTCTAATCATTCCTTCAATTCTGACAGTTTTTACTTCATGTATTTTGGAGCTCTGCCATTAGGTTCATGTAAATTTGTAATTGTTCTATTTTATCAATGGATTAGCCCTTTTACTTTTATAAAACACCCTTTTGAAATCTGGAGAACATGTTGTCAAAAAAATCTAATCTTAATATGGCTGCTTTAGCATTGTTAGTGACCGCAAGGTATATCTTTTTCCATCCTTTTGTTTCAACCTGTTTGTGCCTTTGAATCTTAAGCATGCATTTTCAAACAGCATATAGTTGGACCAGATTTGTTTACACTATTCTGCAAATCCCTGCTCTTTAATTGGAGATTTTAATTTATTTATTAAATTAAATAACGTAATTATCAGTGAGGTAAGATTTATGCCTGCCATTTTGCTATTTATTTTCTAAGTATCTTATATTTTAAAAATTTCTCTGTTCTTCAGTTACTGTCGTTTTTGTGAAATACATATGTTCTAGTGTGCTATTTATTTGAATTCTCTTGTCACTTCTTTTACTATACAGGTGGGTCTTTAAAAAGTTCATGGAAATGTATGTTATAGACCTAGCCTTTGTGGTGCGGTTGTAAGGCAAGTGCTCTACATGGCTAGAAGCCATATGGCCAGCCATGGGGTTGGGGCCCAGAATTGGTCTGAAACCATATTGGGTGCATGTATGGGCATCTAGGAGCCTGAGGGACTGGAGAGCAGGGGGATGGCAATTGCGCGTGATGGAACTCTGTGGCTGCTTCTCTCTCTTTCATGTGCACTTAATTTCTATAACAAATATATATATATAAAAGGGGCCAGCAGGTGGCATGGTGGTTAACGTGCTGGACTCCCCCATAACCAACTATGGTTTGAGTCCCGGACCTGGCAGCTTGAAAATCACACCAGGCACATGTGCGTGCATGTCCAAAATCTTGAGAGGAGAATGGAGGAGAAGAGATTGTGCTGTGGTCATTCTTTCTAGGAGGTGACTTCTCACTTTCCTTCTGTTTCATTCTCTGGTGAGCACACGTACCCTATGGCAAAAACCTAAAAACACACTATATATATGTGTGTGTGTGTGTGTGTGTGTATATATATATATATATATATATATATATATATATATACACAAAAAAAATATACATATAAAAATTGTGTGTGTGTATATATGTGTGTGTGTGTGTGTATATATATATATATATATGTGAAAATAATATGTTGAAGAATTCCATATTCAGTCTTTTCTGAAGTTTTCAATTTCCTTTGGCACAAGAATCAGATGGAGCTGGGGAACCAGAGTACAGCTAGCTCCTGGGAGATATATGCATCCAGGAATGTAACCATTACACCATCTGCTGATAGCTATGCACCTGTCTTTTAAAACGAATAGGAGAAAATAGAGTTATGAATGAAAAATACATTTATACTTTTTTATATATATATTTACCTATGTAGTTACCTTCCCAATGCTTTTTTCTTCATCTGGATTGAGGATTTGAGTTACTACCTAGTATCCTTTCTTTTTAGACTGAAGGATTCTCTTTAGCATATCTTTTATATCTTTCAGGGTAGGTTTGCTAACAACACATTCTCAAAATATTTTTTAATCTGAGATAATCTTAATATCATTTTTGTGTCTGAAGGACAGTTTTGCTGGATATAGAATATTTTCTTTCACCGGGTGCATCTGTGTGTTTGCCCCAAAATTATGAGAGGAGAATGGAGGAGAAGGAATTGTAGCATGACCAGCCAACCCTCCTGGTGGGTTATTTCTTATTTTCTGTCTTTGTCTGTCTCTCTCTCTCTAGCAAGTGCATGTACCCTGTTAAAAAAACTCTTAAACAATATTTTTTTCAGTAGTTTTGAAAATGTCATCCCCCTGTCTTTTGGTCTCTATGGTTTCTGATGAAAATAATTTATTGATCTTATTGATGATCCTTTTTATGTAATCACTCTCTTCTTTTGCTGTTTTCAAGGCTTCCTCTATGTCTTTTGACAATTTTAGTTTGCTGTCTAGATTTATTCTACATAGTTCTTTGAACTTCTGGGATGTATAGATCTATGACTTTAAATAAATTTGGGACATAAATTACATTATTCAAATATTCTTCCTACTTCTTTCTCTCTCATGTCTTGGACCTCCCTAATACATATGATGTTTTTGGGTATCCTACAGGTACCTAACTTTCTTTTCATAATCTTCTATTAATTTTGTTCCTCAGACTGGATATTCTCAATTCTCTTATATTCACATGTGTTGATTCTTCATTCCACTTATTTAAATATTTGAAACATCTCTAGTGAATTTTGTATTTTCACTATAATGTTTTATATCCACATTTTTTTGAGTTCCTTCTTATAAGTCTCTATTGACTTTCCTGAATGAATTCTGTAAAGTCTGTATTTGATTTTTTTAAACTTATTTTTAATTTGCTGAAGGGCACATGCTCTTGCGAGGGAGAGAGAAAGGAGGAGGGAGTGAGAAAGCATCCCCATAGGGCATCGTCATGCCACAATATCTTTCTTCCATCTGCCCCTCCTTTTGGGATTTTGGGCGTACATGCGTGGACCTGGCAAGTTTCTCAAGCTGCTGGGTCCAGGACTTAAACCACGTAGTTGACCATGTAGGATTCAGCTGCCTTAATCACCATGCAACAGATTGGCTTGTATGTCGCTGTTGTTTGTCATAGGTGGCCGCCTAACTTTTTACTTGTTTAGCTTAGTAGTCAACGAACACTTGGGTAGAGATTTCCTTAAATGATTTTAAAAACAAATTTTCCAGCTTTTTTTCTGAGGATATCTCTGTGCATGTTGGGGCACAGCTTCAAAACTCAGCCAGACAGTTTACAGTTCTGTCTTAGCCTTGTTTCTGTTTGCACAGAGCCCGAAGGTGATCCAGAGGCGAGAGCTTAGGGCTTTCCAGGTCTTTCCTGAACATGTGTCCAGCCCTGGGAATGGAGACAGCTCTGCATCTGCCTGTGGCTTTCTGGATTCTGTAAGAACATTTTATAACTTTTCTTAGCTTCTATGGAAGTCGCATTCCTCAACTTTTCGCTTTATAGTTTTCAGTTAGCCTATTGTTCGCTCAACTGTGGAGAGCTTATTTACTACCATAGACAGCTGCTAAATTAAACAATTGCCTGTAATTGTGTTTTGACAGATACCTTTGGGGAGAAGACTTTATATATTGGCTGGGCTCTGAATAAGGTTAAGTAAAGGTATTTTAGTTCCTCAGAGAACTAAGAAACAAGTCAAATAATGAATATTCCCTCAGAATAATGCTTTAAAAGAGGTCCATCCCATTCTGTTCCCTCCAGTGTCTTTCAGTATGATAGTGGCTGTCAGCTTCCAAGGCTAATGTAAAGCTGGAGAGGGAGAAAGGAGTAGGGACAGGGCAAGTTCAAACACCACAGGGCTCACTGTTCTTACTGAGATTCAGCTGTTTTCTCTTGGAAAAAGAAAAAAAAAAACTATCCAGGTTGCTATAAGCTTTTGGTTCATTTGTATCTTTCTGAAAATACTGATTCTTACACTTTTTTGTGAGTTTTCTCATTGCTTCTATGAAGGAGAGAAGTTCTGAAGGTCCTCACTCTGCCATTTTTGCTGACATTACCCTTCCCCAATTGAATCTTGATGCATATTTTATGTATTATCAGGTCCAATCGAAGGGAAATACATTAAGTGCCAAATCTCCTGTTGATGTGTAGAAAGGAGACTGTTAAGAGATCTCACAGGGACCAGCAGTTAGCGTAATGGCTATGTCACTGGACTCCCACGTAGTTGACCACGGTTCCAGTCCCAGACCTGGTGGCTTAAACTCACACCAGGCGTGTGTGCGTGCCCAAGATCCTGAGAGGAGAATGGAGGAGAAGGGATTGTGGCATGGCCATCCCCCCTGGGGAGTGATTTCTCACTTTCTGTCTCTCTGTCTGTCTCTGTCTGTCTGGCAAGCACACGCGCCCTATAGCAAAAACCTCTCCAAAAGAAAAAAAAAAAATCTCACATATGTTGAAGAATTCCATGTTCAGTCTTTTCTGAAGTTTTCAATTTCCTTTTGCATAAGAATCAGGATGGAGCTGGGGAATCAGTGTGCAGCCAGCTCCTGGGATTCAGCAAGATTATCCCCCACTGTTTATCAACCACACTCTCTTGTGTAAACCACACTCCTGGGCATTTGGACTCTGTCTCTTCATATTCCTCAGTAGCTTCTCCGTGGTTAGACTTTCCACGGCAGAGGCTGACTCATGTCCTTGAAAGAGTCTGACCCGAGGACAGCTGTGTCTGAAAGGCTTTCTCTCCACATCCAAGAGAGACTGTTACTTAAAGGGAGAGGAGGACTCTGTATCTATGATGATGACAAGTTGATATTCTCTAATCCTTTCTGGAAATGATTTCTAGGTGAAACAATGAACGGGATGCATTTCTCTCTTTTAGTTTTTAGCAGTCTAGTTCTTTCACACACAAGCATCAGTCTTCCACTGTGATCAAGAAAGAATAGTCTTTTTAATATATACTCAATCAATAAATTCTGTGATGAACCAGTGAATGTGCTTCTTTCATAGCACCTGCTATGGACTGGGAATGTGATTAAGTTTTTTTTCTGCCATTATTCCAGAGAGTCACAACTCTCTTGTTGCTTTCATATCCTGGCTATGAACTGTGGACTGTGGAATCAGCTTTAACTGCAGCTCATCCCTTAATTCATAAAAAGAGTAAAGTGATTCAAAAGCCACACAGAATATTCAATATTCTCCCTCCCTTTTTCTTTCATTTTCTCTCTCACACAGAATGAAATGGAAACACTACCTAAAAAAATCGAGGAGGTTAAGTGAAAATACATATATATATATATATATATATATATTTTTTTTTTTGGAGAGGTTTTGCTATAGGGCGTGTGCGCTCGCCAGACAGAGAGAGACAGAGAGACAGAAAGTGAGAAATCACCCCCCCAGGGGCAATGGCCACGCTGCAATCCCTTCTCCTCCATTCTCCTCTCGGGATCTTCTGTACGCACGCACACACGCCCGGCATAAGTTTTAAACCACCGGGTCTGGGACTCGAACCACAGTCGACTACATGGGAGACCAGCGACATAGCCATTACGCTAACTGCTGGTCCCGAAATACGTATTTTTTTAAGCTCATGAATTCCCTTGTATGAGAAGGCATATTAGGGAATGACCACCGGTTATTTTTTTTTCTCCTTTTCACTGATTTTGCAAACCATGCAAAGATATGATTAGATATTAATTTGAGATTTTGAGATATTAGGGAATTCTTTTCTCTTGAAAGATTACACTTTTACCTCAAGTGTAGGCAAAGTATCATATTAAAAAAATACTTCATCAATTTACTTCAGAGTTTGGAATTTTCTGATTTAGTCTTGGCTGTAGAACGATTGCCAGTGTTTGCTTATTTACTATCTGTCAAATTGTTTCCTTCTCGTACATAAGCATAGAAATCCTACATGTGGCTTGATACTCTCCGTTAAGTGAGGGAGGGTGGGAACACTGACAGCTGCCCAGAACTGCTGCAGCGCTGGACGGCTGGATGCAGGTGCATGGGCTGTCTCAATTTGCCAGGCTTTAAGGCTTGCATTATCTCTAGTGATATCCAATATCCTACCCAATGAGGTCCTTAAAAACAACAGAAGCAACACAGTTATTCTTATTCACCAGGGCATACAGTTCCATATTGTTCACTCAGATCTACATGGATAAAACATCTGTAATGTATTATTTTTGTGATCTTTATGATCACAGTGTCATAGCAGCTTGGGAATTAAATCATGCACCTGACATTATGGTACTTTGTTAGCTGCAGACTTTTCTTTTTGCCTGTACTCTGTATTCTAAGTAAAGATTAGAACTCTTAAGTTTTCATAACAGTTTCTTGCCAGAAGAGTACAAAGGATACATAGTAACTGCTGGACAAATTACTTTTCTGATTATATTTTGAAGACATAGAATGTTAATGTGTATCTGATTTTGAAATTATCTCTTCATCGTCTAACAATCTGGGACTAGTCTCAGTCTGCAACTAACTACATAGGCCAGAGACAAGTCATTTGACTTTTCTGAATCTCTATTTTCTTGGAAATCCTTGGCCTTGGCAGATATTACTGTGTGGTTTTAAGAATGAAATGAGAATGCATGAGAAAGTAGCTTAAAAATGACTATTAGAGGGACTAGCAAAAGGCATAACGGTTACATTGCTGGACTCCCAAGTAGTCGACCATGGTTAGAGTTCCAGACGAGGTGGTTTAAAACTTGTTCCAGGTGCATGTGCTTGTGTGCCCAAAATCTCGAGAGGAGAGAGGAAGAGAAGAGATTGCAACATGGCCATCCCCCCTGGGGAGTGATTTCCTGCTTTCTGTCTCTCTGGCAAGCACATGCGCCATGTAACAAAATCGCCAAGCAGGCAAGAGCCAAAATATACCCTTCTTTCTTGCTAGGTCCTAACCTATAGAAAGAATTATTAGTCAAATGAAAGCTAAAAGTATCCTCTTTTTAGGCAAAGAAAGAGACAGAACATTTAGGAATCTGGGAAATATAGATTGGAGAACATGGATTGGGCCTAGGGCTAAAAATTGAATCCCCTCTCTCTTAGCCCAAATAAAAACCTCTGTTTTTGTGAAATGGGTTGAGTGTGCTGTGTAGCCTTTCAGTCTGCCTACTTGTAAGTTTAAGGATTGCTCTCGTGGGACCAGCAGTTGGCATAATGGCTATGTCGCTGGACTCTCATGTAATCGACTGCGGTTCGAGTCCCGGACCCGGTGACTTAAACTCATGCCGGGCGTGTGTGTGTGCGTGCCCAAGATCCCGAGAGGAGAATGGAGGAGAAGGGATTGCGGCGTGGCCATCCCCCCCGGGGGGTGATTTCTCGCTTTCTGTCTCTCTGTCTCTCTCTGTCTTTCTGGCGAGTGCATGTGCCCTATTGCAAAAACCTCTCAAATAAAGAAAAAAGGATTGCTCTGGCATGTAGGAGAAATCATTACATAAACAAGCCTCCCCATGGAGTGGAGCAGACCCCTTCCAGGTGAGTTAGTACTCAGAGACAGGAAGTACAAAGGCTTGAACCAGGGCAGGAGGGTGATCATACTGCATGAGCACAGGACCATCTAAGAGAAGTAGAAGTCAAGTGACAGGTAGAAATGACCTGTAGTCTCATCAAGTAGGAAAGAGGTCCTAGTGGAAGCCAGAAACTCAGTAAGGAGATTAGTACCTTCCCTTCCTGTGGGACAGGCAAGGGGAGAGAGTCTGGAAGCGTTGATTTCATCATTTTCTAGGGTGAGAGACTGGAAGTCTCCCCTATATGTATGGATTTATGGGCGAGTGCAAAGTCCTTCCTTTCACCCAACCGTTGGCAATGAAATATATAAACAGATTAGAGTCTGCCTTTATGGAGTTTATCTCAATGGAAAGTCCAAGGAAATTTATCATATGAGGTGCATAGGTACATAGACCAGTGAATTCCATGCTCTCTTTTATTTTTATCTGTAGTAGTTTAAGTAAGGTTTCCGTAAGTTAAAGTTAAAAGAGCCCTAATAAATATACTTTCTCTGTCTCTTTGGTACCTCTCAAATATGTTACCTGAATGATATTCATATTTTCTCCTTTCTTCTTTTTTCCTCTCTATTCACCTAAATATATCTTAACCTGAATAATAAAGCAGAAATGCATATCCTGTTTATCAACGGTCAGGAGATATTCTGTTTACCCACAATATTTTTTGCCCATGACTTTCTCTAGGCTCATAGTGTGGTAACATCACAGCAGGAAGTTTTTTTTTTTTTTTTTTTTTTTAACAGGTTTTTGCTTCTGCCTAAGTCCCCCAAACTTTGTGGCTTTCAGCAGCAATCATTTTATCACACACTTAGGATAGTGTCTGTTAGGAATTTGGCCAGGGATTAGCTGGGTAAGTTTTCTTCTCCCCTAGATCACCTGGGGTCACCTGGAGACAGTCAGCTGCTTGCTGGCCTGGTCTGGACAGCCCAGGATGGCTGGCATGTCAGTAGCAATGTCTGGAAGACTGGGTTCCAGGGGGGCTCGTTCCGTTTAGTCTCAGGACTTCTCAACTGTTCTTTCCTGATGGCTCAGGATTTCTTAAATCATTGTTCTAAGAGATTTGGGGTGTAAGCTATAAGACATCATATACCCTAAACCTAGAATCCCAGGATATAATTCCTACCTCATCTGAAAGTAAACATACAGATTCAAGAGAAGAAGGAATTCAGCTCCATCTTTCAAAGAGAGGAGTAGCAAGCAAGATTTGTGACTGTATTTTAACCTGCTACAAAGTAGTATAGTGTAGTTTGGAGAGTTTGAGTTTTGGGGTTAAGCAGACATAATTAAGAAGGGCCTCAGACCCTGTAGTTGTGATTGCTTTAACCTCAATTTTATTTATTTATTTTTTTGAGAGATTTTTTGCTGTAGGGCATGTGTGCTCACCAGAGAGAGACAGAGAGACAGAAAACGAGAAATCACACCCTGCCCCTTCCTCCAGGAGGGGATGGCCACACCACAATTCCATCTCTTCCTTTCTCCTTTTGGGATTTTGGACGTACATGCACATGCATCAATCATGAGTTTCAGGCTGTCGGGCCCAGGACTCGAACCATGGTGGGAGTTCAGAAACATAACCATTATGCCATCTGCTGTTCCTACTTTAATCTCAATTTAAAAAATAAAAGATAATGCAAACCCTCACAGAGTTTTGAGAAATAAATAAAATAATTTGTGTGAAGTACCATAGGGCAGTGCTTGTTACATAGTAGTCACTCAGTTAATTGTTCTTTAGTCTCTTCAGGGAGATTTATCTTTTAATTGTATAAACTCTCTGTCTGCAAAGAGAGAGTTCCTCTCAACTGTAACAGATTATTAACTGTGCTGAGGCTCTGTCTCTGTTAACCTCTTCTGTGCACTGGCATTTTGGGTGGTCAAAAGCTAATTCATGAACTCTAGTTGTCCCCTTTTTGTCCCAGAACTTTTTTGAAGTCCTACCATATCAATCTGGGAACAGAGTTATTTATTTCATAGAGGAATAAGGTAATGAAACGTAATAAATTCAGCATCTTTCTGTAGAACTGCAGTTCTCTTTCAGCACGGGTTTCTCAGTTCACCATGGCCCTTGCCACAGACTAGACACAGATCAGGGCTGAGTACAGTTTAGTCATGGGCTCACACTGAAGGCCATTAGAAAATGCAGTTGAGAACTCAATGATCCATCT